>OZ029929.1:5646434-5738934 GCA_964023275.1 Norana najaformis
TACCTGATGCTGATGCTGAGGTCTTTACCTGATGCTGAAGCGTGTGTTTATCTTAAGACTCACTGATGCTGAAGAAGAAGAAGAAGCACCTGATGATGGTTGATTCAGTGAACAGCACCTCCAAGTACGAAGGGGAGAAAAACCACATTGTCGTGATGTGGTCTGCGATGCTCGTCTATGCACGTGCATGCTGGCTTCCACTGGCCTTCCTCCTCCTCATATTTCAGCTGTTCAGGACGTCCGCCCTTATTGCTGCTGACTTCTGGTTGGCTGACTGGTGTGAGGCTGAAGGACAGACGTCACAGACTGCCGCCTCTGACACCCAGAACAACACAACCGCAGTGAGTTTGGTCTTCAGTCTGAGGAGTTCTTCACAAATTCACGTCTGATCTGAATTCGTAAGGTAGTACGTTTGCAAGTGCAAGACTTTTCATTGGTTTAGAACTATAGTTTTGGTTTACAAGTCATGGAAATTAATTCATGGATTTGTTTGTGTATAAGGTGGGTTGATATGAGCATGAATTTAGGAATTGCTGAAGTACCAATGACAGTTCTGATTTAAACTTTTCCTTTTTGTCCAGGGTCTATTATCAAGCAAGGCAGAAACTTGCTGATCCTCTTCTATGAGGGAGCAATTCTGAGTCTACGTGTCTTATAGGGTGGCTGTGCAGACTCTGTGCGGTAGTGTGCTTGGCCTATAACACAACTGCTGGTTCAGGCCTGCTGTGCGAACTCCATGTAACGACCCTGGACAAGTTGTTTGCTCCTGCTTGACTCACACCTTGGATTCAGTTTTACTGAGCTTGAGCACATGATAAGTGCAGTTAATAAATAAGCAAATAAAACTGAAGTAATTTTGTAGAGTCCATCGCCAAGCGAGTCCGATGTCTACCATGTTCGTACCTATGCTGCGCTGACTCTTGGTTCTCTTGTGCTCTGCATAATCATCTCCTTTATCACCGAATTATCTGGACTGCGAGCTGCCAGATTCTTCTACTTCCGGATGCTGCGCAACGTTATCTTGGCACCGATGAAGTAGGTTTCTTTGGTCCTTGGACGTCCATGGTGCTGCTACGTAATGAAATTTGTCTAAAAATTAGATGCTAAACAAACAAATGCAAAATATTGAGAGGTTCTCATTAGCCGGGATGAAAAATGGATGACAGAAGTTTCACTATCTGTATCTTTATCTGGATATTTGCTTAATAGTGTGATGTTCTCTCGTGTTTGAATATCTTTTATTATACATCGTAACATGTGAATGCATGTATGATGACTGAATGTCTATGCTAATTTTCTGTTAATCTTGACCAGCTTATCTCTACCCACTGTCCTGACTCTTTCCTTGAATGTATATCTATACCAGTTCCCTAGTTTATATAGTCTTAAATCTTTATCATCCATCCCCATCATATAGAATGTTCCAATATTACAAGGAGTTTTAAGAATCTTTCTGAGGTGCTTGCATATAGCTGTCTAACATATATCTAAAACACTGCATCTTAAGATTAAAATGTTTCTTTTGGAGATATCAGGCATAAGAGTTGTATTATAGTAATCCCTTATTTATCAATTACCTTGATGATAATCAAGTGATGCTCGTCAAGCATGCAAGGCATCAAGAAAATCTTAAGTTAAACGTGACATGCATAGTCGGAGGACTCGTGTGACTTCAAGTAGCAGCATGTAAAGCTGGAATGCATTTGTTATATTTGCTTTTGTTATATTTACCCTGCTGGTACATAATAAGTTGATTAAATTACCTACCATTGATGTGAAATAAAAGAGTGATTATATTTGGATTATGTCTATAGTTTGCTAATATTTGCATTTTACTTATCAGCTGATGTTTGTTGTTTTGTGCAGGTTTTTTGACACAAATCCAATTGCAAGAATCATGAGCAGATTTTCTGGAGATGTTACAATAATCGATGATGTGAGCGCCACAGTTATAGCTCTGCCTAATAACAGAAATTTCATCCTTCATTTGCTTGTTTATTTATTGGATATAAATTTTACACATTGATCTTCATTCAGGAAATATATGAGTGAAATGTTTTGTGATTACTTTCAGAGCCCCACACTTGCACAGTTAGTGAAAACTGATGCAACTTGAAAAAATGCCATGGTGAAACCTGTTTTGAGAAATTAGGTGACCCAGTTAGCAGAACTTGTTGGCCTTTGGGTCTCTCCTTTGATTGCCTGTTATATGTTGTTTTGAATGAACTGTAAAATCGATTGTTGTGTGATGTTCAGTAAAGGCTTCAAATTAATTCAATTCAATGGCCATAATATTGTAATTGTAATTTGAGATTTATAAAGCACCTCTTCACCTTGTGCTGTCAGCTCTTTGAGCTCTAGCGACCGTCATGATCAATCTTCTCCATTTCTTTCTTTCCAATGTCGCGTCCCTTAGTTGTGCCAAGTTCATTCCAGTTGCTTCGTGTATCTTGTCCATCCATTTTTTCCTTGGTCTCCCTTGTTTTCTCTTTCCCTCTCCACAAGCCAGCATCATTTCTTTTTCCAATCCATCTGATCTCATAACATGTCCAAAGAACCTCAGCTTTGATTTTAGCACTGTTTGTTGTAACGTCTCATCTTGCTCAATTCCAATCGCCTTGCGTACCCATTCATTAGTCCTTTTCTCCGTCCATGATGTTCTCAGCATCTTCCTCCATATCCACATTTCACAAGCATTGATTTTTTTCTCTATTTTCTTGGTCATTGTCCACGTCTCACTGCCGTATGTTACTGTTGGTATAATCAAGGCCCTCACCAATCTTTTTTTCGTGTCTGTGCTCACATGTTTGTCTTTCCATATTTTTTCTAGTCCATTCATTGCGGCTTTTCCAATCGCCACCCTTCGGTTTATTTCCATATCGCACTTTCCTTCTCTTTCTACTACTGATCCCAAGAATGTAAAGCTTGTTACCGTCTCTAATTCCTCTCCATCCACCATAAAACTGCCCTCCTCAGCTGTTGTCATGATCTTCGTTTTCTTTATATTGAAGTATAGTCCTGCTTTCTCGCTCTCTCTCTTCAGCCTTCTTATCAGTTCTACCAGATCTGCTTTTTTACCTGCTAATAGTGTTGTGTCATCTGCGTATCTCAGATTATTCAGTGTTCTTCCCGCTATCTTTACTCCCTCTTTTGCTCCATCCATTTCCGCCATCCTCATTATCCTTTCTGCATGTAGGTTAAATAGGAATGGGGACAGAATGCATCCCTGCCTCACTCCTTTCTTTATTTTGATTCTTTCAGTATCTCCAAATTCAGTTCTTATTACCGCAATCTGTTCTTCGTACAATCCCTTGAGAAGTTGTATCAAGTGCCTTGGTATTCCCATTTCTATTAAGGTTTTCCACATCAACTCATGATCAATGCAATCGAATGCCTTACTATAGTCAATGAAGCATATGTATAATTTTTGTCCATACTCCTTTTGTCTCTCCATTATCCACCGCATGTTGGCGATATGATCACGAGTTCCACGGGATTTCCTAAATCCTGCTTGGTTATCTGGAAGCTCCCTCTCTATTATGTTCTCCATTCTTTTATGTATTATTTTAAGTAGTATTTTACTTATGTGCGATATCATTGCTATGGTCCTGTAGTTTTCACACTCTCTCGCATCTCCTTTTTTGAATATAGGGATAAAGATTGAGCTCTTCCAATCCTCTGGCCATTTTCCGGTTGTCCATATGATATTGCACATTTTTGTTATTGTCTTTGTCATTGTGCCATCTCCTGCTTTTACCATTTCTATTGGTATCCCATCCGGACCCGGTGCTTTATTGTCCTTCAGTTGTCTAATTGCCCATTCCACCTCTGCTTCCAAAACGTCTGGTTCCTTTTCATGTTCTGATGTATCGATTCGTTCTTTCATTACTCTCCTATCTTCACTGTACAGCTCCTCTGTGTATTCTTTCCATCTGTTCTTCATTTCCTCTTCGTCTGCGATTATGTGTCCATCCCTTGACCTCATTGATCCCATTCTTGGTGTGAATTTTCTCGTTATTTCCCTCACTTTTGAAAACATTTCTTTAGTTCTTCCTTTCTTTCCCTCTTCCTCCATTTCCTTGCACATTGCATTTAGATGTTTTTCTTTGTCTATACGTGCTTGCTTTTGGAATGCTCTATTCATTTCTCGTACCTTGTTTTTGTCTCCTTCTTTTTTTGCCTCCTTTCTTTCTACAGCTATGTTGATAGCATCCTTCGAGAGCCACGGAGTTGTTGTGACTTTCTTTTTCTTCGGAATGTGTTTCTCAGCAGTTTCTAGTATTATTCCCTTCACCTTCTCCCACAGGTGGTTCGTGTCCTCATCTGTCATCGTCTCGTCCCTCTCTAATATTTCAAACCTATTCCTTATTTCCGTTCTGTATTCCGGTGTAATTCCTTTGCAGTCATACGTGTTCAGTCTTTCTCCTTTTTTCAATTTCTTCAATTTCGTTTGCACTGTTGCCACTAATAATTCATGATCAGTTCCACAATCCGCGCCTGGTCTCGTTCTTACATCCCTTATCGTGCTTTTCCATCTTTTGTTTATCAGTATGTAATCTATCTGATTTCGATATTTCCCATCTGGTGACGTCCAAGTGTACAGTCTTCTTTTTGGCTGTTCAAACCATGTATTCATTATTCCCAAGTTGTTCCCATCGCAAAACTCTACTAATCTTTCTCCTGCCTCATTTTGTTCTCCTAGTCCATGACCTCCAATCGTGTCCCCTGCTCCTCCGACGTACTTTCCCACCTTCGCATTGAAGTCACCAATGACCATTATTACATCTCCCTTAGGGATTCTATCTATTGTACTTTGCAGCTCATTGTAGAACTTTTCATGCTCTTCTTCTTTTGCTATCGATGTTGGTGCGTACACCTGTACAATTGTTATGTTAACTTTCCTTCCCCGAAATCTTATGCTCAGTATTCTGTCACTCACCGTGTCATATCCCATTATTGCATTTGCACTTGTCTGATCACACATGATTGCCACTCCATTTCTTCCTTTTTCCTCCTTCCCTGACATTATTATCTTATAGCCATTCCAATTAAAATGTCCTTGTCCTTTTCACCTTGTCTCGCTTAATCCCATGACTGATATTTCGAGTCGCTTCATCTCTCTCTGTATGACATCCATCTTTCCACTCTGCATACTACGCACATTCCACGTGCCTATCTTCATCTTCTTCTTGCAGCTCAGGTTGAGTCTTTGCTTTCTGGTGCGATCCGCCTCTGGACGTCCTTTCGGCTTTGGTCCCGTTGCTTCATTAGACCGGATTGCTCTTGACTCTCCATCTCAAAGCACCTCTTAGAGGATAATAACCTTGATTTTGCTGATTCAAAATGACAAAACTGAGAGGTAGTATTGATTGAAGTGGCGGTGATAGGCAGTAGAGCAACTGGTTGGTCTGTCGCTGAGAAGATTTGTCATTTATTTTAATTTCTACTTTTTGTGATGACTTTCTGTAGAAGCACTTAAAGAAAGTGTTATTTAAATTGCCTTTTTCTCACTGTGCAGAAATTGGCAACAACAATTGGTCACTTTGTTCGGACTGTCCTGCTGTTCCTTGGCACGCTGACCGTGAATGCCATCATCACCCCGTATTTCCTCGCTCCAGCTGCGGTTATTCTTGTCATCTTTCTGTGGTATCAGAGGCACTTCAGAGCTTCCTACAGGCCAGTTTTACTGTTACATTTTCTAATCTCTGGTAGTTCAATAATCTCTCAGGACTGAAAAATTTGCTTACAGAGGTTGAAGGTTAGCCTCTGGAAAATTAGGTCTTTTAAAGAAAAAAATCGCTGAAACATCAGATCTTATGGGAGAAAATATCTATCAAAAATGAGATCTTTTTGGAAGGAAAACTTTCAGGAAAACAGATCTTTTGGAAAGAAAACTCTCAGAAAACTCAGATCTTTTGAGAAAAAATCTCTAGAAAATCAGATCTTGTTCTTGAGGCCATCTGCCTAGGTGCATCTAGAGACGATGGAACACAACTGAAAAATAAAACAGAAGTTGATCCTCATGTAGATCTTTGGAGACAGTTAAGCTGTGGAGCCATGCTCCACGACAAATTCCACTGCCACAGAACATGACCGGGCTTTAAACGGCACTGTTGACAAGCATGCATTAACACAATGTTGTAGGCAGTTAAACATATTTGGCAGACCAGACCTCTGTGCACTGCGGTTTGCTGAGCCACATTTTCTGCCAAGAGTGATGTCTATAATGGACAATTTGTATGTTTCTGGTTACTTATATACCACCTTTTAGAAATCTGTTAAATGTGCTAAAACATGCGTATCCAGCATCTTTAGGAAGGTGCAACTTAAGGTAGGTTGAAAATGTTAATGAAAAGAACATCAACAACAAAAGATGATTTTGCAGCTGGACCAGTATTCTCCACCTTAGACCTATGTTGTGATGCTGTCCGGGTTGCAGTAACAACACTGGGTTATTTTAGGCCATACATACATACATACATACATACACATACATATATACACACATACATACATACACAAGCATACATACATACATACATACATACACACATACATGCACATACATGCATACATACACATACATATACATACATACACATACATACACACATACATACATACACACATACATACATACATACACAGACATACATACATACACACGTACATACATACATACACACATACACACATACATACATACATACATATATTTTTTAATATCACTATTTGTTTTTTTTTAGGGAGCTGCACAAGTTGGACAGCATCACAAAGGCACCTCTTCTTTCTCACTGCGTTGAGACTCTGACTGGACTGCGGACGATCAGAGCGTTCCAAGAGGAGAGTCGATACTGGGAGGAGATGGAAAAGCACATCAATATCAACAACTGCACTCATCTTTGGCTTAACACGGCTAATCGCTGGATGGGCATTCGACTGGTAAGTACTGTGGCAAGGCCATGGGTTGGTTTGAGGTGGGATCAGATTGAAAACCATCCCATGTTTCTGTCTGGTGGCCCATGAATTTTCTACTGAATGATTCTAGACAATATTTGTGTTATCTGGACATTTATACAGTGACTGTTGAGGGCCTGTTCTGCCACTGGATTGCTGCAGTTGCTATCTGCTTTAGCTACAAGATTCTTCAGCTGTAAATGGATGTCAGGTCAACTGTGGTTACATGATGTGTTAGAAACATAAAGAGATACTATCCAATACAATACAACTGAAATTTAATATTGCTTCCCTCATAAAGTTCAAAGTGCATTTTGAAGTTGGACAACAGGAAACATTAAGAACAATAAACAGATTAGAAGAGGTAAGTTTTCAGTTTAGAGCAAAAGATAGTCACGGTAAGAGAGTCGCAAACATGAGGAGTTAGATGGTGTCAGATTTTGGGACTGGATGAAGGACAAAAGACTTGTATACAAAGGAACAACATACTTTGCTGAAGATGCTGATTGAAGAGAGAATCACCCTTTAATGGAACTACTGGGTGTAACCACAGATGATTTGCACGTGCTTTGTTCATGAGGAGTGCCAGCTTGTAGCAGATATGTTCAGGTATGGGAAACCAGTGTGGAGAATGATTCGGTCTCAGTAAGAGAGTCAAAGACACAGTTTTGCAGTCTGGTGCGTGACTCTGATTAGAGGAGGCAGCGTTAAGTCAGGGAGACCATAACAGTATACCGGGTACATCTTAGATAGGAAAGAAACTTTAGATATAGGCCTATAGTTAGAGCGGAGTGGAGTGAAGACCACTCTTCTTAATAGAAGAACATATAACTGCCCTCTTCTTAAGGTAAGGAAGTATGCCAGTAGAGAAAGAGATTAATGAGGAAAGTAAGAATAATGGCAAATAGCTGAGGTTGGGATTTAGAAGCCATGTAGACGCAGTGTTTGGGTGTAGATTTCACTAGTTGGCATCAGTGTAGTCGGGAGAAACAGGATAGTGAGGTCATCGTAAGGATAGGTGTCCCAGGAGGAGGAGAGTTTACAATGCTGAGATGACATGCTGTAGATGCAAGTTCAGGATCTCAGCAGTATCTGTTCCATGTGTGCACTGCCAGATGTATTGCATTTTGTCAAATTCAGCCAAAGCTGATCTGATAGCATACAGGCTTAAACATGCATGATGATGGCTACCTGGAGCAAGTCCTTAATGCACAGCTACTTAGCTTCATTGATTGATGCCTCAAACGTTAGTTAGTGGGGCTACAAAATTGAAAGTAAATAAAAATTAATTGTGTTACAATAAGCCTGATTTATTTTTGCAGTATGAGTTTTTGGGTAGCACGCCAGGTTTGTAATTCAATACATTCGGGTTCAAACCCGATGAGCGGTCTCTGTGTAATGACTCATGACTCTGGACTAGATTTATTGACCTTATGTGTATCAGGAATGCAATAACTAAATATATAAATATTCTAATGTTTTTTACTTAGGACTATCTTGCTTCGCTGATAGTACTGTCATCTGCTATTGCCTGCATCTCGGTCTCTCTGCTTGGTGAAGTCACTTCGAGCATGGTTGGCCTTGGCATTACATATGCTCTTCTGGTATGTATCTGATCTAATCAAATTTATCGTAATCATTCATTCATTCATTTGTTCATTCATTCAAAGCATTCTTCCAGTGTCCCTTCGAGATATCTGCTCAGAGGTGAGCCCAGTCCCAGCAAAATAGAACAGTTAGCAGATGTTTGTATTTACAAAATTATCCGATTTCATCCAATTTCACGTGATCTACTCTTTCTAATTTCTAATATATACTTTGGTATTTGTCTTATCTTGTATGATTGTTTCATAGAATTTTACAGAGCTTTTTTTGAGGCAGTCAAAGATGCTGATACGTTGCTGTCTTACAGGCCTAAAGAGAAAGCTTATCATGTCCTTTTGTTGTCTTGTTGAATTTATTTTTCTCTTTTTCTGTTCTGTCTTATCTTTTTTGTCTTATTGCTTTTCGTGTCTTCATCCTTCTCGTCTTACGTCATCGCACGACCTATATGACAGCTCATGATAATTTGTGCTGCACGACGTTTTGCTTACGTTTTATTGTATTGCATTGTTTTGCATTGTGTTGCACTGAGCAGTCTGTGAGCATGTACCATCTGAAACTAATCTGGAGACTTCTGTGATGCCACAGTCCAATGCTCTAGGCTTGAACAGTTGACACAATTAAACTTATTCCAAAGCTTAGTAAAAAGGTTAATACGTTGCCTACTTATTTACTGAGCTAAATATGCTAGGGGCTAACCTTTCATACCTCCTTAATTACATACTGATAGTATGCCATTACATAGGAGGACATTTTTATTACATGATCTTAAATCTTAAGAAATGCACTGTCTTGATGTTGTAGATATCGGGTTACATGAATTGGGCTGTTAGAAGCATTGCTGATGTTGAAGTCCAGGTGACAGCCGTCCAGAGAGCTTATGAGTACAGTATTCTCCCAGGCGAAAACCAGGGCAAGAACAGTGAGTATGAACGTTCGGCAAACGTGGGAGGTAAAGTAATCAGTTGTTTTTTACATGGAATTGTCAGTGTCATTTGTCAGTGGAACATCCGGAAGTTGGCAACTGTTTTGCTGACAGGGAAAATGACAAGAACAAGTTAAAGTCTACCAACAGGACAACTTGTCCTTAACTTAAAATATGTAGTTCAAAAAGCAGTTGTTAGTTTCAAATTATGCACCAATATTCGAACCCCAAACAGAGATGTGAAAAACATGTACAGTTCATAATAACAATAAAATAAAAATAATATGAGAGTTCCGTAGTGCCACTGTAATGCTCATGGCATCAGTCAATGATTGCTACTATGCAGAATCACTATGCAAGCCAAATTGCAGGGTGAAACTTTAGGCAAGTCTTGGAGTCAGCATAGAGTGAATTTAGTGAGATTGACTGAAATGTACAGTGTAGTGTACAGTTATCCAGGTCTTGAAAGTTTTTCGCTTTTCCATGGGCAACCATTGCAATGATTTTAGGATCAGAATAATTTTGATAACCTGAAAGATGCTGTCTCGTTTATCTCCAACAACACTACTTATAACTAATCAATCTGGTAATGAATTATCTGTGAAAAGTTACCCTATCCAAGTCGCCTGCTGCTTTTGTTTTAGCCGATGACTTGGACATAGGGCCAAATTGGCCATCGGCTGGAGAAATTGTCTTCCATAACGTGTCGATCACGTATGGCGGAAATACTCAGCCAGTTGCCAGAAGCATCAACATCCACATTCGACCTGGAGAAAAAGTTTGCACTCTTTTCAGGAAATTATTGAATGTAGTCTTGCTGTAGTGCATTTTGTATATATTGCTCCAGACATGTTTTAATTCAAGAGGAAAGATTACTGATTTCACCAATGCACTAATGTTCAATTTGAAAGAAGTTTTGGTTAGTTACCATCGCTGACCAGTGACCTCCAGCTGCAGCTTTCATATACAGATGAAGTTATTATGTGGAACTCCAGGGTCAGTTAGGCAGCTTTGTGAGTTACTTGAAAGGATCTGTTTACTCCTCAGGTATTCCTTTCAAAACTGCAGTCTCGCCTTTTCAAGAAATCCCACCCTGATCCATAAAATCTGCTGCCTTCCCATTTCTCTGAGCTTAAGCACAACCCACCCTAACAACTCCTCTCCCTACTCTCTCTGATCTTCTGGAAACTGGACTTGGTTCTTGACATGGCATTTTTGGAGAACCTCACTGACTTGGTGCAGCACTCTTGAATAAGCTGGTGCCTTGCGCTTAGCTTTTAAGTAGCGCTTTAGAAATTTTAAGTTTATAATTATGATTACAATCTGTGGGAATGTTGAGATAAGTAAATAAATTTGTACACTCATACATGACACTGTCCTTCCAGATTGGCATCTGCGGTCGTCCAGGTTCAGGCAAATCATCTCTGATCCTTTCGCTGTTTGGAATGGTTGAGATCAGTGAGGGTGAGATCTACATCGATGGGGCCATCATCAACAACATGCCAGCCAGGCTGCTAAGGTCGCGCCTTGCAGTTCTGCCGCAGGACTGCATTCTCCTCTCTGGAACCGTAAGGTCGGTGTTGTCACAGCTGCATCATTTATTTTTGGACTATAAGATCTGTTATGTACACATGTCACGCGGATTGCTCTATTAAATGTGCTCTGTTCGACGTTCCAGGGTTGCTTCGTTCAGCAGTCCAGGGCGACCTGCTTGTCCCATTGGTCTGAACAGCCATGCTCAGCGCAGAAGTTTTGCTGCAGTCGGCCATTCTTCTTGGAATGGTTTACCTGGTGACCTGCAGCATGAGCTTCTCTACCTTCCTTCCCCTCTCTTCCACAAGTGCTTGAAGACCATTTTGTTCCCCATTGGCTCTGGGTTGTCCAGCCGAGAGTGCCTGTGATGAGTTTATCTTGAAGTGGTACTTTATAAATTACGATTACAATCATTTCTATTTTTATACAGTTGTCTTCTTTACTGCTGTCACTTGTTTAGCAATCTAAGAACCTTCCACAAGCTGGTAGTTGTTTATCACTGCTGTGTTTTAGTTATTGTTAGTGACTCTATACTAGCGATAAAATTGGTCCCTCAGTATTTATCGTAATAAATGGACTGCTTCTCTGATGCTTCCAGTCCTTGCTGGTTGAAGTTGCCTTGTGCTTTTCTTTGCCACATATAATATTCCCTTGACTCAGGTTTAACTCTAGGTGCACGTATGACTGTATTTTGTTTTTGATGGAACTCTGACACCGTTTTTATTCTAGGTATAATCTTGATCCAGAAAATATCCACAGTGAGGACAGCCTGTGGGAGGCCCTTGAACAGGTCAACCTTAAGGATACGGTCAAATACCTCAGCGGACAGCTTGGTCAGTCACGAATTCACTTCATCTAATTCAGCACCGAGGGGTTTTGAGGGCTTGAAACTGCACTTTCTCAAAGGGTTATCAATGAGATTTAAGGAGAAATTACCAGTATGTGTGGTTACACCTGCAGGAGGACTTTCACAAGATGGCTGTCTAGTTATACCCGGAATGGGCTATAACAACGTGAGTTAAGGTAATTGAGCAGTTTTTAATCTTATCCGGTGACTGATCTATGATACTGGTATCTAAGGCAACTTGTGCCTTAGATACTAGCACCTTTGAGTAGGTATCTTGAAGAGGTGTTACACAATCACTCTAAATGAATGAATAAATGAGTTGTGTAGAACTGTCAGTTGATGACAGATTACCTCGCCCAGATACACCAGGATATAATGTATGGGTGGCTGCATCACCTTTAAATAGAAAGCTTATACCCATTTTTTGCCCAGATAGGCTTCTAGCTCATAGTAGCCACACAACGGTCAAGCTAGTATTGTAAAGAGGATAGTCACAACTTTATTCTACTAATTTATGACTATGTGTTGTACATGGTATCTGTCGTGAATGAATTGTTTGATTGTACTCTAGATGCCACTGTTACGGAAAACGGTGACAACTTTAGCATCAGCGACAAACAGGTGGGTCATTTAATGACTGCACATCATCCCTCAGACAGCCATACTCATTGGGCCCATTGATAGCTTGCATTGTGTTACTGGTGACAACTGAGGGACCTCTATGGGCGCAAAGCGGGCCCAATGAATGTGGCCATCGAGATATGTATTAACACGAGTGCAGACATGTAAGACTGTCATCTGTGCAGTGTCCTGGGTTCAGATCACAGTGAGTCAGTTTGTTGGTAAGTTATCCAAATCCTGAGCCCCAGTGACTGCACTTTTGGTGACTTCTTTTGAAAGTGGCATACACAATATGAGCAGTTACTTTCAACGTTCCCTTGTAGCTCTCTGGGTATGTAGGAATTGTGTGGCTTTGTGTACCACAAAAAATGATCAGACAGTATGCAGTCATAAAAAATCTTTCTGCGTACCAAGTACAGAAACTTGTGCACTGAATTTTCACCTTAGATGGAACTTTTGTTTACATTACTAGTATCGTTTTTACCTTCTCCAGTGCTGTAGCTGTTTCTGTAACAAATTTGTTGATTTTCAGCTGCTGTGCTTGGCAAGGGCAGTCCTGAAAAAGTCGAAAGTTGTTATTATCGACGAAGTCATGTCAGTCCTCAATGCCAACACAGAGAAGATACTGCATAATGTTCTAAGAACTGCGTTCAGTGACAGAACTGTCATCAATCTATCAGTGAGTCTCATTTTCAATCCATTTGATGGATGTTTAGCTCCAGCCTGTCATTCAGTGAACATATTAACTCTGCCCACTATCATATCTATGATATCTGTAAGATTAGGCGCCAGTTTCCCTTTGGTTTGTTTGGCTAATGCCCTGGTCTCTTTCTGTGACTGGTCTTGAAACAGTTGTCAACCTTCTGGAAAGTCACGTTTGATTCTTCTTCGTATGGCTTGGCTTGTATAAACTTTTTGAATGTTCCTTGTTTGCCTGGTTCTACAAGCACATTCAGTTTTTAAAAAAATCAGTAACAGATGTTATGTGATAAAACAGTTCTTATTCTTTGAGCATCTCTGATGAATGTTGATTGAAGAGGCGCATTGTCATCTGTGATTACAATTACAATTGCAGCCAGTATCTGTGTGAATCTCAACTTTAATTAAAAGCACATGAGCTTCACCAGGACAGTTGAAACTCAGATCTGACTAAGTCCCCATGATGAGTGCACTTAAGTTGCTCAGTTTGGTTTCTGACGATGTTGTTAAAGGCAGGTAGCACAATTTCTTTTATTGTTGTGCAATGCTGTGATTGCTACAATAACCCGAGGGGCCAGTTTCTTCTTATGAAAGTAAGATAAGGTTGACATCAGTGTTCCTGGTAGCCAGCCATAAGATGTAGTTAAACACTTGGTACTACTATTACAAAAACCCCTGGGCCATATATGGACCGGAGATTTCCTTAAGAGGTTCTTAATTGGCGCCGCATTGATGCTGCACACATAACACTATTGTTGCTATTGATGATTGCCAGTTATCAGTTATGTTAATCTGGCATTACCTTGCAAAATTTCCTTGGAATTTTTCTTGTTGTAGCATCGTGCTGCTTCTCTCTTGGACTACGACTCAGTCATCGTCCTTGATAATGGGCTGATCGCTGAGTATGACACTCCACAGAACCTTCTTGCCACCGAAGGAAGCATCTTTGCTGCCCTTCTTAAACGGAAAATCTCGTAACCCTTGGAGGGCAGCTCAGACACTGTGGTGAGAACATCTTTCAGCAAAAGAATGAGCTGCAAATATCGATTGTCTCCATAAATCTTGTTGACATCTGACTTTTTGGCGACACGGGGTTTTCAGTTGTCTGTAGGAGCAGTCGTGTTGTGACTTAGAATGCATTCCAGTTGACAGTTGTTAAGACGAAGGTGCCAAGCGAAATTGAGCAACACTTGCACGGGAGATTTAAAATGGATCAGAATTTTACCTGCGTTGACCAAGAACTGACCACGAGTGGACCTTGAAATGACTCAAACTGACTGTCTTCAAAATTGATTCTAACAGAATCCAGAGTCGTTAAGGAACGACTTCTGCATCTTTCCTGATTGAAATCCACATTTGCCCAGATTGGATCCAGAATCATGGTAGAATTCATCCAAAATCTTTCCAGATTTCAGTTTAAGTGTTCTGAACTTGAAGAAGAATTGAATGCAAAATGACCTTCTGCCAGTGGACAACTGATACAGCAGACAAAGACGCTTCATTCAGAACTGACCCTCAAAGAGTTGACCTGACCCAGTGTGGCACAGCTAAGTTCATGGTCAGACCAAAAGCAGCTCATTTGAGGCTGATATTTTTGAATGAAACATTCAAACTGCTTTAAATGTCTTGCTGTATCAAAACAAAGTTGTTCTAGTTGAAAGCAAAGTGATTTGATGTAACTGACATCAGAGAATTTAGGTTACATATTCACATTAATGCTCATGATTTGCATTCGAAGTGCTTAGGTTTAAGATTAAGATCCATCTGCGTCGACCTTACTTAAATCACTGCTTCATAATCAACCATTATGTTATATTTTACATTAAATCAGTGCATATTCATTTTCTCTTCTTAGTTGAACTATGGATATATGCAACCAACTTCTGAAAATTCAGTGTAATTATGATTACAGCAAATTAGATCACTTCCATGTTTCTTTCCAAAATAAGTGACGATTTTCTGACTTCATTCATCAATGGTCACCACTTAAGTTGTCTAAAATCAGCAATTTTCCAAACTGGTGTTGGTGCTATGCGCATAGAGAAATTAGCAACTAGATCCTAGGAAAGTTACATGTTTTTTAAGTCAGGATGGTGCAAGCAGGACTAAGTTCTAAGTTGTCTTCAGGCTTTGTCAATGTGAATATGTTCTCCACAGTGTTTGTTTTGCAGTGTTTGTTCAGTTGGCATTTAAATGCATGAAGAGGATTGGCATTTTCAGCTTCAAACACAAATATGTTCTTAAATAATACCCCTAACCAAGACTCAGTACTTGAATTCAAAATTGAATAAAAAGATGAAGTCAAAATAAGTGTCAGACATGGAATGTGAACAGACAGTGTAACTTGGCATACACATGTGTTCTATGTATGTGTGCAGTGGCAGGTGCAGGGGTTTTGTTAATTCGGAGACACCCCCTCCTGGTTCTCAAATGCCCTGCAACGGTTGCTGGCAGATCCATGTAAGTACGGTTTGTATATCTAAAATATATATATGTCTATCTAGAAGCTAAAATGTTACAAATTCAATTTCTTAACTCGTGTTAATTTCTTGTTCTGCTGATGCACCTTTGGAAGATAAGCTGCTAGCTTTTGTCACATTGCACAGGGCACAATAATGAAAAGTGTAGAGGAATTATTTGGGGGCCTACTGCAGACAAGTTGTATGCTGCTTCCAAATGTTGCATTTGTGAGCTTTTTTGTTCCCCTACTATCTTCCAAAATCAGAACAAGCGTGTGTCCAAGCATTTATATAATCCCTTTAAGGATCATCTAAAGGCGCTATATAAATGCTCAGACATTTTTGTTCAATATGTTAGTTTGTTGATAATGGTTTTGTGTTTAAAAGTGATGGTTTTGTGTTAAAAAACTAATATTTTACTTTTTGAGTATTTTTAAACTTACCCCCTTTTATATAGCATACTTACCTTTAACACCAACATAGATCTTTTTCTCTTTAAACATATACTGGCCTTATGTAAGCCATTTCAGTAACACTGACCTTCAAAACAAAAGTTGTTAACCTTTTCTGCAGCCTTTAAAAAACTTTTTTAATAGTTTACATGCACGGCCTCTGTAAATGGCACTGCACAAATTTTTACATTAAGTTTTTGTAAAATTATGTGTTGTAAAGTTTCTTCTGGATTCTACATGCAGTCTGGCTTCTGTTGAGTAGAATTGTTTCCTTGTTAAGTGTGTTTGTGGTTTTTCATTTTCTGCTGTTGATAAATTTCTGAAGCATTAACTGGCACTATCTGTTCCCTGAATAATCCACTGTTCTGTTGCCGTGAATTGCTCTGCAGGTTTAGACCAGAACTTGGATTTTGGCTTACCTGTCAGTTTTTCTTACTAGCGACTACTGACTGCTGATGAGCTTTCTAGTGGCGCTATAGAAGTCTTAAGGTTAGGTACAATCTAGGAAATGTTTATATTGAACTAGTTTCCAACAACGTTTCTGAGTCTTTGGCTTTGAGTGCCGCCATCTAGGGAACTACAGATGAACCTCAGGACTCTCGCAACGAACCTAACTGCTACGCTAAAGTCTGGTTTTGTGATTACTGTAACTGTAATTATTTTAAATTAACTTGTTGATTGGTAGATCTTGTGATAGTTATGAAGCGATTTTTCGTCAACAGTTGTTAGTTAAGCTGTATACTGTTATATATGGCAAAAGATGTTCGCTCAGTTATTGTCTTTGACCTCAGACCTTCTTTAGATTGTTTATTAATATTCTATTATGTGTTGCCGTGGTTGTGATCTCCGCACGACCCAGAATGCACCCTGAAGTTAGGTAACATTGAACAGTTGGTATTTGACTGGCTAGTACCAGGACATCTGGACCAACTCAGTCTGCCATTCTTTCAAGGTGACGTATGAATGCAAATTGGATGTAAAAATTGCTGTCCTGACGTTTAATTGCTGTTGTCATGTTTGTGCTTCAGCCGTCAGATCCTTCAAATACCAGACCACTGTTTTGAGGGATTACTATAGAGTTGTCTAAACAAGTAAGTGATGTTTCCAGAAGAATTGTGACCAACCTGAAACCTCGCATCATAGTTTACATACTGCCTTCATTATCTCTATGTCCTCTGCCCCTGCTTCTGCCAGTTTCTCTCTGCCTTCTTCTTTTTGTGTATGTATGTATGCATTTATGTCTGTCTGTCTGTCTGTCTGTCTGTCTCTCTCTCTCTCTCTCTCTGTTGTCTGTTTATCAGTTCTCCTAATCTTTTGCCATCATCGCAATGCCTTCGTTTGGCTTTCTGCTTCTTATCTTTTCTCTTTCGTTTGTTCTTTTCCTCAGTTTTATCTCCATTTGATCTGTTTCATTTTATGAGATGAGAATTTCAGCGTATTTGATCAGATTCAGTATTCAGCAAAGCTCATGTCTTTTGACGCCTTTGTGGCAGTGTTAAATTGAAACTGTTGCATATGCCAGCCACATAAGAACTTGGTTGTTTTCAGGTTGAGACTTTGATGATTTTAGTTTTACAGAGCAAAACCATTTTCAACAGAAAGTGTGATATGATGTGCTTAATTTTGTTTCTGAGATTTTTAATATGCTTCTCGTGATTCAGAGAATGATTTGCAGGAGTAGACTTGAAAGTGATGTCTGGCAAAAGCAGACACACATATGGTAAGAATGTATATACACTGTCTGGCATTGAAGCCCAGCTACTGAAGTCTGCAGCTTGCAGACGTATTTAGCAGACCACAGTTGTATTACTGTGTTTGAACAGCAGACATAATGTATATGAGAATACTAGCCACGTTATTGTCTAATCTTATAAAGATATACGACCTGATACCAGACATTAGTTTTAACAGCACGCAGTTTGTGGTTTGAATCCCACATTTCTATGTCATGTCATGTCATGTAATCATCTCTGGAATGTCATGTAATCATCTCCAGTCGTTGATTTCTCTATGACACCCCTCCACAAATCCCGTCTCCCGGCCATCTCTTCAAGGGTCATTCTCCGTCTGCCCTCCGTTTTCCCATAGATAGTAACTCCGGCACCTTTCAGATCCTCTTCAAGGCAATCTATCCATCTTCTGTGGTTCACCATGAATTGAGATACATGTGGATTCGATCAAATGCCTGCAGGATGACTAATTCACACCACTTCCATCGCTCTCAATCATGTTCTGAAACAGAGATGTTAATGGCATAATGAAAGGTTGTGTGACTTGTATCAGTAATCGCCCACTTGCTCCGCTTGAAATAGAAAAAATTATTTTGTGATATTAGTTCCTGTGATAAAATCTTGATCGTATGGAATGAATGGCAGCATGGTAGCCTATTGGATAGACCGCATGGCTTGTAACCTGGAGAGTATGGGTTCGATCCTCCCCTGAGATGATTACTGTGTAGGAACCTTGAGCAAGTCCTTCACTCGATTGCTCAGCACCATCAGTTGATGCTTCGTCATTAGATAGTGGCGCTTAATAAACACAAAGACAAAGAAAATATTTATAATAAAATGAGTCGTTTGTGAAGCCACAAATTTCTCGTGAGACGTGTTTTACTGTTGACAAATGAATCAGTCCGCTGTTATGTAGTTTGGTTGTTTTTATTATTGTTTTTTTTGTTCCGTTGATTAGTAGTTTGTGCCGATCGATGGCCCAAGTTGTCTATCATGAGGTTTTATTCCTTCAGTGTTTTATCAAATTGTTGGCATCTCTTATGGTTTCAGCAAATCTGGCAAGAAATTGTTACATTGCTAATTCTATATAATTGATGCATGTTTGAAAAGTATTAACCCCAGGGTGACCACTTTGAAAATTTTGTTTATATGGAAATGTAAATGTACACGGTTTTCTATGGCGACTGTATCTTGACCCTTCTCATTTTTCAGTGAATTAATTGTATGTATGTATAGCGCGTTTTAAGAAACTGACAAAGGCGCTGCAGGGTGGCTATCGAAGATTGCTGAAAGGTGCGTCTTAAGACGAGGCGAGAATGTTTCCTGAGATGCACAGGCGGCTAGAGATCGAATTTCTGGGGGCAGACTGTTCCAAAGAAGCGGTCACACACAGGAAAAAGCACGATTTGCCCGTGCTGTTATGCAGGAGCGCGGAACTGTGAGCTGGCCACGAGCAGCAGAGCGCAGCCTTTGACGACCCGGTTGGCTCGCAACAGGTATGAGAAGCTCTCTGATGTATTCTGGAGCCGAACCAGCAATCGACGTCCTGTCTATTAGAAGTATTTTGAATTGGATTCTCTTCTTGATCGGAAGCCAGTGCAGAGTATCACGCATATAGATTGAGATGTACGAGAATTTAGGCAGGTTGGCCAAGATCCTGGCCGCGCAGTTGAGGACCGACTGCAGCTGGCGAATTCGGAACTTTGGCAGGCCTGCTAGGACTGAGTTGCAATAGTCCAAGTGCGTCACGATGAAAGAGTGAACCAGGGTGGCCGCAGCGCCGTGAGATAAACTGCGCCGTATGACCCTGATCTGACGCAGCTCGTAGAAACAGGTCCTGCAAAGTAAGTTGACGTGAGCGGCCATCGAGAGTTCTTCATCCAAGATGACACCGAGATCCCGGACAGCATGTAGTGATGCCCAGCCTGGAGAAGTCGCCGAAATTGAAGCTTTGTCGATCCTTGGCAGCTTGTGCCGATATCCAAGCCAAATAAACTGTGTTTTAGCAGGATTCAGTCGTAGGCGATTTGACGACATCCAGTTCCGAACACTGTCAACTATGGCCCTTACCCTTGAGACGCAAGATGGAGCATCGTGTAGATGGCAGGACTGGTAGATTGAACGTCGTCTGCAGATTGATGGACCATTGCCCCTAGAGCTGTAATGACCTGTATCAGGTCAGCCGTGTACAGTATGTACAGGAGCGGTCCGAGGACGGAACCCTGCGGAACACCATGCAGGATCGATGCCCAATCCGATGTATTCGTGGCAATCTCCACCCTCATGGTACGCCCATCCTAGACGGAACGTAGCCACTCTAGCGACCGATCAACGGGTCCATAGGAAGTGCTAAGTCGAGTCAGCAGTATGTCGTGATCGACGGTATCAAACGCTGCGCTGGCATCGAGAAGAGCCAACAGCGTGACATTCCCAGCATCCGCAGCATCGTAGATGTCGGAAGTAAGACGGAAGATGACTGTCTCCGTCGAGTGACCCTTCCTGTAGCCGGACTGGACTTTGGCATGAGCTGGAACGACTCGAGATAACGCACTACCTGCTGGACGACTATTTTCTCAACGATCGTAGAAAGGAACGAGAGATTAGAAATCGGCCGATAGTTATTGATGTCACTAGCATCCAGGATCTCACCCGATTAATTCATTGAAAAATGAGCAGGGTCGAGGCCATACGGTCGCTGTAGAAACACGTGTAGGCCTACATTTACCGCTATTTATTATTTGTGAGGCCGGGAATTCGAAGTGGCGCCACAGAGTTGGTTAATGGGTAAAATTGTTTACAGTGCTTCAGCGTTTCCGAAGCCCCTTAATAATGGCGCGTAACAGCTTTTGCCACAAGTTCAGGTACAGGTATACGTATCAGTTGAGAAGAACAGTCCCTTGTTAAGCTAACCTCCTAGTATGAAGTGGTAGCGAATTCATATTTCTTGGTCTCGGCTCATGGGAGCGGGTGGCCGGCCTTCTCGTCTGATCTGCCCGCCGACAGGGTACAGTCAGAGTACGTATTTTAAGGCTAGCCGAGTTCACTAGGGCGCAAGTGGAGCAGAACTCTTTCTGCCCGGCGGGTGATTTGAATCCAATCCCCGATCGTAATCTCGAGATTTCTACAGGGCCCAACGAAAGCCACGTCACGGGGACCAGTCCAACGCACCTAACAACAAGACTCACACAGTTAATATGCAACAAACTGGTTAGGTTATATGTAATGTAATTGCTGAAGCTAGACCTAAATGCTTCCCGTAAAAATCACACTAAGATACTGCACATGCAGTGGCCCGGAAAGTGTTTAAAAGTTGTGTGAGCCAGCCTCGGCCAAGTTTACAAAATATTTCTCACTTGCAAAATTTGTGATGCAATATCAGAGTATATATCACTTTATTACTTTTTTATAGTATTAATGTTTGTTCAGTGGCATAAGTAGATATCTCCGTTGCTACAAAAAGTTGTGTGAGCATGCTCCTGCTTCGGCATCACAGAGCCAAAACTTGTGTGAGCATTGGCACCTTTTGCGCCGTGGCTCTCGGGCCCTTGTGCACATGTGCAATCAAGCTGTTAGTGACTTAGGCCTACTGTGAATTCCACAGTGAGCCTCACTTCTTGTTGACGTGGTGGATTAGCTTCACAGTAAGTTACGAGTGGTGGAACTAGTTTTTCCGACATGGGGCCAAGGAGCACAACAATCCAGTTCAGTTGCCATAATTTATTATTTAGGGCCTTTTCGTCGGTGTGTCCATTGTTTACAAGGCATATTTAACGGGCTTACCGGTTTCAAAACCTACACGATTTTAGCATAGAAGGAGTTTATTTTGCAACTCGACCTGGAACCGTTTCGACCATCTCAACTTGGAACTGAGCCTGACCTTACCTGCCTACCTACCGATTTTGTTTTAGGGTTCAGTATGGGCCGTGGCCCCATACCCCTGATTCTTGGATCTTGACCCGGAACCGAACCCTTTTGCCTTTCGATTTTGTTTTGACTGAGCGCCTGTGAATAAGCTGGTTCCCGCGGCGCGGCTTTCGTTGGGCGCTGTAGAAATCTTGGTATTACGATAAGATACGATACGGCCGCCACTGGAAGTTACGCAAGCCTACTGCGATTCATAGTTTAGTTCCTTCAATAATACCTTACTGTAATTTTCATGGTTACTGGACGTTGGGCCCAAATGGACGGAAAGACATAGATGGCCTACTGACGTAAAATAGGAAGCGGTTTATTGCGCTGCCGAAAATAGTACCAAGAAAATAGTCCCATAAATTTTCTTGACGTCGATTATCCGAAGAAGAGATAAACAAAATCAGGTGAGTAACTCCAGAGCATAGGCTATACATATACATGTACATATGATATACCTGTATATATACATGTACATATGATATACATATGTGTCTACATATGATATACATATATATATATATATATATATATACGTGCACATATGATATACGTAGGCCTATACCAGTGGCGGCTCCAGGATTGCTCGCATGGGGTGCCAAGAGCGTTTCCAGAGATTCGCCACATCCTGGCAGTCCACCATGGACGGGTCTTGTCTGAGGGGGGCCGGCATATAACCAAGAGGGGCGCCGGGGGCTAACCCCCCACGCCAATAGCTAAATCCGCCACTGTTTTATACATATAAATACCCATACACACGTACATAATTATACGCATACATAAAAATATATGGCCTGATAAAGTACATACAACAGGCTATACATATACGAAAGCGATGCATTGTAAGCTATATATAGCATCTTAATATGTTTACTCACATAATCATTGATTTGCGCGTGGTAGTTGTTACGCGGGCAATGACTTATTTCGGGGTCTATTTTTACACGCTTTTCACTCGATTCTGCGCAGCTCCTATCGGTCGTTCTCCGATGAACTGCCGGCAGATGGCGGTGCATTGGGCTATAATAAAGGCTGCATGCGGAAGCAGATTCCTAGCTAGCAGCCGAAGGAGGACGCGTGCACTGGTGGGTGCAGGGACCTGCTTTGCTTTCTGATTCAGCCATTCTGTAGAGACGGGAGATTCATCCTCGGAAGCGTGACGTGGGGCTCGTGTGATCATTGTAACTGCTCTTCTTGCTAAGTAAACCGAAACTCTGAAATTAGTGTAAATGTACACGTTTTTCTACAGAGGCCGTATGACCTCGACCCTGCTAATTTTTCAATGAATTAATCGGGTGAGATCCTTCACCACCGTTGCCCTTTTGAATGGATGCCACGCCATTTAAGGTCTCCGTAGGCCTAAAAGTCTTTACAATGCAACTGTAACATGCAGGAGACTCTGAAATTTCCCCATATCGCTCCCTACCTGTCACTATATCCACCTTAAGTATGTAGGTAAGTAAGTAAGTAATGCATTTGCTAACATGCCATATATCCATCTGCTGAGGGAGGAATCGTAGGCTTGGACAAACACACAATTAAATACATAACACAGCAATAGTTCCTGGAACAAATGTTCAGCGTGCTTTAAACAGACCTTTAACCCACCAATTAGCCACTTATTCGGCGCCACTGAAGAGGAAAGGACAGCGGTGTAACGTATTAATTGGTACATTACGTACAGTCGTATACAATGTGATTTATTTAGCGCCATGGAAGAAAACTCATTCATTATCAACTATAGAAATATAATAACGTCAGGCTTGACTGCAGGACAAAGACTGGCAGACATATTTTTTGACAGGGAGAGAGAAACGGAGAGATGTAAAGGGAAACACTAAGAGCGATACACGAGACAGTAAACAGACACACAAAAGTAGAGACGAGCGACGTAACAAACAGACAAGAAGGCTGATAAAATAAGAGAGAGAGAGAGAGAGAGAGAGAGAGAGAGAGAGAGAGAGAGAGAGAGAGAGAGAGAGAGAGAGAGAGAGAGAGAGCGCAAGAAAGAAAGAAAAAAAAGAAAAAAAAAGAAAAAAGAAAGAAAGAAAGAGGAAGGGAAGAAAGACAGACAGAGAGAAAGAAAGAAAGATACAGAGCGATAGCTCAGTGTGAGTTCTAGCGAAAGAGACAGATATGTAAACGGAGACAGACTCGAAACCGGATGTTTGAAGTTGGAACTCGGTCGGTAAAGGGGTCGCTAACGTCGCAAGAGATGCCTTTGTGTGGCTCCAATTCCCGAGCGATAATACGGGATCTTACGTAAACACGAGCTGCTTTTTCTCAGCGCAGTTTGCGTTCCAGGGAGCAATGGGGCCTCCAAAATACTGCGTCGGAGGAAAAGACGGGGAAAGCGAAGACGAAAGAAAGGAAGGAGTGATGGAGGGAAAGAGGGAGGAAACGGTAAATCTGTTTTTAGAACAACACACGGTCGCTAATTCGAAGCGGTTAGTCATGGGCTTCCAAGACCCCCGTCCCACAGCCTCTCCGAGTCAAGTGGGCTATCGGATTTGCTGCGCTCTCGGAAGCAATGTCTGCTAATAACAGATACTACTGCGCTATAAAACTCCGATGTCTGGTAACACTGGTGTAAGAATGAAGCACCTTTTCTGGAGTAGGCCTACTGGATAAAATACTTCTTAACGGTATTTAAAATAGTATCTTAAGTACTTTTGAAGTATTTGAATAGTATTTTACATACTTTTAAGCATTTAATATAGTCTTTCAAATACTTTGACGCATTAAAAATATTCTTTCATATGCTTTTGAAGTACTTAAATTATTTAAAATAAATTTAAAATATCATTTTGCATACTTTCGAAGTAGTTAAATTAATATTTTAAATACTGTTTACTACTTTTCGAGAGTATTTAAATTGTATTTGAAATGCTTGTAAAGTATCAGAAATAATTATTTTAAATACTTCTCACTACTTTTCGACAGATTTTTATGCATCACTGACTTCTGTGGCCTACAGTCAGACAGTAGAAACATCTGGTCACAGCTCTACAGTATTCGTGCAAATATAATAGCTGCGTTCTCAAGAGACTTTGAGGATTAGGCTGGCTTTTCTCCAAGTCTGTGGTGCTCTGTGTAGGAGACAACTTGCGTCATTTACGTCTTTCTGGCAAATATTCAAATGAGCATCTGGCCACACTATTTCCCGCTGTAGAGTCTTGCCATCCTACGCTCGAATATAAAGGCGTCTTGATTAGATAGCATTATTTACATACGTAAATGCATAATTTATAGACCTGTGTATATATATATATATATATATATATATATATATATATATATAATATATATATATATAGAGAGAGAGAGAGAGTTGTTGACTGGTTTAAAATGAACTGTTTGTCGGCTGCTTCGTCAGACGTTTTCGTCAGATAGAGAGAGTTGCTGCTGCCTGTGTAGCTGTATAGCTGGGTAGTCGGACTGCCTTTCGCGCCGCGATTTGTTTCCTCACAAGAGATCGTGTTGCCTCAACGGCGAATAGATTTCTCTCTCAAATTCTACGACTTTTCGCGATTTCTGGCGAACTTCTGCCGGAAAATAGTTTTTGCAAAGCAGCCGAAAGCATTCTGGGACGGTTTCATCTTGAATTTTAGACAGCCGAGTGGAAGCAACAAACACCGAAGTGCGTACATAGTTCGTTCCTGGGCTGTTGAGATAGCGGCGGGCAAGCGCTTTCGTCGATCGGCATATCTGCAGGGCTTGTAAGGTTCGGCCTCGCTTGCTCTTCTCGTTCTCTCGTGTGCGTTGGCATTCGCCTGCATCCTTTGCATTGCTTATCCGTGGCGAATGCAGACCTACGTCAATAACCCCGACCGACTGAGTCCCGCTTTCGACTCTGCTGCCTGGCGGGTAAGTATACGTACTTGCTTTTAGCCATGGCCGTTCTTTAAGATAGGCCTATGCCTGCTTGTATAGTATGGTATATTACTGAAGTGAAGGCGGTATGTGAATAAACTTCAGGCAGGTTTTTGTTAGAACTGACGTTCTCTGGAATAGGCAGAGGCGAGTAAGCTTTTGGTAGGGCCGTTCTTTAGTACAGGCTTGTTGGGAGTAAGTAAGTAATAGAAATACTTTTAATAATTAGAATTTGGAACACTTGAATAGGTAGTGTTCACCTATGTACGACGGATAAAGAAGCTAACTGAAACGGATGAGTTTGTCTGCGATCTTTCCTTCCAGCCGTCTGTTTGTATTTGTCTGTGTATCTATGTATCTCCATCCGTCTGTCTGCCCCGCTTTCTTCCGTCCTTGTGCCTGGTTTATTTATTTATTATTTATTTATTTATTTTTATTTGTTTATTTATTTCTGCATTTATGACGCGCGCAAGGTTAGTAACAGACAAGTGTGCTCGAGCATCCTAACAAGAATCCATTTTGCGGGCTCGAACCAACAATCGTTGGATTACAGACCGACCCAGTGCTTTAATGAATTGACAGACCACTGTGCCGCTCAACAGACATCGAGCCGCACATTTGCCCGTTTCTTTGTCTGTTTCTTTGGATGCTTGGCTCCTACTGCCCTACATTGACGAGTTATGTCCGTAGTGCGAGTGTGCGTGTATATTGCATGGTGTATTTCGCTGCGTCTGGGCCTCATTTAGAAAGGAATGTCGCCTGAGAATAGCCGACCGTTGCTCAGCTTCCATCGGCTGCTGATGCTGCTGCTGCCGACGGTGATGCTGGTGCTGAGCCGGCAGCCTTTGATAGCACGCCTGTGCAAGCACACAATTTGTCTGTTGTAGTGGCTTGTATAGAGCCACTATAATTCTACGAGACGTTGAATGAAGTTATTTGAAGACTGAGTTTCAACTGCGCTTGACTCACCTTATCACTCAAAAACTCTATGATCGAATCACTCACTGCCTGACGACTCACCGACTCAAATGAATCGTTGACTGAATGACTGACTTACTTGTTTGAATACTTACTTCCTTGTTTGCTTGCTTGCTTACTTACCTACTTGCCTACTTAGCTATTTACCTACTTACTTGCTTACTTACTGATTGCCTGACTAATTGTTCCACTGACTCGTTGACTGAGTGGCTGGCTGGCTGGCTGACTGACTGGCTGGCTGGCTGGCTGGCTGGTTGAGTGTGTATGCGATAGACTGCCTTCTCTTTCGCCCTGTGTTTATGTGGGCAAGCTCCTGTCTGTTCACAGCCTTGCAATAATTGCTTGGCTGAAGCAAAGAATAGTTGCCAAGCCACGTACAATCTACAGCCATGCACGTTGCAAGACTTATCGTTATTCATTCCAAGCATTTACGATTCCGATAACCCATCGCTTTACCCATAGACTCAAGGGTTCACTTCTTATCGGGTCTTTAAAAATTAGCCCTGCTTAGATCTCTGTATATACATATATACAACGCCCTAAAACGAAAACGTGTACGTATCTACAGTTCTAAGCATTAGCCACACGTGCAATTATATATACATAATATTTATATAATGTTAAAGTATATATACATTGTACTATGAATAGTGATAAGCTTTAATTGCTGTGTAATTTTGAATTTTGTATGTGTGTATTTGCGCGCACGCGTGTGTGCGCTATTTATTCGAATGAGACTCGTGTATAAATATGGAGAGGAGACTGTGTATAAGCAAGCAGCTGTGTCGGCCAGGGCATACAGTGTGTTCGTGTTGCTCATGCTTTCCAAGTTATGTAGCGGTGCATGGGAGATGCTAAGATACGAAGAAGGTCATGATTGGTAGTTGGAATTGACGGTGGAGAGAGAAAGATGGAAAAGTGGAGAAGGAGACGTGCATGAAAATGTATAATGATGTAGGAAAGGAGACGGAAGGGAGAATATTTAAGCAAGGAGGACTGAGATGGAGATCTGGAGTGAGCAGAGAAAGGCAGGGCATGAAGAGGGAAAGACTGGAATGCAGAGAAGAGACTGAACGCATGTACGCATGTATGTACGTAGGCCATATGTATGTACACATGTATGTATCTATGTACGTATATTTGTATATGTGTATGCATGTATGTGTGCTGAAATATGTATGCATCTAGACATATTAATGTAATTATGAACATGTGATTCTTCGCTCAGTCGATGGACATATGACGTGTTAACAGATGCATTACTTACTTATATATGTGCGTGCGTATGTATTTGTGTATCTAGACACTTGATATAGCGCCTTTTGAATAACTTTCACAAGCATTGAATATGACAGGCTGAGGTGGACCACTATGGAGCTGCAGCAAAGTACAGGGAGAAAATGATGCAGAGAAAGAGAACGAATGGAGAAATTTGGAAAGAGGATAGAGCTATGCCGGTGGAGTAATTGAAAGATGCAGACATTGAGGATAGAGGTTCAAGAAACAGAGAGACGGATAAACAAACAGACAAGAAGACCAAACAAACAGACCAAGAAGGCATACGGACAGACAGACAGACAAGCAGGCAGACAGACAGACATGTAGGCAGACAGAGCAGAAAGGAGACGAGGCGGTTAAAAATGTACAGACAGCTTCATGGGATGCTCTACGGCTACGGATCGGTGAGTCGGCTGGCCTCGAGCATCGCTAAACCATGCCAAAGAAGTCTGAGTCCGTGTATAGGGAGGAGGTCTTGGTTGCTGAGGCACGAGTAGGCTACGTGGGATGCAACGTAGGAGTTGTGCTTTGGTCACCAGGCAACGCATCGGCGAAGAACGAGGAAGATGCCTTGTTGTTGGCCTCCTAACTGACAGACACATAACAGACCAATGCTTACACAAATTCTGCCTGCCTGCCTGCCTTTCTGTCTGTCTATCTGTCTGTCTGTCTGCCTGCCTGCGTGCCTGCCTGCCTGCCTGCCTGCGTGCCTGCGTGCCTGCGTGCCTGCCTGCCTGTCTGCCTGCCTGCCTGCCTGCCTGCCTGCCTGCCTGCCTGCCTGCTTCCGTATCTCTGAGTATCTGTCTTGATGTTTGTGTGTCTCTTGTGCATAAACAATATCCTCAGAATCCAGCGTTCATCCATCTCGGATGGAAAGCTGAAGACGAAAAGCGGAAAATGGGGTGAACCAGAGCGTGGCCTATTGGCCTATAGGCCTACTCTAGGCGCTTATGTGCTGTATAAGCAGAAGGGCCGTCCTTTCCAACCCAGTTAATTTCTTTTCCAAAAATCTTATCCTGATTCTTCCTCTTCCCCTTATCTCTCTTATCGCTTCCATGTACACAGATCGCATTACCCCTCCTTCTTTCCCCCCGAGTGGTTAGTCAGGCCCTGCTTCTAGGTCTGCTGTTTGTACCCCCAATGACTCTTCACCCTACGTTTGGTATTCTTAGCAGTTTTGGGATCAATAAACGAAGATAAATGAAAATGAGAATTAAATATAGGCTATACAGCACCATTAATGCTGGCATATGTTCAGAACTGCGGATGAAAACGCAACATTCAAATGCAGAGATACGATGACAGACAGAGGCTACATCTGCAGATGAGAATGATGACAACAACAATACTCGATGATAAAATGATACACGAATGTCGTTGCTTTAAAAATCAATTGATTACACGCTGATAGTCGCTTAAATGATTGGTTCAATGACTGACTCACTCACTCACTCGCTGGCTCGCTCACTCATACATGGACGGACAGACGGATGAGTGGCTGACTGGAAAGTTGATTAGTTAATTGATTATCGAATAGTTATTGATTTTTAAATTGTTTCTTCTTTATTGATTCTTTGACCGATCGATTGATTATTGATTTTTAAACTATTTCTTCTTTACTGATTCTTTCTCATCTGGCTGATGTATTGATTTTTCAGATTAGTTGTTTGATTACTGACTGATTTGCTATTCGTTCATAGTCGTTGAACAATCGATCCCCTGTGAGCCCGAGGCATTCCTCTCAGCAGCAGCAGCAGCAGCTCCCGGAGCCGACGCCTCACCTCGCGCCTCCCTCTGCTCCCCACCACAACTTCGTCATGGCCACGTCTTCCGGTACAAAGCTGGCCCAGGAGATCCACGACGAGTTCCTCGTCTGCAAGATCTGCCTCGAGGGCTACAAGAATCCCAAGAGCCTCAACTGCCTGCACACTTTCTGCGAGGAGTGCATTGAAAATCACGTCATGTCTGAGTCGACCTACAAGAAGTACAGCGACTACCGCGAGTTCACCTGCCCGCTGTGCCGCAAGCGAACCCAGCTTCCGGTGGGCGGCGTCAAGAAGCTGGCCGACAACTTTCTAGTCTCGAGTCTTTCGGAGCTCGTCGGTCGTCAGCGCCCGTCCAAGTACCCCTTCTGTGACATCTGCAAGCTGCTGTCGAACAAGCACCGCGAGGCCATCTCCAAGTGCCTCGACTGCGCCAAGCTGCTCTGCTCCGGCTGCGTCCAGCTGCACCGACAGACGAAGGTCACCAGCGGCCACTCCATCTTCGACGTCGAGACGGAGAAGGATATCGAGTGCAAGGAGCATCGCGACGAGGCCGTGAGGTTCTACTGCGAACCGTGCGACACATGCATCTGCGTCCTGTGCACCTTCAACGAACACCGCGACCACGAGATCACGCAGTTCGCCGACGCAGTCGTCAAGTACAAGGAGAACATCCGGACGCTGCTGTCCGAGTGCCAGGCCAAGATCGCCAAGTTCGACTCGCAGATCGAGTCCGTCAACACCTGCGAGGACCTCATCCGGTCGTCGGAGCAGAGGATTCACGACACGGCCATCGAGTTCATCCAGGACATCCGGAACCGCGAGCGGCAGCTCATCGAAGAGCTGCACAACATCTACGGCCCCGAGTGCCTCGACTACATTGAAACGAAGAAGGACCTGTGCGTCCAGGTGGAAGGCCTTCGAAGCACGTGCAGCCTGACTGAAGTGGTGCTCGGAGGCAAAGACATTGAGCTGCTGCTGCTCAAGAAGGACGTCCAGGATAAGCTGAGCGCCCTGAACGCCATCGAGATTCGAAGTCTGCCGAAAACGATGGCGAAGGTCGTTCAGTACATCCAAGGAGAGGTCGACTTCGGCTGTCTGACGGACCCGGACCAGCCGGACGGACCCTTGCAGGGGCACAGCACCAACCCCGCCGGGAGCAAGCAGACGGATTCGAAACGGAAGGGGGCTCTGACGACTGAGTCAGCTGTACAGACTGACTAACCTCTGCATCGAAAGGTACACGGCTTATTCTCATTGATTAAAGCCTTATGGTTTCGGGGGGGGGGGGGCTATAGAAGTCAGTAGCTTATACAAGATTAGGTTAGATTGGATTAGATTAGATTAAATCAGAACAGTTCAAAGCGAACATCGAATTGTGCATCGTAATTGTAATCGTAAGCTCGAGATTTCTACAGCGCCCAAAGAAAGCTAAGTCGCGGGAACCAGCTTATTCACAGGCGCTCAGTCAAAACAAAATCGATAGGCAGGAAGGGTTCGGTTCCAGGTCAAGATCCAAGAGTCGGGCAGGCAGATTTGTTCAACTGCATTCCTGTGCTACAAATTTTTTGGATGAGTGCATCGGCTGTACATTGTCGATGGGAAGATCAGATGACGAGGAAGAGAACGAGCCAACCGCCCTCATATGCCGAGGCTAAGAAGCTGAAGTGGCTAACACTTAATATTCACGCATGGTTGCTTCTCTGGGTGAGCTTGAAGAGCCGCTCTTACCTGGGCCTAATCACTGCATTTCTACTAGTTTTAGTTCTCATTTTTGTTCTGTTGTTACTTAAACCTCACTCTATTCTATTCTAAGACTAGCAGACTCTAACTGAATCTCACTCAGTTTTGAATCTGACCGGATGACAACGATTTATTCAAATTATATTCCTGCAATAGTTAATTCTAATCATAATAATGTGTATGTACATATGTATGTAGGTATGTATGTATGTATATATGTATGTATGTATGTATGAAAGTATTCATGTAGGTATTCATGTATGTGTCCATGTATGTATCTGTGTACATGTATGCATGTATATATGAATGTATGTATATGTATATATATGTGTATGCATGTATGTGTAAATATATATGTATGTATGTGTATATATGTATGTATGTGATGTATGCATTATGTGTGCATGTATTTATGTATCTAGCTATTTATGTTGCGCCATTTAGAAACGTCACAAAGGCGCAGTCTTACGTTCCTCGCCTTTTTTAATGAGCTTAATTTTTGTTTCGTTTCAGATCTTGAAATGAGAGAATTTTCTGAATTACAGCCGGCGCGAAGGAACAGCTAGACCTATATATGTTAGGCAATCAGAGTTCTTTAGGCTGATTAACCAGTTAAATAATTAACCAGACCTAAACTAGGCCTAACTAACTAATCAATTATTTATTATTCGCTTTTAAAGGACGTTTGAGAGAAGACTGAAAGCTGACTAATAGCTTCATAAATTAAATATCTTTAGAACTGTTGTCGTCTGTTCATGAGTTCTGTAACTGTGTCTAAGGCGCAGATGTCGACATGCATCAGCATGGCGCACCCAGTGTAAATGTAAATGTAAATCTACCCATTTTTGTAGCGCCACACAAAAGTACGGTGGTCAGTCGGTAACGAGTTTGGTCAAGGATCATGCGGTTGCTGGTTCGACTCCGTGTAAGTTGTTTGCGCACAGGTGGTTCTGTCACCGAGCAGCATAATTCCACCGAGCAGCATAACTTGGTACCAGCGTAAGTTGGGAAGTAAACGGCAAGTCCTTTGATGCACTGGCCCCGTGTCCAGGAACTTGGGATTCGTTCATTGCCGGCGTGCCTGGAACAGCCTTCCGGCATCCATTCAGGAGTCCAAAAGTGTTAATATCTTTTTAAAAAACAGCTGAAATTCTATTTACTGCACAACTCTTAGTACTTGGGCTGACTTTTGACCTTGTAAAGCACCCCAGAAGTAGCCTGCTACTTACGATGCTATATAAATTGTCGTCATTACATTTACAATTACAATGCATCACCAACGAATGGTGTGTGTGTGTGTGTGTACCGTGTATGTGTTTTTGGCCCGGTAGCCAATTAACGCGTAGTGGTGAGGATTCGAGCCTCCCGACTGTTACTGTATACCGACCTTGAGCAAGTCCTTCACGCATGATTGCTCAACGCCATCAGCGGATGTTTTGTCATCAGATTGCGACACTTCATAAATACAGACAAAATGTGACGAAACACCGCCTGGGGCAGCTGGTCCAAACGACAATGTGCACCAGATTGACCTCTACCATTGTAGTCATGTAGTCCTTTTGATTCTATAGGCCTATTCGCCTACCAGAGGCTACTAGCCAAACCAACTCTTTTTGTTGGTCTTACAATGATTAGGTCCGTCGAGATTCGATATTGCCCACTGCTGGCTATCGCGAAGTTAAGTCTATTCCTTAGGTGGCGCTACTAACCAAACGAAACGTTAAAATTTAATGTTTGAAGCGACCCTTCAAAAAGTTTAGGGTTACGCCTACCCAGTCTGTATGTCGCGCTGCTATGCCTACTATAAAAACCTGTTCTAGTCAAAGGCTGATCATTACAATAATCAAATTGATTTAGTGCTAATAGCAGACTGATCCACTGTTATAATCATATTGATTCATATAACGAATATGAGATTTTTAAATTAAACTGTTTACTATGACTATACCAAGTTAAACGACTAGAACTGTACAGTAAACATGTACGATGACTCTAGACTCAACAACATGGCGTCTGAAAGGCGCAGAGGCTCAATTTTATTGTACAACACAACCTATACTTTTCAGATACTGTGGTCCGCAGCAGACGAAGAAAGTTTGATGCAAGGATGAGAGCACTTAATATCGTTTTCAAACAATGTTTTGATTTAAAATATAAACAAATTAATAAATAACCCTACAAATTTTGGCGATTTTCAAAAAAGGTTATGAATTAAACTAAGCGTCATTCACAGACGATACCGCAAAGCTGTTGGACATACAGGTCAAAAAGGTTGGTGTAGCCTATACCTTAAAATTATGAACGCATTCTGGTACTTTTGGAATGATGACTATAGCCTATAGGAGGGAGTCTTAAGCTGAGATAATTGCCATAATTTGTTTATAATCAGACTTTATCATAGGGCAAGGGCCGATCCAAGGGCAGTGGGGGTTGCCTGGGAAACAAAAAAAGAATAATCTGGAATTAATATAAGTTATCGAAATTTCTGGGAAAGCCTGAGAACGTAAGTACAACAAACCGAAGGAAAGTTCAGCAGGGCCATGCTTACTTAGCCACCTTGTAAACTTCTGGATCTGCCATTTTAATATATTGCCAGTATCAGTCGTCAGTGATGATCAAGATAGGATACAAATGGGGTGACTCCCCCAACAGTTTTGACAAGAGTTGGCCCCAGAAAATGTGAAGTACAAATGGCAAAGATATTATTGTAAATCAGAGAAGTTGGAAAATATTTGCCAAAGTGGGTTAAAAGGAAAGGAAAAGTTAAGAAATCAAGGGAAATAGAGCAAAACAGGATCAAATGGGGGAATTTACAAGTCAGTGTAACCTAGAGGAATGTGGGTAGAAAAGGGCAAATGACTGCTAAGGTCATCAAATTTGTAGACATAAGAAAAGTCTTCAGTCCTGAAAAGTTTTGAGGACTAAAAACATACACACACATGAGGTGTGGAATTCTATCATACGTGAATGTTTGTTCGCAGATTTTGCATATAATCTGAAAGGGTGTGACAAATGTTGCAGTGCTTGTAATAGATATGGCTATTGAGTGTCTGAAGTAACAACATAGAAGTAGTTTCAGGAGCTATATAATCAGATTTATTCAAGTTTCCTCTTTTCTTCAACTTGGAAGATGAAGGCCAGAACTTGGATTACTTTAAGCAATGACACAATGAAAATAGGGATGTGGGGTAGTTTGAAAGTGTATGGAAGTATCACAGGTGTAACAGGTTGTGGTGTTTGAAGTAGCCCTGTGGAAGTAATTTCCATAGATGGAAAGAGATCTCCTGATATGATTTAGTCAATTACACAATGAAGGCCAGAACTTGGACTACGTGTAGCAATAGCAGAATGATTTGCAAGCATTTGACAGAATGGATCTTTTGTAAATGTTGCTTGTTGATGTCTGAAGCTGTGCTATAGAAGTAGTTTTTTGAGATATAAAGAGAGGTGCTCATAGAACTTAACATTTCTAGAATGAAGGCCTCAACTTGGATGACGTATTGTAAATCTACGATGAAAACAGAGGATCAGTTTGAGAGCATGTGGCAGAAAATGGGCTTTTGTAACCAGAAAATCGGGCTTTTGTAACAGTTAGTTAAGGGTATTAGAAGTAGCACCATAAATAATTTCTGGAGGTATAAAGAGATTTTTTCATAGACCTTTGCCAGACTTAATTTGAAGATCAAAACTTGGACTAAGTATAGCAAGGGAGCAATGGAAATAGGCGAGGGGTACTTTGAAAGCGTATGACAGAACCGGAGAGGTCACAGGGCCACGACCTTCCCAACCGAATTCTTGGTCCTCCTTAGTGCCTCTTAAAATTATAGGTGGGTTTTTGACAGTAACAAGTATGACTGACAGCAAGAGAAATCAGGGATAGTGATAGGCCTAGTGGTCAGGAAAATTTGTGATAAAGGAAAGACAGAATTATGTTGAAAAACTTGATTAAAAAGGTAGTCAGAAATTTTGTCTTTCTTTAAACCTATGGCACTGGTGTTTTAATACCTAGTGCTGCCATCGTGGTATATTTCCTGGTGCTGCTGCTGACTTAAATCAGTCACAAGTTAAACATTACGAAAGGACTACTAAGAGTTCTTGCATTAGCCATTATGAGTAACTATGAAATGGTTCTTTGCCAGGCTTAATAATGCCTTGACTTTATAGGATTTGTCAGACTTAAGGGGCTTGCCTTGGTGTCACATTTTGTCTAGTCTTGCTTCCAAAACGCAGACCTGTATAATCGTAATTGTAATAGTAATCCCAAGATTTCTACAGTGCCCAACGAAAGCCTCGTCACAGGCGCTCAGTCAAGACAAAATCGATAGGCAAAAGTGTTCGGTTTCAGGTCAAGGTCCAAGAGCCAGGCAGAGAGACAGCGTGGCAGCTATGGTGGGTGATGTTTGGGATTAGAGCGGAAAGAGGGATAAGAGAAAGAAGGGGAGTCAGGATAGGATCTGCGAAAGAGGAATGTTTTCTGTTTTGAGTGAAAGGCCAATGCAGAAATTGCAAGTGGTGGTGCATAGGTGAGTTTGTATGATGGGTCAGATAACTGTCGCAGTTCTGGGATGAGTTTATTCCAGAGTACCATTTACACCGAGACATTTTCAGCCACACGTCGCGTGACTAGAAAATGGGACAATGACGCTAATCCTTGTCCATCCCGATGCATTTGTCTCTCCCGGGATCTGCTAAATTAAGCCTTTTGTTTGAATTCGGCAATTCAAATTTATGCCGCACTTAATTAATATTCATGAGCGATTCCGCTCGAAAACGTCATCCACCCACGCTCTTTCTCTCCCTCTCTCTTTCTCCCTCTCCCAAACACGCGTTTATTTAACAAACGATCGAGTTCGCGACTCTTGCGCGGAATTCTGGGCTTGCGACCCGTACAATGGCTGCCGGGCACCAGAGACCCTTGGCGGCTGCGCGCGGCTAGCCATCCGGGCCGGTCAGTTGTTCGCCAACGGCTTAGCCGCTTTCCCTCGACCCTGGATAGGCTGGTTGTGCGTGCCGCGAAATGGGAAGGAGAGGAAGGAGGAGAGAGCAGTGGAGAGCGTGTTTACATGTTCACATGCTGAGGCGAACGTACACGCAGTGGGACGGACGGACGCCTTTGGCGGTTGACACAGAGACAATGAGAGGGAGAGAACACGAGACGCCACCTCAGAGATGACGGTGCGTGCTACCGCGCCGCTTGCTTTGTCCATATGACAACAATGGCCCAGAAGTTGTACCAGGCCTGCGTCGCCTGGTAAGGAGGAGAAAACCGTTGCCCTGGATATTGGTCTCTCCCATTCCAACCCTCGCACCGTCCCTCCCTCCGTCCTTCCTGGCCAGCATTCTAGGCAGACGGGCAAGATGAACGTACGCCCCGACCTGAATCGTAAAACAGGGGAACGAACATCACAGGCTTCCCCGCTTTGCGGCGCCAAACGGCCGTGTAAAAACCGTTGTTGGAGTCGGCGATTGACTAAAGTTTAACCTCATGCGTCATTCGCAGAATTTTGTAAAGCAGTTGTCCCGATATGTGCGTGAAATTGCGGCTGATTTCGGGCCCAGCACATATTCGATACAGAACTTACTTTTGTTTTGAGGTAGGTCACCGTAACATGCTGTCACATTTATGCCCTAGGTATAATATGGCGTTATATAAAGTTGTTACAAAGCATCGCCATTTTCAATGTTACAGTTGACTCGGTACTCACGAAGAAGCTGATGCCTAACTGACAGAGTCTGGATTAAGTAGAGAATTTCACAATATTTTGAAATGCGTTAAAGACGGTTAATATTGCATGAGTGAGACGTGATTAAAAGACAAATGATAGACTTTAATGTGGGATATTCTTTTGAAATCAGCATCCTTTAGCTGTAGAGCAGATTGATTAGTTTATCATGTAGTGACTTCTGTTTATTCAGTGGGTAAGATCAGGTAAGATGAGACAGGTAAGTTTTCATCTCAGTGGTATGTAGTGGAAGTCCTTAATATGTATCATCATACATTCCTCTTTCACAGATCCTAACCTTATCTGACCCATCATACAAACTCATCTGTACTCCACCGCTTGCAATTTCTGCATTGGCCTTTCACTCAAAATTGTAAACACTCCTCCTTCACAGATGCTATCCTGTCTCCCCTTCTTCCTCTTATCTCTCATTCCGCTCCAGTCCCAAACATCACCTACTGTAGCTGCCACTGTCTCTCTGCCTGACTTTTGGATCTTTACCTGGAACCGAATTCCTTTTGCCTATCGACTTGGTTTTGACTGAGCGCCTGTTGGGCTCTGTAGAAATCTCGGGATTATAATTACGATCATCGTAATCAGTTTCCGATGCCAGCCAATTGGCAGCAATGGGCTGCGAATAAATATCTCAACTCTTCTCTGTCATTTGCCAGATTTCTGCCTGTGCTCACGTTTAACTTAAGTCTTGTTATGTTTTCGTTTATAAACTGCCCGTCCCGCTTAGCTGTGGTCTTCCTTTGCTTTGTTTCATTCACATCTTGCTTGTAGCTTAAATATGCATGCTATTTGTCAAGGGTTAGTCCTTGGCTAAACAACAACAATCAGGGAGTTGGACAACCTTGTTGTTTAACGAACTTTAACACAACTTTGGCTGGCAACACAGCACTTTTGAGAGCTGCTTAAAAGGTGCTATGTTTATTATCTGGATACATAGGCCTACATATAGTTATGTACTACCTTACTTTACAGTTTATGCTGTGCTTAAGTGATTGCCCACTTTCATGCAATCCTTCTTGTTATCACATGACCTTTCTGCTGCTCGAATGTAATTGTATTAACATGTGGCACTACAAGTATTGTGCCTTAGTGGCTTCATGGTTTAGCAAATATTTTAAAGTACTTGAACTCTAATAAAGTGCCAACTGAAAATTCATCATCATTTGACATTGTAAAGCACTGTAGATATATGTAGCTCGCTACATATGATGTTGTATGTATATATTTGCAATCATAAAAATTGTAATCATAAACTCTCGATTTCTACAGTGCCCAAAGAAAGCTAAGTCACGGGAACCAGCTTATTTGCAGGTACTTAGTCAAACCAAAGTTGATAGGGAGGTATGGTCAGATTCGGTTCCTGGTCAAGATCGAATTGCAGGCAGGCAGGCAGGCTGATGGCTACGGTGGATGGTGTTTAGAATTGGAGTAGCAAGAGAGGTAAGGGGCGGAGGAGGAATCAGGATAGGATTTGTGCAAGAGAAGTGTTTTCAGTTTCGAGTGAAAGAACTGTGCATAGATTGCAAGAAGTGCATATAAATTGTTGTAATTACATTACAATTACAATCAAACATGGGTGCCCACAGAAATTTGTGCAGGAGGGAGAAAACATGAAGACTGGGAAACATCATCAGGGTCTGATGTGGGCCAAATAATGTTGGAATGTTGTGCCCTTATGTGTGGGTGCCCATGCAATCAGGACATTTCTGTTGTTTAAAAGATCAGCCAGAACACCGTTCTAGATGTGTGTTTCGTAACTGAGCCATAGAAAGCCCATCAGGATGTTATAGTTTGTCTTGTGCATCTCCTCTTCAGCCATGCGATCCTTAGTGATGAACCTTTTGGAAGCCAGTGCTAGTGCGTAATATAATGTAACTATAAACTATTGCAGTGCATTTTGAGAGCTTAGGAAACATCCATGCCATTAAAGTGCATTTACTTTACATTTAACATATTTATGTAAACAAAGTGCGGTCGTGGCATATTTAAGATTTTTTCTCATGAATTTTAACTCTACTGCATGAAGCATGACTTCAGAGCAAGAAAGTCAATGTCTGTGTAAGTTATTTACTAGGTCACTAGTAAATAACTGACACTAGCCACAAGGTCAAATACCTTTTAGCGTAATTGATTGAAACTAATTGTTTATCAGGCTTGTTACTGATTGATTTTTGCCATCATTCATGTAGTTGTTGATAATGTTGATGAGGATATTTTGCTATTGTAAATAAATATAAACAAGGAGGGTTGTCAGAAGTTTGCTCAGATACAGCCCGGCTACTGAGTCCATTCAGAGTGGGTACCCGATTACCCATCACTCCGTCATTGGGTTAATAAATCAGTCATCCAGGTGGCTGCATTTGAGTCATTATATGCACTTAGGTCTAATTCTAAGTTTGTTAAGAGTCTTTCAGCTTGCTCACTATTTTCTAGAGGCTAAAGAAATTTGTTATTCTATGCGCTTCACTGATTGATAACTGACGAATGCAACCCAATACCTCCTACCCATGGCTTCAAAAGCCGCAGAAAACTGCGCATTATTAAGTGGTGAGCCCATGACTAATACAGCAATCTGCATAAAATAATCATTATTCTGTTCTGGCCAGGTTTCAGGTATATGATTCACGACCTGGGTGCCCACCTTTGGTGGATTCTCAGGGCTCTGGGTGCCCTCTGACAAGCCTAAGGAAGAGAATGTCGCTAATAATGGTGGTAGTGATTGTAATGTGGGCGAAGGTGATGATTGTGATATATTTTAAAAAAATGAAAAATCATGGTTTTAATATACTTATATATGATAATGACAGCTACAATATAGATTGTTGAGGATGTTGATAATGCTGATGATGGTATTTTTTCTGCAGGTGAAAGTGATATTGTGATGTTGTTGATGATGATAATGATGGATTTGATATACTTGTTGTTGGTGATGATGACAATTATGTGTTTACTTAGCAAGATGATGATTTTAATGATGATAATAATTGTTGTCGTGGTGATTTTTACTGTATAGACTCACTGAGAGATTGATATAATTATATTTATTGTTTACAATGGTGCTTTTTGATGTTGTCAGTGGTGACAATGATTTTGATGTTCTTGGCAGAGATGATTTTGGCAATACTACTACTACTACTAATAATAATAATGGCAGTCATAGTGGTTGTGCACATGATAAGGTTCACTTACTTATTTACCCAATAAATTTACAACGGAACCAGTCATTCTTTAATTAGACATAGCAAATTCTTATATTTTGTTCTGCATCTGGTCCATAAATTAGCGCCGCTGCTTCCGCAACCACTTCTCATTGATCTGCCAAAGCATGCTAAGATGCAGCACCATGAAAAGCAAAACATCCGTCGCACTCGATAATACAAACAGCTTGCACTGTCGTTTGGCGAGCATGGAACCATGTTATACCAGACCATCATGCATCATTCAAAATGTCTGCACTCGGGGCCGCAGGCAGCCTTTCTAGTTGGGATTTGTCGTGAGTCGGTTATTATGCTCACAATTGGAGTTGGCTGGAGCTAGGAGAATCTGGTAGAATTTCAAAGCACGAGGTTTCTGTGGATATTGTGGAAATTTGGCCGGCTCGGTTGGTTACCGGGAAGGCTGTCGGTAATTGGCAAGATCTGGTTGGGCAGTTGACTGGTCGGTGTGTAGATGTGGCCTGTCTTCATTATCGTCATCATCATTATTGCTATCAGTGTTATTGCCCTCAAATATGATACCTGTCAAAGCTGTAAATACTATCAGTCATAATTATTCGTCTTTAGAGATCAATGTAGGCCTGGTGTTCAGGAGCATCATCATAGTTACTTGCAGTATCAAATTGGGATACTTAATTGATTATATGATTTTTCTAGTCCTTATGTAGTTATATCATTACATTACTCGGTGGCACTGTCAGTTTGAAACATCATTGCAAGTTACATGGCTCAAAGTGCGATCAGTTTTATCAAATTGGTTGCTGGTAGTAGCATGGTGGCTCACTTGTAACAAACTGGGTTCATGTTGGGAACAGTATGTCCTTGAAAGCAGTATGTTCTTGAAAATATTTTCCGTCTGTGTGGCTAGGTGGCTTAGTTTTATGGTGATATAGACTTACACTGACAGACAGTTATGCATCTTGCCACAATTGCTGTGTTGCTTTGTTGCTAGATATTTTATGTTTATGCCTTCCAGATTCTAGCCTGGCTGATTCTATATTTGTAGTGTTTAAGGGCATACTTACAAAATGTTTGAATGATTACTTTACCTTAGGTCACTTTTTAATTTTTATCACAGGGCACAGCTGCTATTAGGCCTTGACGATGGTCCCCTGTCAATTCATTTACTGCTTCCTGCAATGACCTGAATTTAAGTTAAGAGATTCATGCCAGCAAATTACAAGACGGGGAAGTGGGTGATATGTGGACTGAAGAGATGCTGGGATCAGTATGATGACAACAGTGCTTCAAGAACAGTTCTGGAAGAATTGCACTTCTTGGGTGAGTCTTGGAAGATTCAGTGTGGAAATTTGCACTTCTTAGATTGGCTGTGGAAGGTTTGCACTTTTTGGATCAGTTCTGGGTGATTTGCACAAGCTCTAAAAATGTGCATGTTTGTGATTGTGGAATGGGATGCACTTTTGAGATTTTTAGTGTTTAGATGAGTGTTCTTTTTTGGAAACATAGTGTTTGAGTGAGAGCTTCATGTGGAATTGAAAGTTCATGGTCACTTCATACAGGTAGTAAGGAGAGTTTGCATGTTGATTACTTTCTTTTGGCATCTGTATTGCAGTTTACATATATTATCAATTGATCTATTGCTCGTGCTCTAGTCAAAAGCTCCCTCAAGCTCAAAACCATGCATTTTAAGACTTTTGTTAATAGAGAAATAGGAAATAATTGATTACTTTAGCTTACCATACTGTTGTGTTGCTTTCAGTTGCACTGAGTTGTCTTATGTTTCTTTGTGTAGTTTGTTTCATTGTGTTTTTGTCAGACTGTGTTGCAGTTTGCATATAATATTTTGGCTGGTTGTGTATCATTTTTGCTTGCAGCTTATTGTCCTTCATTGTGCACATTCCCTGTAAAAATACAATTAATTAACGACTGTTTTATTCTATTGCCTTATATTGCATGTTGTAATATGTTGTCACATGTTCCCAAGTGTTGTCTCAAGTTGTGTTGCCTTGTGCTGTTCTGCACTTGATTATGCACATATGTCTTATGGTGCTTTGCATTATCGTATAATCTCAAGTACACTGTTTTCTCTTATGCTGTTTTGTCTTATCATTTATTCTTGTGTTACAAAACTTTTACAGAAAACTGACTGTCCGTTTTCAAGGAAGGCACAATAAGTCTTGCATGGGTGAGATGTCTCATGCCAACTTAGCTCCAACTCTGAGGTTAGTGCTACTTAATACCTTTGCTTAATTTTTTAATTGTTAATTTTATTTTCTCATTACTTTAACATTTAGTTAGTTTAATTTGCCTATGTTGATTCAGTTTATTACTTTTGCCAGATTTTTATTTTCAGTTCTTAAACTTGATAGAGATATGCAATGAATAGCTAAAATAACTTGAAAGTTATCTGTAGTGCTTGAGTCTTTTTCGCTGTAAAGCACTCTGGATGGTGTTTGATAAAATGTATATGTAATTTTTTATTAACAACAACTATTACTGTACAGCTGATTCTGAATTAGTAATGCCAATAAAATAATAACTAAAACTTAAGAGAAACAATTTGAAACTAATACTAAAACTCAGTTTACTACTAGATGCTATGTATACTACAAGAACACTAAACCACAATTCTGGATATAATGGAGATTGTCCTAGAGCTGCACATTCAAACTGCTCTAGTGGACACATGGGAGATTCTGGATTCCTTCACATGCCTAGGAACCATGACTCTTGCCAATGGTGCCAGCAGCCCTGAGATTTAATGCTGGATTGTGAGATGGCCCGTTCCTGGATTCCTGGGTAGTATTTCTTGACAGAGGCATTTAATGCTTTATTACTGCGGTCTGCAGCAGGTTCAACTGTATTGTGGCCTCTCATCTCTGTATCTGATGTTTGAATCCTAGTGATTCAAATTAAGTTGAACAATCTTTCTAAGTTCCTGTGTTCTATGATGAAAGGTGATATTGTTTTCAGTTTTCTGACGTTGTCTTCTTTGTGCTTTGGCCAAAAAATCCTTGAGTCCTGGGACTAAGTCTCTAAGCATCATCTTATTTTGATTTTGATAGGAGTTGTCTTCTTTGTGCTTTGGCAAAAGATCTTTGAATCTTAGGACTATGTCTCTGAGCACTATCATATTTTGATTTTTATAGCAGCTTGTTATAAATAATTAAATTACTAGTATGATATAGAATTTATCGAACCTCTTGATTATGTTACATTAAGTGACAAAACAATCACTTTTATATCTTTTTATCATTAAAATTGTATTCAAAGTTACAGATGTAGATTTCTTCAGACTTTTTCTGGGCCTTCCTTTGCAAGTTGATTTTCGTTTTTTGGATGTTGTGTTTTCATTTTTGGTTATGCATTTTCAGTTTTCGATTTTGTTTGACAAATGAGAGAGTGATAGTATTGTTCTACTATAGTAAGTGTTTTGTTCTGGTTTTTCTTTTTTTGCTTTCTAATGAGGCTTCTGTGCTTTACTGAGAAGTTTTTATGCATTTTTAAGCTAAGCTGTAAGCATTATTTGCTTCACAGTTACTTATAGCTATATGCTAATATTCAGTTGTGATTATAACAGGACTCTGAAACTGGACTCTAATAACAAGACTCTATTACAGGACTCTTAAACCACACCTGTACTGCAATATGTTATTTCCTTTGTTTTACCTATACCAATAACTGTAATTATGGTCAGGTATGACTATTCCTGTAGAAAATTACTGCATGAAAATTGGGTGAGAGGGACAGGATTAGTTCCTTTAGTAATTCATGTATGTATATATAGAGATAGGTAAAGGAACATACTTGTTTACATTACTGCACAAAGGTGTGATCTAGGATCGTATTAGCTATCGCCTGAGTTTCAAAAACAACCACAAGAAGCCTAGGACAATGTACCATTGTTAATGTATTTATTATGTGTAAGTAGTCTGATATGCAGTATTTATGAAACTTATATGGATGTATGTATCACAACACCGAATACAGCACCTTTAAGTACCTCACAAAAGCACCTATGAACTCATATTGTTTATTTTATGTACAAGGAGCATGACATACAGATATACATAAATACATTATTATATTGTGTAGGCATCTATTTATGTATTGGCATTACATTGGGGAATTTGGTCTGTTGCATATGTTTTTGGATTGTTTATAAAGGGAATGATTGATTCAAAATTATCTGCAACAGACCACACTCCACAATGATGCCTGGTTGCAGCAGACACTAATATGGCCAGAACATATTAGAACGTTTCCACGCCTCAGATTCAGATGTACTGACATTGTGCGCGTTACAAGTGCTTTAAATAAACAAATAAATAAACACTTTATATGCTTTTAAGCTAACTGTGGATCTTTATGGTAGTGGATCAAGTCAAAGTAAGCTTAAACATGCGTAGTTCGATGTCTACATGATTAATAATCACTAATAAATGGTACTGAGCAACCGTATTCAGGGCTTTCTTAAAGTGTGCCTGCACAATGATGCCCTGGGAAGAGACTAGAGCCTGCACACTGTTACAGATGAGCATTCTAACTGCCAACCATCATGTCACATTATTTTATGCCTTATGTAACAGATGCTTGCACTGTTTAAGTTATGGTATGACAGTAGATTAGAGATTTTTGTGTTATTTATTATTAAATAATTATTATATTTGTTATTTATTGTACTTGACAGATCTGATCCACGATTGTATTCTGACGACGTTGACATAAAGTTTAGTCGTACCTTGAATTCATATAAGCTACCGCAGGCAAGCCTCATCTTCATCAGTAAATTAACAGATTACATAATGTTATGATATATTTTGCTAAACGTTTCCATGTAAAGGTAAGCATTATGCAATGATTGTGCTATGTTTTGATAGTTTTTTTATTATATGTTTTGATAGTTTTTTCTATTATTAAGTGCTACTATCTGATGATAACATGTAAAAGTACAGGAAGCACTTTGTGATACTTGTGTATGTTTTAATTTGGCTTTTAATGATAGAACCTTTATTCAGTTCCAGTGTATTGCATTACAAAGTTTTGCTTTCTTCTCGTTTATTACCTACTAGTACTCTGAAGGTGGATGCTTTATCTAATGGGTTGCTGTATCTTATCTGTGGTTTAGCCTTGAGGTCAATGCTCGTCAGTGTTTCTTACAGGCAACATAAGGCAAAAAATTGCTTTCTATTCTAATCTTATAGCATCGATAGTACCATTATAATATTTTTATTGACAAGGTATGGCACATCAGACCTTTCTGCAAATCCAGTAATATTGAGAGAGTCAGTCTAAAGAGATGGAAAGCCCAATAAGGATGAGCACAATGAAATGTCAAGTACGTCTTAAGTCACATTAACAGACTAAAAAACTTGACAGAGTTGACTGGTTGATATAAGTTGCCGTGTTACATCATTCCAGTACCAGACATCCGATCCCTTGCCTGTTCAACAGTTCAGGTAACATTTTCTACCCGTCTATTTAGAGACCGTTAGGTAGCCGTGCTGCAGTGCCTTTGTGAGTTACTTAAAAGGCGCTTTACAATTTTTGTGATACATACATACATACATAACTTCGTGCCATATGATATCTTGAAATAGATTTTGTTTCTAACTGCCAGATGTGTTTGTGGGTTGCAGATCCGCCATGCTTCCATTGAGCGCCTTGCCGAACGGTTGATTGACCTGCGCTTTCTGAGCATTGACTTCCTGACGACGCTGCTGCTTACGTACCGCGTCTTCACGACGAGCCAAACCATCCTTGATGCTGTGAAGCACGTATACTACCATGCCTACACAGAGTGCTACTGCAGTTGTGCTGCTTCCTCCAGTCGCATGGCACCCAGACATCCTACCGCCAGGTGTGTTATCTTAATGGATTTTTTAGACGAAAGTCTGTTAATGCATAATTTTAGAGCAAAAAAGTAAACAGTTGTCCAAAGGACCGCATGTGAGTCAAACTTTCTACGTTACTGAAGCACCATGACTTGCAAGCTTGCACGATCAACTGCAAACTTCACACGAAAGACAGAGTGCAATAAAGCCGGGTTTATTAGTAACTGCATCACTAACTGCTAGTCAGATTGCTGTTGCATATGTATTTCACCTCCATGGTCCAGGGTTCAAATCCTGATGGGTCATGTAATTGAAAATTCATTGTTTACCCATGCAAATTGTAAGGAAAGATGGCCTTGTTGTTGGATAATTGTTCTCAAATTTGCGCTTCAGCTAAACGATCCTGCAATCTGGCACTGGGCCTCACAAGTGTTGATATTGGGGCATTTAGTGAGTGAACAGTTTATCTTACCTCATGGTGCTTTGCCATTCGGCTTTGCATTACCTAAAAAATCTGAACATGTTGCCAACTGTGAATGCACTGGTTGGTTTCTGCGTGTATGCGAGAGATTCTCAGTGGTGACTTTCTGATCTGTTCCCTGCGGCCCCACACTTGATCGTAGTATTCCTCCCGCTGATAATTTAATGCGTAAATGTTTTATTATTAGGATGTTATATGCATATTAAGTTTTGCTAGTGTTCTTAAATACTTGTAAACCGATATGCGATTAGCTTATTAATGAGAATATACTTACTGACTTACTTAAGCATCGTTTCCTTGTAGATGAACATTTGCTTCTTGACCTCTAACATCATTTAGGATAACAAGGGAGTGCCTTTAAGAGGTTCTTAGAAGTGCTACAGAAGTGTTCAGTTACATACATACATAAGTTGTGTTATGAAAAAGTGAAGTTCTCAACATTTAATACACATGGCACATGCTTCCATTTGGATTAAATATTATTTATTCACCCTGGGTACAAATGATCCCTGTGGAAGAAAACAGTTAATGTAGCCACTAGAAGTTTATCTGGGACATACTGTTCTTGAACTCGTTGAGCTCTGCAAATATGCCCCTGTAGTACCTTGTGCTAAAACAAGTGTGCAAACAAGTGTGCAAAAACAAGCTGTGTTCCAAAATCAATAGTTGGTCTCCTGTGGATCACCACCAGAAACAGCAGTGAGGTGGTGACTGGATTCCATATTGTTATTGTATGTAGTGGAAGGCCGAGAATGATGATGTTGAACTAGATAGATGATTGATGGGTAAAGCCAGCTGAGCGAAAAGGCCAAGCACCACGAAGAGCAATGTCATTGCCAGGATGAACTTGCTCAAGAGCTAAGCACCTAAACATTCTGTGGATGTATATATACATGTATGTGTATATATAAATGGATATTGTTACATATGGCGTATAGGATAGGACCTAGTGGGTTAAGTTGTTGTATATTGTATACCTTCGGTACATTTGGCAGGAAAGCCGACTTCGTACAAAGATGCCGTGTTTAACTCTGGATTTTGGTTTTCGGTCCTGAGCGACCGTTTTGTTGCCAGTCTCTTGACTGTGGTAGTTGTGTTTAGTTTCCCTGCATGGATGGCTTGTTTTTCATCACTGTCTGTGGATGTTTTGTTTTCTGTTCTTGAGGTTTTGTTCTGCTGGTTTTTTTGCTGCCTGATGCCAACATCTTGTTGCTCTATAGGAGTCATGTTACACTTGTTAATAGCTTAGGAAATAAGCATTTTATCCTAAATCTGTATCCTGTTACATACCTCTAGACAACCTGCAATGATATGTATGTGTTTGTATAATTGTATATATGTATGTACAATATATAATTGTATATATGTATGTATAGGTCTCATATATTACGTATATCTGTGGCCATTTACATAGATCAGACGGAATGCAAAACCTGTCAGAATTATTATTATTATTATTATTAATGGTTGTTGTTATTAGGGGTATTATTGTCTGAATATTTGATGCTTGTTATGTTTGAGTTTCTGTGTAAGGGAAATGAAGTTATTTGAGGCTGATCTTAGTTTGGGATGCAAAATAGTCGTGTGGTTAGCATGCTGGTCTTTCAACCCTGAGAGACTGGGTGTTTAAACTCTGCCATGGCAGAGCTGTATTTTAAAATTTCTCTTCCACCACTAGCACCCTTAGCAAATTCAGCAATAAAACGAACACATTCACTGTACAGTGTCAGTGGGAAGATTGGACAGCAACAGGAGAGGGTAGGCCATCTGCCCTCACATGCCGTAAGAAATTAAGTCATGAACACTAGGGGCGTCAAAGTTTTGGTGAGCTATAGCTCGGGTACCGAGTCAATTTTGAACTGGTATCCAGTTACCCATTACTCCATCGATAGCTAAATACTTTCACGTAATAAATGAAATAGTTGCACACACTGCATGTAATATAGTCAGCTGGTTGCTCATTAGTTGTTAGTTGCTACAACTCATTAAGTTAAATGTGACTGCTAGATTATCAGTAGTTAATGCATATTATTGTTTATAGCTAAGATGTTACCTGGACAAAAACTGATGTTATGAAATACACAAAATCACAACAGATCTTCGTATACTATTGAAACATTTGTTTACTCATTTGAAACAACATCAGTGAAGTCAGCCAAAGAGATTTCGTTTAAAATTTTGAAAGACAAAAGTCCAATAAATGCAGAATTTTAGAGCAAAAAATTAAACAGTCGTCCTATGGGCCGAATGTGAGTCAACCTTTCTTCATTTCTGAAGCACTATAACTTGCAAGTAACGCACAATCAACTGCAAACTTCACACAAAAGAGTGCAATAAAGCCAGGTTTATTAGTAACTGCGTCACCAACTGCTAGTCCAGGCCTCAGTGGTACTTCTGCATTGTCATTCAAATGATCCAAGCAGTTCATTCCGACATCACATTAGTGGCATTGGCCGCAGGAGAAGTCCATCACCCTACTCACTACACCACAATGTCTTTCAGCACATTAATGCATGCTACAGCGTACTAATTTCTATTGACTCCTAGAGACTAAAGAAATTTCGTATTCTATATGCATCACTAATTGGAAACTGTCGCCTGCATGACACCTCCCAACCCACGAACGATGGCTTCAAAAGTGACAGACAGCTGCCAGTTATTAAGCCACATGTGAGTCCGTGACTAATCAAACTGCTTAATCCTTGGGCTTCTTTGGGCGAGTTTCGGATAGTCAGGTATTGAATTCAGGGCCTAGATGCGACCCTTCCAATGAATACCCAAGCCTTCGGGTATTCGATGATGAACCTACTGAACACTTCATACCCATGGCTGCGTCTTGGGTTAGGTTAAGGCACTGCTGTTCTTATCTTACTTTACCTTACCATATCCTGCAATATGTATGCCTTCAGCATGGGTTCTGTGCTACTTCTTAAATTTTAGGGAGCCACCACAAGATGTTGAGGTTGAGGAGCGAGGTTCATCCTCCAGCCCTCCACGCTTCCTCAGTCGGGACGAATTCTGCCAAGTGGCGTCACAAGATTTAGCAGGAGTTGCAAAGCCACATGCAGAAAGGGTGGTCAAGCCGAATGCAGAGCGAGTCGTGCCAGACAGCATCATTTCCAAAGAGAATAGTGGTTGCCAAGGCAACACATTAGCGGCAAGGCTTAAGGATGTACCAGGCAATGGAAGCAGCTTCCGGAAATGTAACTATTCCTTCTCAATCACTTATTATTTGATTCTATAAATCTCTTGCAGTTTGCCATAAAATAATAAACTAAAAGGCTTCGACCCACATGTTGTCTGAGTCCATTTAGTACATTTAGAACAGCCGAGATAACGCCAACGCACGATGGGTTTGACAGATAGAACCCGGCCGAATGGAGCCACTCCTGCCAGGGGACAGGATTGGTAAGAGAGAAAGGTTGATCGGGAAGGCCAGGTATATGCTGCTTGGCTCATTTATCCTTAATTTTTATGTAAGTTTAATTTTTTTTATTTAACTTAAATTATTTTAACTAAGGCTGGATAGCTACACTGGTCAACATAGAAATCGTTACTGACTGGAAAAGGCCCTAATGTGTAGCATCTTGGTGTGCTGAACACGAATATAACCATAAAAAATTTTTATTGGCTCTCGTTTTGAAAATATTTCATATAGTTCATTTTTTATGTTTCACCATGTAAATTTATGCAGTAGGACTGCGACAATATCCTAAATAAGTCTAGAATGATGTAATATTCCACCTCATTGCATAATCCCATCATGGACACATCATGCACAGTTGATTACGTCATTTTCTGATGCAATGTAAAACTACAGCCAGTCGGCTGCTGACGTAAGATGACGTCAGCAGTGTACTATATAAAGCGAGTCGGAACGGTTGAGCATTTACAATATTACAGACTTTGTGCGAGACAGTTTAAGTTACTGTTTTATAAAACTATTATTACTTTATCCATTTAGATACAATACAGAACAGTAATGCCTCGGAAGTGCGTAAATACTGTGGACAACTTTTGTTACATTTGTGGGGAAGTGACATTTGCCAACCAGAAGAAAAGTATCACTTATCAAGTCAAGAAGGCATATCATGCTTACTTCGAATGCAAGGTTGGTGACCAAGACAAGCCATGGGCCCCGCATATATGCTGTGCTACATGTACAACACAGCTTTCACAGTGGCTGAATGGCAAAAGACCATCAATGCCGTTTGCAGTTCCCATGGTGTGGAGAGAGCAAAGCAACCACATATATGACTGTTACTTCTGCTTGGTTCCTCCTCTTTCCGGTGGAATAACGAAGCAAAAGAAGTCGACAATAGTCTACCCAAACATTCCGTCAGCATTGAGACCAGTTCCACATGGTGATGGACTTCCTATTCCAGAACCTCCAGCAGAATATATTTTCCTTGATTCGTCTGATGAGGACAAGGGTGAGCCGACATGTTCTTCTCCTGGTCCGTCAGCGTGCAGTGATCCCGATTTTCACTGTGGTGCATCATCAACCCCACACAGAATAACACAGAAAGAACTAAATGACCTTGTTCGTGATTTGGACTTATCCAAAAACAAGGCAGAATTGCTAGGATCAAGACTCCAACAATGGAATCTTCTAGAAGAAGATGTCACAATTACTTCATATAGAAAGCGCCATCAGCAGTTGGAACCTTTCTTTATGAAGGAAGGTAATCTGGTATTCTGTTCCAATATTGACGACCTCATGAATGCCTTACAGATCACTCATGACCCACAAGAATGGAGACTCTTTGTAGACTCTTCAACACTGAGTCTTAAGGCTGTGCTTTTGCACAATGGAAACCGTCTTCCATCTATTCCATTAGCGCATGCTGTCCACATGAAAGAGACATACGATAACCTAAAACAGCTACTGCATTCCATTGACTATAACAGGTACAAATGGCACCTGTGTGGTGATTTGAAGGTAGTTGCCATTTTAATGGGACTGCAGCAAGGATATACAAAATATATGTGTTTCTTGTGTGAGTGGGATAGCCGAGCAAGAGAGTTGCACTACGTGCGGAAGGAATGGACTCCCAGACAAAACATGGCAGTTGGACAGAAGAATATCCAGCACCCAGCTCTGGTCGAGGCTCACAAAATCCTACTACCACCCCTTCACATCAAACTAGGTTTGGTGAAGAACTTCGTGAAAGCCATGGACCGCACTTCGCCAGCTTTCCGATACCTGCATGAAAAATTCCCTCGACTCAGCGAAGCAAAGATTAAAGAGGGAGTTTTTGTGGGTCCTCAGATTAGAGAACTCTTCAAAGATGACCGCTTCAACAACTTGCTGGAGGGTGATGCGAAACAAGCATGGAATGCTTTTCGTCTAGTGTCTACAGACTTTCTGGGGAATGTTAGGGCAGAAAACTACAAGGAACTAGTAGAAGACATGCTCAAGCAGTACCAGAAATTTCGCTGCAATATGTCTCTGAAGATGCATTTCCTTCATTCCCATCTGGATTTCTTCCCTGACAACTGTGGTATGGTTAGTGACGAACATGGCGAACGTTTTCATCAAGATATCGCAACAATGGAGCAAAGGTACCAGGGAAAATGGTCCACTACAATGTTGGCTGACTACTGCTGGACACTCCGCAGAGATGCTCCCGAACAGCTGTCCAAGAGACAGGCAAAAAAATCTAAGAACTAGTCTATGACCTGGTTTTTACAAATATTAACTGTAAGTGTATCACTATTGGCATGCATTGTGCGATATAAAATTACTTCATTTCAGATTACAAAAAAACTAGAGCCAATTCGGCATTTTCACTGTCATATTCGTGTTCAGCACATACAAATTGATAAGAACTGACTAATTTCATTTCAGTAACATGACTTTTGTAAAAATTTGTTGTCCAGTGAGTCAATCCAGATGTAGTTGGCGGCTGAATTGTTTAAAGGTAATACCAGTAGTCAGTCAGTAGAGTTATGAGTTTCGCTTAGTGGATAACTGATCAAGAACTGTGATTATCTGACTTGAAGCACTGAATTAAGCTGGTTGTCAGCTATCCTAAATTTAATTGATTTTATTATTTTCTTTTAATTGTCAGATGAAAAACCAGAGCCAACTGACGTTGTTGAAAGTGATTCCAGTTCTGCAGCAAGTCTGGTGCCATTGCTCACTCTGGTGCCACCAAAGACCAAGCTGGCGCCAATCGCTTCATGCGAAACCCTCTCTGAGAGCCTTGACATGATTCCAGGTGGTAGCGATGAATCCTGTGGCTCTTCTGGCCCAAGTTCCCCCACTGGTGACTGGACCATCTCATCAACAAGGACCTTGCCGACCGACAGCGCCTTTTCGTCAATGTCATCTGTACGAACGCCGGCACACCTCAGCCCAAGGGTGGCTGCCAGGGGTGCTGCGGTACCCATTTGGACCCCAACACCCCAGCATCTCCAGGTCCCGCTGTGTCTTCTGACAGACACCAGCTTGTTCAAGTCAGAGCCGGATGCTGACCTATGCTCAACTAGAACTACTGCCCCAACCCCGCTGCTGACCTCAGGAATTACAATCCCCTGCTCGTTGCGTTCAATCCCCACCTCACCTCAGAGCAGTCCAAAAAAGACGACCGCGTTCAACACTTTCCGACGAAGTTTCATGTCGCGCAAGACGTCGGCGCCTTCTGGAATTCTCGACAATAACCAGCTCGATGCTCTTGCTCTCTCACCGACCACGAGCCCAAAGGTCCGACGTGCCACGTCACCAAACGCGCTCTCCTACTGTCCGCTCACAACCTCGTCTACAATCTGCCCATCAGACAGCATGATCCCGTCGAGTCCTGCCCGGTCGCCTGTTACAAGTCCAAAGAGGAGTCGTGCTCGAGCCACAATATCTTCCGTACACTCTCCGTCATCTTCATCCTCCAGTTCCTCCATTGTGCATATGTCACCATCAACCAAGCCCCGGTCAGGTAAGGATGGTATGGTATTGCAATGCAACGTAATCATATTTTAAAAGTTTCTGGTTTCTCTTTCAAGACATGAAATAGCTAAACACACAAAAGCTCTTCTATAAAATCAAATCAAAGGTAATATCACTACTCTAATCAACAAGTTTTCAAATGCAAATTACTATAAACGATTCACAAATTGGCTTTCATTATGGTTTGCAGTTGTTTATTGTCCTGTAATATGCAAAGTATCTGTTGATAGTCACTAAATGACGAAACCTGGAGATCAGTCCTTGGAAGAGTGCCAAGCTAAGGTAGCACGTGAGATGGGAAACGTGGTTAAGGTGGTGTAAGGCTTGGTAATAACTCATTTGATACCCATCTTTACCAGCATAAGTCACGAAAGGAATGGTCCTGCTTGATGTTGAAAGATCTTTCGTCTGAAGCACAAGCACTACAACAGCAATCCTTCTTGTGGTCAGCCTTTGATACAGATTGGCTTGGCCAACAAATTGACAATTTCAGGATTTGAACATGAATGCAAAGGTGAAAGGCAAACACTGGCTTTTTGCCTTATCCAGGTAATTAAATCTGTCATAAATAGGCTACATTCATAAGGTAGACTCTGGGTAGGTGCACTTCAGGCTTTATTTTAAATGCCACAGAGCCTTTTCAGCAAGAAATCTGTTCCCAAAAAGCTGCCAAGGTATGATTTAAATTAAAAGACCATAGGACATCCATAAACTGATAAAAATAATACACTATTCTACAACTGCAGCTGACTGCCACTTCCTTTTCTTCTCCTTTTCTGTCCTGCAAATCCAATTCCAAACCCCCCAGACTGCCTGCCTGTCTGCCTTACTCTTAGATCTTGACCTGGAACCAAACCCTTCTTGCCTATCGATTTTGTTTTGACTGAGCGCCTGTGAATAAGCTGTTTCCTGCAACTCGGCTTTCGTTGGGTGCAGGTTACAGTTACAATTTGATTGGTTCCTTTAAGCAAATCAAAATTAATTTTTTATCAATTTATATTATAGTCTCAGTTTTTATACAGAATTTACGCACATGAAATTTGACACTAGTTGGAAGTTAATTAGTCTGCTGTTCAACCATGTGATCTCACCAGACGTCTGACAAAACATCTGAAATAAGTTACAAAATTGCTTCGAACAAAAAATGAAATTATTTGTGTCAAAATGTTATATGATGTAATACAAAGTTAACAATTTTAAAATTTTAATAATGAATTTTACCAGAAAACTGAAACTTCTGTTGCACAAAAATTATATAAAAACATGCAGAACATGCTTCACAATGGCCACTCGCTTCCTATTCAACATATGGTGTCTACCATATGTGATGTCTGGTGATCTGAATATAGCGTTGCTATAGCTGCAATGCATCTAGAACATGTCAGATAGATTTTAGTTTTGATGGTGACCTTATTTCTTACATATGTATTTATCAAGACAAGCGCTTAGTATAGCACGAACTGAAAACTTAGCTCTTCCGTTCCCATAGATGTATATGGTTCTTAATGTTTTCTGTTGCCTGGCTTGAATGTGCATCTCTGAACCTTATTTCAGATATATGATACTGTATACAGTAAGATGTGTTGTCTCAGAGTTCCAACTTCTGATAGGCACTGTGGGGTCATCCATAAAAGACGTCAGCACAGGGAGGGAGAGAGGGGTCATGCAAATGCGGATAATTGCAGACAAAGGGGAGGGAGGGTTATAGCCTGTGCGGACGTCCCCATATAAATCTGGTTCATGTACACAGCTTTTAATACAACCCAGGCTTTAAACACCAACTTCAGTCAGATGGCAGACACTCTGTACTGCACTGGTTCATCAACAGTAATGTTCCTTTGCAGACAGCTAAAGAAACATTTCAAGTTTTCAACCTTTTATCTTAATTCACATTTATTTAGATCTATTAGATAGCCATGCATGGTGCCATTGTGAGGTTCTTTTAAATAAGATAGAATGAGTAGTTTATTAATGACGTTTTCACTATGTTGGTCTTTATTGGTCACCGGCTTTGGAGTGAGGACGTCTGCAAAGGGGGGGGGGGGCGGAGAGGGGGGCCAAATGCGGACAAGGGTAGGGAGGGGTCCAAATTAGGTCATTTTTGCGGACGTCCTTTATGGATGAACATCTGAATGGCCGTGGTCCAAGGCCATGGTCTGGTAATGTCTTGTTGCTTGCCTTGAACAGGTAAGGGTGGTTCGCCTGAAGAATCTGTCACTTGTAGTGCCGCTGTTGCCAATTCTGGCCGACACTGTATACCGCAGGTGGAGAACAGCACATGTTCCTCTTCATCTACCAAAGTTTGCAACAAAATTACCTCATGTAGGCACAGGTATGTGATGCAGTTTGATACTGTGCAGGGAATGAATTGCTTTTCGAAACTCACCCACATTACTGTTAAATATAAAATTGATTGCACTGCAACAAAATGGCATCTCTCTATCTTCAGCTCATGAGGATTATACCAAGCACAGAGGAAATTTCTAATTTATTTATTTCTCTTATTTATTTATCTTTACTACCTAATGTTCAGCAGGAATTTTTGACACCAAAGAACTTTGTGTTTAAGACCCCGGCCAAGGTTTTTACCTCCTCGCCCTATGTTACAAGTTGAGAGCTGAACAAATTACATCTGGGACAGGTCACTTCTCTGGCCCTCTGCCACGAAAGGTTGAGTTTACTACCAGTTGTGAAAATCGGGTTTATTGGCAATTATGATACGCTTCGCATTCTCTGTTTATGCTTTATGGTCAAACTACACCATGCCATGAACTGTCGTAGAAAATTATAGCTCTGTCCACCAGTTTTCTTTACTCTGTAAACAAACCCCGAGTGTTGCTCAATTTCGAGATAGTTGCTGTTGTTCCACATGACGTGGAGTATACTCCAAGTCCAACGCAAACCATGTCTGTGTGCTGGTGGAATGTCCGTAAACTTAAAATGCATTCTCTTGGCATGCCTTTACTAGTAATGGTTACATTATTTTGTGATGCTTTTTCCTAATTGTTGTTGTTATTATTATTATCATTATTATTATTATTATTGCATTGCATTGTCTGACATTAAACTACCTTACCTTGTATCTGTTCATTTGACTCGTTTTGATGTTTGCTCTGTAGGCAAGACACCACTCCAGGTGGCGCTTGCAGTGCTGCAGCCAAAACCGGTTCTTTCATTTCTAAAGACGGCTGCAAGGCCGCCAGTCTTCATCGCAGAGCAGGTGAAGAGAAGCATTTTTTGCCACGAGAGCTTCATAACGTCCCATTAAAAATAACAAAATCATATCAATAACAAACTACGGAAAGTAAAACCAGCATAAAATAACAATTGCTCGTCGAATGAATTGTGTGGTAATGACTTGCTGTAATGGATGGCTACAGGTATTAATGTTTTCTTTTACAGTAGTCACCCAAAAGTGCTTGGATGTAAGCACAATAACTGCTTGATCAATGAGTAACATAGTATCTGCTACTGGTAAGACTGATGTCTGGTTTTAGCAGACATTACTTTTAGATTATAGAATCCAGTTTTACCACTTGTCACCATATCTCACATCCTCAGATCAGTGTCATGTAAGTACACTGGAATTAATTTTTAGCTGTTGTTATCATTATTATTACAGCATTGTTGTTGTTGTTGTTGTTGTTCTTTATTATTATTATTTTTGTTGTTGGAGTGGAATTTTTTAGCTGAATTGGATGGGACTGAGTACATTGTACTGTGATGTAGGTCCCTGTGATGCTGTTAGCCATATCACTCGAAGCCACGCGGCCACAGTAAGGGTCCTTACTGTTCTCCAACACTGGATACAGAGACATCTACAGGTAAGGCAACTGTCTTGCACCTTAGAATGATGTATATACATACGGTACGGTAACTGCTGATATGTATCTCCATCAGAAATATCCTGTGAAGCACAGTTCTTGGTTTTAGGGGTCGTAAACTTCACCTCAGATGACTCAGTTGCAGGATATTTTGGCTGAAGTGCAGATATGGTCTACTGGTAAAGTAAGGTAAAGTGCAAATGAAGCGGTAACCCAACAGCAGGGCTATAAATACCATTCTCTTGGAACAATCTTCCACTGAATATATGTCTTTAATGTACCTGTGTAGTTGATCACTTGCAAAGAACTATATGCAGCACTTCTGATAGGTTTTAAAAGGCACTATATAAATGCTTTGATATGTGCATACATATATGCATACTGCATGATACAAAACCAATTCTTCATTTCGGACTAATGACAGAATCTAGTATCTGATACCTGCAAAAGATTGGCTTGTTTGCAATCAGCTACCATAGAGTTTGGCACTGTATAAATTCTGTGATTGAAATTATGATATATATTCTCACTAACTTCAAGTAATGTTTCAGCACCACATGTACCTTGACCACCAGATTTGAACCCTGGCTGTATTAAGGAAAGCAGCCTTGTACTGGAAAACCTTTCACAAGCTGCACGCCTCACCCAACAGTTATCAGGATTTTTAACCCTGAACAGTGTGATTAAAGCAGACACTAACATTTCTACTGAGCCACAACACTGCTCAAAAAAGATTTTAAAGGATTTTCATTCCAGATGTTTAGCTATGCTTGATGAGTGTAATTTGAACCTTGGTTGGGGGCCTGTTATGCAGCAAACTTCACGATTTATTATTTTCAACTACAAAAACCATGTGATTGCAAAACTGATGTTTTGTTTTTATTTTTAAGGACTTTCTTGAGGACCATTTGCTGAGGTCAGAAGTTAAACTGATTCTTGACGACATAGTTACTAATTGTAACGTTACGTCCACTGAACACAAAACGGCGCTCAGCTTGTCGAAGATTCTTGCCAAAAATATTGACATTTTCAGACCGAAGGTCGATCTCGAGCTTCTACTCGCTCCTTCGCAGGTAAGTCAGTCTTATGCTTTAACTGGTTTGTAAAATTAAATATGCATTGGGCAGCTAATGTTAATAAATGGAGTACTTAGTGTAAGTAGAGCTCCCATGTCCCATGACAAACATAGGGGAGGCACTCATTCCTGTTTCTTAGGCCCTTGAGCCAGCATTGGATGAATCGCGAGGTTCTGGACATGGGCCCAGTGCATCATAGGACTTGCTGTTTACTTCCCAGCTTATGCTGGTACCAATTTATATTGCTTGGTGAGAGAGAGAGGCACGATGTGAGCAAACAACTTGCCCGGTGTCATTAAATGCAGTTGACCCTGCAACATGTTGATTGACCAAACGTGTTACCAGCACTTAGTGTACCTGGTCTTAAAGCAGAGTTATACATTTCTGTGTTATCTCTTTTATTTCAACTGAACTGACCTGGATTTTGATCTTACCATCTTACCGAATGATTTTACCATCCACTGATGATGTCTTGTTTAGGATTGCAGTAGGTCAGTACAAGTTTCTAGATTAAGGTAATGGTAATGAAGTGTAGAGGAATACTAATAAAATTTACAGATACTGTACATGAGTTACACATGCAAATATAAATACTGAAAGTAATAATAGATACATAATGAAGGTGCAATGTTTTAGGTGTCGCCAAAGCAGAGCTTCAATACCCTGTCGCCAATGGAAATAGCTGAGCAGATGACGTACCTTGACCACCAGATATTCAAGGCTATTCGCAGCGAGTATGTTACCATTATTTTCTATGTTTTGCTGGTTTTAAGAAGTCAGCATCCATAGTTTCACGCTTTAGCTGAATTTTTAATCAAGAGATTGTTTTATCAGTGCAGTAAGATGTTTTAAAATTTCTGTTAGCTAAATAAGATACATATTTTCTTATGTTTAGCCTGCTTTCCAAAAATTGCTATTTATTTTCAGCTTCCAGTTTTGATTCTAGTGCATTATAAATGTGAAGTTGGCATTCTGTTTGTAATCCATAGGGAAAGATTGGTGGGTTTGGTTATTGGATTGCTATTTCTGTTTTGTTTGTGCATCAGCCAAAAACCCTTCAACCTCAGGACCAGACTTCAGTGACCTGTAGTCAGTCATATAGTAAATGTAATTGCACTCAGAAATTTGTGTAGTGCCTCTTGAAAAGAAAATAATCAGAGGCGCTGTGTGTTGTGTCTGCGCTAGCCTTAACGATGTTAAATGTCATTAAGAACAGAACACTCATCCACTGGTAAAACGTACTCACAAAACTAAAAGAGTAACCAGTGGCAAACTCACACACACACACACACATGCAAAGCCCTACCAAAAGATTCCCAACTAGAGTTGAGCACTTACTGGGTATGTGAGCTGTAGTGTAGAGTTGAGCATTTATTTCATATTAGGGGCCTGGGAACCATGGCACCAAATACACCGATGCTCACTCAAGTTTTGGTCCTGTGACACCGAGGCAGGAGCATGCTCACACAACTTTTATGGGCAACGGAGATATCTACCTATGCCACTGAACAAATAGTATTACTATAAAAAAATAATACAGTGATATATACTCAGATATAATGTCACAAATTAATTTTATCCACTTTAGGTGTGTACCAAGCTGAGGTTGGCTCACACTACATTTAAACACTTCCAGGGCCACTGTTCATATGTGAGCTGTAGTGCCTTTGTGAGGTTTCAAAGATGCTATATAAGTAGCCTGATATAAACATGTATCTTTTACCTTATAATAGCTTTCAGTGACACCTTTCTGTGTGCGAGTCATGCTATATTTATAATGAACACCGAGCAGGATTCTAGTATGAGCACATTTACAAGTAAATGCCAACCCATACACTGGTGAATTTCGTAGCCTTTGCATGGATTTATGATACACAGGGAGCTGTTGAACCAGTCCTGGATGAAACCAGACAAAGCTGTCAAAGCTCCACAAGTTCTGCTTGTTAGCAAGCGCTTTAATGAGGTGAGCAAGAACCAATGCAAATTATCAGTGTTGTAAATGTATACGTTTTTCAGTATGCTGATGAATTTTGCATCTTTGGTCAAAGCCAGTGTTTTTCGTCATTTGTAAAAATTGTGAATTTTTCAAACCTTAAATATTATTTGCAAAGTACAAATAAAAAATAAGATTTTATCTGTTGGTTAGTCACCTTATAAATTACCTTTCAGTTTGTCTCAAAATTGCAATGCATTCTAAATTACATCCTAAGAATATTTAAAAATCATAATTTTGTCATAATTGTATCTAAATTACATTTTAAAGTCATGTATTGAATTTCTGTGAACTGGATGTAAAACATGTTTAAAACCATGATGTACTGTTGCATACATGGAAAAAGTTTTTAAAAATTTTCTTTGAACTTTATGAAAAGTACAATTCAGAATCATGATTTTCTGTAAACTGTGTGGAAAGCCCGTTAAAACGCATAAGTTTTAAACGTCATATACTTACGGTTGGAGAAAATAATAATTTTCTTTCTGTGTCTTGTTAAAAGGCGAGTCGATTAGTAGTGAACGAGATCGTCTGTCGTCAGTCGGTTCAGGAGCGTGCCGCCTGCATCGAAAAGTGGACGGTTGTTGCAGATATCTGTTGCTGTATGCACAACTACAATGGCGTCCTTCAGATCTGCGCGGCCTTTGTCAACAGCGCCGTCTACCGACTGAAGAAAACCTGGGAGAAAATCTCAAAACAGGTGACCAGTTAACTGCGAGTGATTATCTTACCATTACTATATTAACACCAGTTATCTTGCGTTACATTATATATTTTTGAATTTATGAAGCGCCATTATCTAATGATTAAATATCAGTCAATGGTGCTGAGCTTTGTGGGTGAAACACTTGCTCAGGGTCCTTCCTTACACAGCAGCCATCTCAGAGGAAACTTGAACTGCGTACTCTGCTTTACAAGGCTAGTGCTAAAAATCAACTATTAGCACTTTTGTATTGTATTATGTCAGAACATTTATATACCTGTTCTTTAGCACCACACACAAGCAATCTTACACGTAGGGTATAAGCTGACGATTTCATATCTCATCTAATCTAATGAGACTTCTTGTGCACCCCATTCACACAGCACACAAGGCGTTAGTTGATAAAGGCTTTGTGACCAATATCCTAAGGTAATTGCTTTTGTATGTAATACCTAAATTTTCTTTAAACAGATGTCCTTTCATCAGATTGCTGTGGTCATGTTTGTGCCTCTGCCAAAAGATCCTGTTACCTTTGGATCACTCTTAGGAGAGGAGTGGTCCAAACGTGGTCTATCAGATTTCATCTGGGCTTCTCCAACATTTTTCAACTACATTTTAGCTTGAAATGACCATGTACTGATGCCTTATACATTATAATGACGGTGCTATATAAGTCTTTAGAAGACATTAGATGCCTAGAGAAGAGCGTAAACAGGTTTGAAACCATTTTGAAACGACCACCCATTGATGCCTTGTCCTTTGTGATACTGGCAATATACAGAAGTCATTAGATTAGAAAACAACAAGAACATCATGAGCAATTACACTGCATATAAAGTAAGGTAACAATAGTCCTAAGACGTTCTGGTGGTAACATTTCTGTTAAACGATGATTTCACAGAAATTTGAACAAGATTGCAACAACACAAATTAACAGAAATTGACCGTATTCAATTGCTAACATGCCAGCATTTTGCCTACCACTATGCACTGGAGGTGAATCGTGTGAGATTAACCATTTGTTGTTGGGGCATATAATCCCTGAAGAAAGGTTGTGTGGAAGTTAAATTGATCTTGTGCTTTAGCCAAAAGATATTCAGGCTACTTTTTTAAATTGGTAGAGGTTTATAGCAAGGAGAATGACCAGTGACTGACGTATGAAACGGTTATTATTTATGGATTCCCTCTGTCTAGTGATGCATCATTAACTGATGGCGTTAAGCAATTTTGCATAAAGGAATTAAAATAACAAAATATAAGTGGTTAAGAAGACATGTAATCTGTGTTAGAACTGCAGCTTTTGGTCATAGTTCATCCTATAGGAAGCTGAAATTCATGCGGTCTGTGTTCCAGTGCTTAACGTATTGGCCAATGTGTAATATTATTTCTCGTTATTTTTGTGACCTTAATTTGTAAACGAATTATGTACTGACATAAATAAGTCACAAACTTTTCATATTATAATTTAAGATTTATTTTATATTATATTTATATTATAATTATAATTTATAATTATGACTTAATATGTGAGTACAAGTATATGGGAATTAGATGCAGTTATTGCTACATTCTGTTGCTGAATTGTTTTGTGAACGGAGTTGAAATTGACTTCTGTTGGTTTAGACTCGGCAAACAGTCGACCGTCTTCAGACCCTTGTATCGTCTGATGGAAGATTTAAGAACATGCGAGATGCCCTGCACCGGTTTGTTGTTACCTTCTGTACAATCAGTGTAAATGTAATGTAACTCATTACAGAACATTTTCATGTGCATCTGTAGCCTTTGTGCAGTAGTGAAACCAAAATACGGAATTGTCAAGGCAAAGTTTTTAGGTAGCATCGTGAGGCATGCCGCAACTATGCGTTAAGCAGATTCGCATCAACAGAACTGCAGTGTACTTGCATTTGTGGCCATTATTTTAGCACTCGCTCTCATTGTTAGAACTTGCTGTTATTTTAGAACTACATTACTTATAGAACTCATGATTATTTTTAGTATTCACTGCTATTTTAGTTTTATTGTTGCTGATATTGTTACATTTTGGCCCAATAGTGATCTTTGATTTTGTCTTTGATCTGTGTGGTTTTCCTTTGATCTGTTCCTGTGTGTCAGTTGCTTACCTGCTGCTGTTGCTTTGGTAGGTGTGATCCTCCCTGCATACCATATCTCGGAATGTACCTTACGGATCTGTCATTTATTGAGGAGGGAACATCGAACATCACTGAGGATGGACTGATCAACTTCTCAAAGATGAGAATGGTCAGTCTAAGACCTTCACCATTTGAGATGATGGAAAATCAATGAGTACAGCTTACATATGCACTTGAGTTGTAGAGAATAACATAAGATAAGATAGTTAGGGTTTTAAGTGGTGCAGAAGACAAAAGTTAAAACCACTGCAAAGTAACTGGAAATGCTTCATTGCCAATCCTTCCTAGCTTCTTCTTAAAGGTTGTGACACTGTCCACTGAGACGGTACTTTCATCCAAACCCTTCCACAAGGATACACCTCTTGCACTAAAAAATCTCTGCCCTAATGTTCCTTTGGGTTTCTTAAATAATATGTGTCTGTGTCCTTGAGTTGCCTTGTTTGGTGCTGATTCAAAGAACCTCTCCAACTGCACTGCCTCATTTCCAGTGATGATCTTATAAAGCCTCCAATCAGGTCTTCTCTGCTCCTCCTTCTCTCTAATGTTGATAACCTACACCTTTTCAGCTATTCTTCATAGCTCAGATCCCTGTTACCCTGAATTATGTTGGTAGCTCTCCTCTGCACTTTGTCCACTTGTTCTGTGTCTAGTTTCAGATATGGATTTCATATTGGGTACAATATTCCAACTGTGGCCTCACCGTTGATATGCACAACTTCAGTATTGTATTCGTGTTTCTGCTAACTATAGTCCTTTTGCTGCTTCAGCACATTACCTTGAAGGTTTTGCACTCTTTTGGGCAGTCCCTTCCTTCATCACTCACTTTCAATATCTTACATCCCATTTCGTGTGAAAAATCTTTGTTTCTCTTCTCCATGTTCATCACCAAATTAAAAAACATCTGCCAGCCCTGTGACCATATGAGCATTCTTAGATCCTCTCGCAGTAACTCCGGTTCTTGTTCATTAACTACTGCTCTGCTTGTGGTAGTTTCATTTCCTCTGCAAACTTATAAATTTTAGATAAAAGGCCATCGCCATTGTTCTTATTACAAATTATGAACCACAGTGGTCCAGACACTGATCTTTGTCCAGACACTGATCTTTGTGGCGCTCTGCATAGCACAGATTTCCAGCTAGAATATTTGTCTCCTATGTCCACTTTTTGCCTTTTGCCTATAAACTGAGTAAGACTACTCCAAAGTAGGGTGTATGTGCTATAACTTCCCTATAAGATTATGTGATTTCCTCTGTCCTTATCAGGGGATGTGATAATCTCAATTCTCCTTTCTTTCAACTCTCTGCTATTCAGCCAAGTACAGATAGTTCTTTCTGAGGCTGAGTACAAATGGGAGTACACTTAGTGTTAAATGAATGAGCAGTTAAACTTTAATATGTAAATATTACAAGAAAGATTAAATCTCTAACTAACCAACAGGTAGTTTACTGATGCCACCTTTTTTAACACAGAGCAGATAAACCTGCAAACAGGTAGTTTTGCGTATTGAACTAAATGAGCTTTTGCCAGATGACTGACTGGATTGACTGACAAAAGCTGAATCCATGAAGAGTCACTTTCATAACCACTTTCCTGTTACTGCCATGGCAATGGCAGAGCTAGGAAAGCAGTTACGAAAGTGGAAAATAGCTCGCTAGTATATTTCAAATAGTAGCAAGCAATGGCGGGTAGGCAGTAATGGAGTGGGTTACTGAGTTACTTCCATTTACTGTCTCTTACTTTTGGAATAGATAACACAAGTCATTGGTGAAATCCGACATTTCCAGCAGGTATCCTACCAGATTGAACACATGCCAAGGGTGAGTGGTTAACTTCTGCCTCAGCTCGCTTGACAGCACTTCTGAGTAGATCCTTCAAACAGGCACTATGTAAATCCTCTAATATTTTTATTATTAGTTATATGTTTATTAAGTGCCACTATCTAATGACTAATCATCAGTCGATAGCTCTGAGCAGGTGTGAGGCAAGGACTTACCCAAGGTCCCTACACGGTAACCGTCTCGGTGGAGGCTTGAACGCGTACATTACAAACCAAATGCTCTTACCAGTTGGCCATCTTGACCCAAACAATTGTCTACCATGCCTCACAATATCTTGCTTTAGATTTCTTTTACACAGCCAACAGGCCATCCTGTAAATCCTGCATGTTTAGCAGGGTGGTATTGGTTGGCATGGTGTTGGCATAGTATAACGAGAAGCAGTTTGTCAAGCCCATTCAACAAAGTAAAAAGAAGAAAAAGAGCATCCCTTTAAGCTGACCGTGGGAAATAGCTATGGGTATGAAGCATTAGCAACTTCTTGGCCTTGTGTGGGAGGGTCAGTGGCCTGCCCTCTTCCACCAGTGGATAAAGTTGATGTACGTGTTTTATAGCTGAGTTCACTATTGGAACAGAAATCTTGAATTATCGGTCTGTCCTGGCAAGGATTTGAACCCCAGACTCGTAAGTTATCAGTCCAACATGCCAACCACTAGGCTATTGTGCATCTCTAAGTACACGTAAAGCGTCAGTTAATTACTCATTTATTACATGACACTGTCAACAGTAGTCTTCAAAGGAATGGCCCTGGGGTTGGAGATTTTTCCATTTAATGTGCAAACAGTCTGGTCTTCCTTTCCTTATGAGCTAAATGGTTAACAGATTGTCAGTTTCACCTAACAAACTAGGAATATGGTTTCAGATGCAGAGGCTGGGCTGGGCGCTTTAACATTCATTTATATGTTTCTCTGCTAAGATTTTCTCACTACATTATGATGAATGATGATGTTGCAGGTGACATGTTATCTCCTTGATACTTCGAGACTTCTTGAAGAGGAGGAGACTTACAATTTTTCCCTTGAAATGGAGCCTCGTGCACCGCGCCTCTCTGTTCCTGGACAGTTCTCCACATGAGCTGTGCCACTTCCCCACTGCCTGTTTCTGTGATAAGTATTTGGCGTCAGTTTGTCTGTTCAACAACAGAGAAAACCTGCGCTTTGTTGTGGGTGATGGGGAACCAGGGTAGAAAACGGGGAACCATTCCAAGTACTGTCGCTGTTCCACAGTTTCATGGAGCAGGGATACCAGAACAGAACCCGTACCTTGTGGTTTTGTTGCTTTGCAACAGATAATGCCGCAACCTTGCATTTCCCGATTACGACCAGTTAATTCAGTGGATTATAATTTTTCAGTTATGTATGTATGTTTTGTTTTATTTTGGACCAAGGCGATTGTGAGCCTCAGTTGTGCAACCACATGGTTTTTGTAGTTGAAAATAATAAATTGTGCTGCATAACAGGACCAACCAAGATTCAAGCATAGCTAAACATCTGGAATGAAAATCCTTTAAAATCTTTTTTGAGCAGTGTTGTGGTTCAGCAGGAACGTTAGTGTCTGCTTTAATCTCACTGTTCAAGGTTCAAAATCCTGGTAAATAGGCGCCATGCCATTTTAGGTCTCCTTGTATGGACCGTACTAGCACGAGATTCAAATCTCTTAAATAAGCCATGTGTCTCTAAACATTCTTGCCATGCAGATATCTGCTTTTGGCAAACATTTACTTGACAGAGTTGCTTACATGACAGCGAAACGGTATAAGCAAAGTTTATCCAATGATTTAGAGATTGTTTGATTGGTGATTTTAAAATTTCTTTTCTGACACATCAGAAGCTTGACAACCTAGTCAGACTGGTTAAACTACCTCAGATTTCTTGCTGAGAGTGGAGAAATTTGGTCCCAAGGGATTGGCACAATTCGGACAGGTTTTCATGAGTTGCTGGTACTGTGAACATGATCATTGAAATTTGATCTACTCCACTTTCCTGGAGCATTATTTGAGCATGATCAAATGCTTTCTGACCCGGCTTCTAAGATCTTGTTTTGTATTTTCTGCTTCTCAAAGGCACTTTTGTACATTTTATGTTTGCAAAGCCACATGTAAACTACACAACTTGGTGTCCAGCAAACCTTGGTTTGAACCTCTCTTGCCTGTTTGTGTTACATACTAATCTGTAAATTTGGTCAGAAGTTTCAGTAACTGTGTCCATGCTTGTCAGAATGAATTAAGGTCAGTTTTAGTTTTGCAGTCTGTTCAGAAGTTGTGTATTCCTCTTCTTCCCCTTATCTATATCCAGATCCATTTCCAAACACCACCCACCATAGCCATCTGACTGCCAGCCTACCTGACTCTTGGATCTCTGCCTGGAACCGAACCCTTCTTGCCTATCAATTTTATTTTGACTGAGTGCCTGTGAATAAGCTGGTTCCCATGACTTGGTTTTTGTTGGGCGCTGTAGAAATCTTGAGATTACAATTATTGAACATCATTGGTCAGTTTTAACTAGGCCATACTATCCCACTCTTATAGGTCAGTTTTAACTAGGTCACAGCTGTGTATTTGTGTATGTAATTTATGTGCCAGTATGTATGTGTGTAAAGGTGTGTATGTATGTAGCAGTACATGTATATATGTATCTGGATGTTTGTATGACACCTATTAAGAACCTCCCAGGCTAAGAACAGCCGGCCTTGAACAGATGCATTGGTCATTTATTATTTGTAACTGTTTAACTCTACTATTTGTGATTACTTTTGACAACGTCTCATTGGTATTCTAAGTGCTGTCATTGGTCAGTTTTAATTAGGTCATGGCTGTATTTTTCTATAACTGGTCACTTTAACTAGGTTACGGTTGTATTTGTAGAGCAATTGGTCAGTTTTACTGGGTCAGACATGCCTTTGCCTTGGTTATGTAACTGACTGTAGGAAGCGGTGAGGAGAGTGTTATGTCAAACTGTGTATGTATGAGTGTGGCTGCCTGTATTGCGTTGAGCAATTTGGAGATGATTTAGTGAAAAATCAACAGTGAAAAAATGTGCAAAAACTTTTTTCATCAACATATTTAACAGGTTTAATTGCTAAAAGTTCTGCATCACCAAAAACTATGTGGATGGAGTGGAATGTTTTTACGTAGAGAGAAGTTAAATTTATCCTCTGCCATGTTCTTGGTTATGCAACAGCTTGCCAGTAGTTTCTTGACCGTTTTTGCAGTTAAAATGTCTAGTATAAGGCTGAACTTTGTTGATTACAAGGTATGTCATAAATATCTTCATCTTCGTTCTTCACCTCCTGTCTTAGACTGTTATCAGCCAACAAATCTTACCAAGGTTTATAGACTCATCTTTTCTTTTCCTAACAAAGGCTTTTTCCTTGACACCATTCCTAAATCTGTTCCGAAAGAATGCTTTGGTGTTTTACATCAGTAATCAATATTTCATTGCATTCCCAATTTACTCATGTCATAGTTCATCCTGTGCTCAAGAAACCACTCAACCCCAGCAACCTGTCAAATTACACGCCCATCTCAGCTTTGAATTTTGTATCTAAAATTCTTGAAGGGGTAGTTATGAGTCATGTGCCAACTTGCCTGTCTTCCAACTCACTAATATCCCCCTTTCATTCTGCGTAGGTCAAGTTTCATTCAACAGAATGAATGCTGTTCAAAATGACACCATGTGTTCTATGGATAAGGGTAGGGTGACAGTACTTGTTCTTCTTGATTTGTCTGCTGCTTTTCATGCCGTGAACCATTCTCTTGTTTTGTATTGTCTCCAACACTGGTTTGGGGTGTCTGGTCCCACCCTGTGCTAGGATGCTACTTCTCTTAGTCCATGCACTGAGTCAGTATATATCAATGGTAATTATTTGTCTAGTGCTGTGTTGACTTGTGGTGTCCCACAATGTTATGTGCTTGGTCTTCTTTTGTTTAAATTACATGCCATACCAGTAGGTACGCTGCTGGACAATCATTCATTAGGAAATCATATCCATGCTGAAGATACTCAGATTTACATTTCATTTGGCAGTCTGTATTGTCACTCGCCTATGCAGCTGTTGTCTACTGCCTTTCAGGAGATGTAGTCTTGTTTGGGAACTGATGAGCTCCTCCTTAATCTGTCAAAAACTGAATTTATACTACTGGACACTCCACAGGAACTTTAGAAGTTTGAAGAAGCAAGTGACTCACTTGTCGAATTGGTTGATGCTGTTCGAAACTTGGGCATTAGTTTTTATTCTACCATGTCTCACCAACTGTAAATGGTATTTGTAAGTCATCGTACATGTATGTTCGTGACATACGCAGAATTATGAGATATGTCCCCATGTCTTCAAGGATATTTCTGGCTATGCCTTGGTGTCTAGTCGCCTTTGATTACTGTAACTTGCTTCTTACTGGTTTCACATAGTCAAACATGCAGAAACTCCAAAGAGTCCATATTCTTTGACTAGAACCATAGCTAACACATCAAAATATGAGCACATAATCCCTATACTTAAATATCTGCACTGGCATCTGTTCAGCAAAGGATTTGTTACAAATTGGAGAAAACTTTGAACTCTGGCCAACCACAAACTTTAAATCAGTCCTTCTTCCCCAGACTTTTCATTATTCAACCATGGTTATCTGAATGCCTTTCTTTGATGATTCCTGGGAATAGAACTGTGATGAACTGGCTTTTTTTGGTTGCTGGTACTAGATGTTTGAACTCTCTTCCTGCATCTGTTTGTTCTGCTCAGTCACTTGTGTAATTTCATTCTCTACTTAAAACTTACCTTTATCATATTGCTTATCCCCTTGGCTGCTTCTTTGTCATAGTTGACTGATCTTCTGGATGTTGACCAGATTGCGGTTTGGTTTTGATGCGCCATTGGTTGATGCCTTGTGCATTAGACATGGGTGCATCAGAAGTTATTAATTAATTAATTAAGTATTAATACTTTAGAGTTATGTCTACTAATAGCAGATGAATGTTGAGAACAGAAACTGCCTGGTAGTAAAGAACAGCCACATAATGTGGCCAACAGGCTGACATTGGAAAATCAGAAGCTATTTGCAATCCTTTTGTAAATACCTAGCCAAAAAAACACAAGGTCGGTTACAAATGCACCTGTGAGTGTTCAGCCTATGCTGCTTTTAGGAATGCAGGTAGCAGCTTATTACTGTTCAGTTTTAATAACAACGGAGAGTGGAAGAGACAGTTTAGTGCCAAGCTTAAGAAGACTTAGATTATAAATTGTAATGTAAATCATGGTTTCTCGGCACCATACAAGAACTGTATAAGGGAGATCAGCTTAAAAGTGGGAAGCAGTGATTCTGCTTTCTGAGAGAAGTGTCTTAGAAGAGATACGATTTGAAGGCCCAGTTAAGTTACATACAGACTGGTTTAGAATTTGGTGGAAGCTACGCTTATGTAAGCACAAGTGTATTGTGCATGGAAAGGTGCGTGATGAACTGTTCGGTACTTTGGAAAGAGAGGGGAGTGACTGTGCTTGCATGTGGTTGTGCAGTGCATTTTCTGTGTAGGTGTTGTCGGTTGCTTTTCTGATGATGATGCTGCTGCTGCTGATGATGATGGTGGTGACTGGTGTTGATGATGATGATGATTTCGATGATGATGATGATGATGATGGTGATGGTGATTGGTGTTGATGAATGGCAAAGATTATGATGATGATAGTGGCGATATTAAGGTCGATTTGTAGGGATGATAGTAATGATGTGATTGGTGATGATGACTTTATGTAGTGATATGCTTAACAAGACTATGGTGATTATGCTATTGATCTCACCGCTACAAATGATATTCTGATCTCATTGTTGCCACCTGGGGCGCGAATCCTTGTGCCCGTTGGCAGTTTGCCCTGAAGCAATACCATTAACAAGAGGAGAGTTAGGCAAGTGTTGGATGAATACAGTTTCATTAGTGCTTCAGCCATGGACCTTCATCTGCTATACCCTTCCTTTGAGAGCTGCTTCTGGTCTATGATGAGGTTGCAATAAATTATTTTATTGGTCTGTTTATTAAAAGTAGGTCTATTTGTGTTACCAATGGAGGGCTTATTGGTTGGTAATGACTTGAGGGTTTTAACACCTATGGAAGTTTGCGTAGTAGTAGTAGTTCCATTGTTTAACTACATCTTATGGCATTGAAGGCCGTTGACGTTGCCCTCCTGCTTTATACAGGCTTGGGACTGGCACCATCCGACTAAAGGTAGTGGTGGAGTTCGTAATTAAATCTGCCACAAGGTTTAGATTTGTAAAGGACTTGCCAACTTGGTTAGGATGTGAAACTTCAAACAACTTCTGGGGTTTATTGCAGCAAGAAATGAATCTACCAACCCTGCTGCTTGCATAAGCGTTTTGCCGAATGTAGTTTTTAAAGCTGGGAATGTATAAATGCTTGATTAAATACATTACAATTACATCAGGTGAAATAATCATCTGTCTTCAGGTGATATCAGTTGAGTGAAACATTTGTTCAATTCATTATCATATCATTATTTCTGTACCTTTATTTCAATTGTTGTTTCCATTTTGTACAACTGGCACCTATTAGGAAGACTGAATAACCTGGCATTTGGTTAATTTGTCCAGAGCTTTTTATATGTGATGCATAAATCTGTAAAACCTTGACTCTGATATTGAAACTGTCTGCCAAGCACACTTGTGTAAAATATGTACATATATATCATCAGCCTAAATCTTGTATTGTGTGCATTAATATAATATACATATACATAATATGTGCGTGCGTGTGTGTGTGTCCAAGAGAGATTCAGACTTCATGTTAGAGGAAGAATGAAGCCGGAATAATTATTGGCCTGTGGTTATTTGCATATTTTGTGCATATTCATGAGTAGACAATATTTAAATGGTTGGCAATAATAAATATATTGTTTGTGTATGAAGTCTATGAATTTATGTTGCAGTTTATAATAGTCACTTAGATATCTGCAGTATAGGATGGATGGATGGATGATGGATGGATGGATGGACGGACGGGCGGACGAATGGGGAATGGATGGATGAAGCGGTGGATTGATGGAGGGGACGTTGTAATCACTTGTGTTCACTCAACCTAAAGAGTGGGTAGGACATTTCTGTTCCGCCAATTTGTGACGATTACACAAAAGAGTGCACGGAATATTCGGATCATCGATAGGATTTCAAAATAACGACTTGTTAGGGGCAGCGGTGCTTTTGACGTAACCTCAGACTTTTCTGCCTGATATTTCTGGCTGTTCAACAGCGTCTAAATCCTGTCTCCACTGGCACAAAGACTATAACGGAATATTACGATTACGATTAGCTAAAACCTAATAAACCACGCACCATTGGTATAGCTGTCATTTTGAGTAGCGCCGCTACTCAACATTGTCCCGCAACACCTTTTAAAGTATGAGCATAGTCCGGAGTTGGTCTGGGACTAGTACTTACGCCCTGCTCATGCATACGGGCCCAGGGATGTCGTTGCGTGAGTGAAGTAGCGTATTAAACTGTTGATTTTGAAAAATAGGTTTGTGTTGAGGTTAGCCTAATCATCATTTACAAAAGCGACATATAGGCTTAAACTGTTGATTTTGAAAAATAGGTTTGTGTTGAGGTTAGCTTAATCATCATTTACAAAAGCGACATATGGGCTTAAACTGTTGATTTTGAAAAATAGGTTTGTGTTGAGGTTAGCCTAATCATCATTTACAAAAGCGACATATAGGCTTAAACTGTTGATTTTGAAAAATAGGTTTGTGTTGAGGTTAGCCTAATCATCATTTACAAAAGCGACATATAGGCTTAAACTGTTGATTTTGAAAAATAGGTTTGTGTTGAGGTTAGCCTAATCATCATTTACAAAAGCGACATATAGGCTTAAACTGTTGATTTTGAAAAATAGGTTTGTGTTGAGGTTAGCCTAATCATCATTTACAAAAGCGACATATAGGCTTAAACTGTTGATTTTGAAAAATAGGTTTGTGTTGAGGTTAGCCTAATCATCATTTACAAAAGCGACATATAGGCTTAAACTGTTGATTTTGAAAAATAGGTTTGTGTTGAGGTTAGCCTAATCATCATTTACAAAAGCGACATATAGGCTTAAACTGTTGATTTTGAAAAATAGGTTTGTGTTGAGGTTAGCCTAATCATCATTTACAGAAGTGTTTTGTATAAATTATACCCATTTTAGAAGACAATCAGCCATTCTTATCGTTATCGTAATCGTAATCTCGAGATTTCTACAGCGCCCAACGAAAGCTAAGTCGCGGGAACCAGCTTATTCACAGGCGATCAGTCAAAACAAAATCGCTAGGAAAAGAGTTCCAGGTCAAGATCCAGGAGTCAGGCAATCAGTCGGACGGCTACGTTGGATGGTGTTTGAAATTGAAGCGATAAGAGAAATAAGGGGAAGAGGGAGAATCAGGATAAGATTTTTGGAAAAGAAGTGTTTTCAGTCTTGAGTGAAAGACCTGCGCAGAAACTGAGAGGTGAAGTGTTGGTGAGTTCGTATGATTGACCAGACAACTGTCGCAATTCTGGCGGGAGTTTATTCCAAAGGGTTGGGACAGCTATGGCCATGGAGCGATTTCCAAATTTTAAGGACGAGGTGACGGGAGGGCGAAGAAGTGTTAGGACAGATGAGGAGCGGGTTGAACGGAGTGGTTGGATAGTAATTAATTGACGAACTTAGGAGGGTTACAGAAGAGTTAGTATTAAAGGTGTGGGTGGAGGTAGAGTCCAGGTTGAGGGAGATAGAGGGGTCATGAATTTTCTTGAGCTGGTCACGTAGGCCTATAAGTGTGAGTTCAGTTTTAGATGGGTTCAGGCATAAGAGATTAGATGTTTATAATGTTTGGTTCTTTCATTCTATGTGAAATAAAACGGAATAATCACTTTGCTGTGGCCTGGATTGAAATGTTTTGAATCAGGAAGTGACAATGACGATTTTAAGATCTTGGAGAACTCTACACGTGTTGTGGGCGTAGTTCAGAGAATTCAAATCATGGTTATTCATTAAGATTCACAGCGTCCGTACCTTCTTTCTGGTCTTCTGGCAACCAGACTGTTACCCCCGTGGCATCTTTGGACAACCCCTCGGACTTGACACAGCGCTCTTGAATAAGCTGGTGCCCTGCGCTTAGCTTTAAAGTAGCGTTTTAAAATTCTCTAGATTACGATTACGATTGCTATAAATGAAACAATTTTAAATAACACAATAGAGCGTTTGCTCAGTGTGGAGGGTCTGGCTTAATGTAATCCGTCGTGTGGCGTTTTTTACTGGGACTACTTAAGGCAATGGGTCATAAGCCTGCACGCAGCAGCATTAACACTTGAAATCTGCATCAATATATGCCTCCTCGAACTTCAGTCTGACGAAAGGCCAGTTGCCTTGCAGCAATAGTGGCTGATCTTGTGCAAGCCCTAGACTCACTTACTGGTTTTATCGGTAAACTAAACGGTGACAACAAACTCCGTGACACTTCCGGAAATTTAATGTAATATCGGCGATAAGCAAAGATGTTAATAAGGGCATTTCATCTTTGGCGATAAGTGTGTAAAATTTGTAGCATTTATTAAATTGAAGTCTTGTTTCTAAAGGTTTTTGCGTAAAGAATATGAATTCGGGAATTACTTGTTTGTTTGATTCTCGTGAACAACCTCACTGGATTTGAATAGTTGAATTGTTGCTCTCGTGGTTCTGACTTAATGAGCGCGACACATAGTTGATATTGAGGATCTCGGTATGAAAGTATTAGAAACTTTGTGCAGTTAGTCATTGCAGTCGGTCACTTTAGCGTTGTAACTTATAAATGCATCCAGTTTCCCCAGTTTTGTTACATTTTAGATAGCAGTATTCTAGCAATAGTGGGACGCGGTGGTGTAGTGATATGGTCAGTGCCTCGTAACCGGAGGGTCGCGGGTTCGAATCTGCCTCAAGCCACTGCGTAGCGACCTTGTACAAGTTGCTTACCCGCAGTTGTCTGTGAGGAAGGCCAAGGGAAACCATCTCACTCAATGGATCTGCCTTCAGGTAGAGAACTTATCATCATCATCATCATCATTCTATCAGTAGATCTTAAAAAGAGACTAATTTGCATGTGCAACACCTGGATTTGAGTAGAAATAGAGCAATGGACCGAATATTTAGGGGCTCAAAGGAGCTGTTGACAAGCTTAAGTGGTGTTCAAATTCATTAAAAACGAAAGTTTGTCCGTGAGAATAACAGGAAACATTCTCTTTTGGCTGGCTCTTGCCCATATTTAGAACTAAAATCACAGCCTTGTCCTCTGTTGATAGCTGCCCAAGGCATAAGGTTGTGCATTTGCACTGCGTGTTGCAGGCAGCTGCAAGACTTTGCACTGCCGTTGTGGATCATCGTGCCTTTCAAGTTGTGCTGCCATAAGTCTGGAGCAGACTTCTTGATGATCGTGTTCTTGTGGCAATTGGAGCTACTGTGGTACCATTTCAGCCAAATTAAAGGCAGTTTTACTTTTATTGGTTTAGGAGTACTTCTATTTAGATACCTTGAAGAGATGCTGTAAATTATGGATTACATTCTTCTTCTCTTCTTTTCTCTCGTCCGTCAGGCTACAGCCGACGATGAGGTCTGAACGAAATGCCTCCACGCTGTTCTGCGGTGGTGTAGTGGATTACATTGCTTCATAGTTAATAATGTATTCAGAGTTTCTGGTCTGTCTTGGACAGAGGATGTACTCCCTGAGTTAGTGGTAGGGCACACTAAACCGGTAAGAAAAATTCTCACACTTCATGTTGCACCAGTGCTATAGAATCCGTTAGATTGACACTATCAGTGTAATGTAATATTCTAAAGTCTGCCTTCGGAGTTCCTCACTCAGGTGCTCCTCTGTAACCTAAACAATGTTAGAGTTCATTAAGAATAGTTAATTTTTAAGCTGATGATATCTTTCAAATAGCTGGAAAAGTCACAACACACGTACATGTAGATCCCAATCAGCACGGTGACTTATTCTTTTGTTAAACTATTTTGTAGGTAGTTTGTAAAAGTCACATACCTTGTAATAACCATAGCTATCAGAATGATAGATGAACTGGAACAAGGATATTCGTGGGAAGCAGAATATGAGAAAACCTGGTAAGATCAGTTTTCTTCTTTATAGTCTGTTATAAACTTTTAAAATGCTAAAATAATTTCTAGACCCGTTTATTTATCGTATATACAGTGTTCTTTGAATTTATATCTCTGCTGTGTGTTCTTTTGTCAGAAGTTGATGTTCTGCTCATTTAATTAATTGTAATTGTAATCATGACAATTTACACAGCTTCGCCAGTAGCAAGTAGCTACTTCAAGGGTGCTTTATGATGTCAAATGTCGGCGCACACGAGTCCGATAATAAATATTAAAGCGATGATGTACCAGATCAAATCTACTTTCTGCATTCTGTCATTTTGTTTGGGACTATAGAAATAATCGAAATTTAGAAATAGTCTGAATTTAAATAATAACAATGTTAATCGGAAGAAAGTGCTGTATCTGAGAATCCCATTGGAATGTGCATTTTTGAGGGGAAGGGTGTCATTTTGTCAGATTTTTGATATCTTGTTTGCCTTCCTTAGGGAGATTCTCCAGGAGGATGAAGCGGGTTCGCTGCAGGCATCTGTCGAGGACGTCATCCAGAAGTCGAAGCGACGGCGACTTCTCGACCGCCCTGTCAATGTCAAGCTCGGCATGGTATAGATTATAACTTATAAGGCAGTTTCTTTGTTCAAGTTGACATAGAATTTTTCTGTGGATTAGTCCTACTGCCTGAAAATGCTAGATCTGATGTTTAGCTCTTCACAGGAATATATGTATAAATGCGTTTATCTGGCTAGTTATGTAGCCCTTTCAGAGCCTTACTGGAACCCTTTGACCCTCAGTATCTGGAAACAACGCAGACTGATTGGCAGATTGGTTGAGCGCAGAGAATACGTGTTTGAGCCTCCCCAAGACAATTACTGCATTAGGACCTTGAGCAAGTTGTTTATGCACAGTTGCTTAGTGCAATCTACAGTTGCATAGGCATTACATAATGGTGCTGTATAAATGCAGACAATAATTATAAATGCCATCTGTTTTCCTGGACTTTACCATCATGCCAAGAGCTCCCTGAGATAGCACTTTCACTTCAGACATTGTTTTTACCATATGCTCAGACACTGCTATTAAACCCACCCCATGATCATAAATAGCAGGTATAAAATAAATAATAATAGTGATAAAAATGTGTTTGACTGTCTGAAAGAGTGACATTAAATGGGTGTGGGCCACAGAACTCCTGCATAGTAGGAAAGTGATTGAAAGCTTTTCACCTGAGGTTCTACCAGGTGTTCTCTTTGAGAGATACATGTATGGAAGAATGGAGAGATGAATGACTAAAAGGATGGGTTGGATATATAGATTTATAACAGAATGGACATCTGGACATACGGGTGGATGATAAACTGATGGGTTGATGAACTGATAGTTGAATGGATAGATGATTCGTTTTAGATGCGTCATCTGTGCGTTGTCCTTGACATGTCGAATGCAATGAACGACCAGGACCTTCGTCCGAACAGACAGCTTGCTACTCTCAAGGTTGGGAGTCACCTCAGTCACCGTCACAGACCGAACTAAGAATTTACTTCTGGGTTTTGTTGTTTTTACATGGCAAGAACACAGTTTACAGTTTTCCCATTAGCATGGTTTATTCCAGATTCACTGTTTCAGCTTTGAAGATGTGCAGCGTTCTCAGATGCATCTGTGTGGCCGTTGGTAACACTAATTCTTCATTTAATAATAATAATAATAAGACAATTTATATAGCGCCGTAGCACAGCCGAGGCCGAAGAAAACGGCACTGTACAAGGGTTCAAAAATCAACTGCAGTCATAAGATATCCTAAAAAGATGTGTCTTGAGTCGTGACTTGAATGTGTCCAGCGATGGGGCATTCGTCACATTCTCAGGAAGACTGTTCCATGCAGTGGGTCCGGCGACAGTGAAGGAACGTTCGCCGAACTTTGTGGTTGCTAGATGGCACTCCAAAATTTTCAGTCAATGCAATCTGTTGTTTTGTGTCTTCTGGACGCAGTGTGTGAAGTTATAGCCTGATTTTTCAAAATTTACCTAAACCAACTCTGTTGTTGATATTAGACATGTAGTGAATGAACGATCACAGACTTGACAATACAGACAGATTTGCCGCATTAGGCATAAATTGATGAGTATGCCCATTCTCACAAGTAAAATGCCATGAGCTGTAGAAATGTAGGCCATGAACAACAAAGCCAGTTACTGTTGCTCAGTTTGAGGCAGGCACAGAGCAAAGGCAGGCTGTGGGGTTGCTTGATTTTGACCATAGGAGGGATGAAGAAAGGGAAGGGAGGGCACAGAGAGATGTAACTTAAGAGCCAATTTATAGCCAATTATCTTGAAACAAGCTTCCGAGCTCTAGTAGAAAAATATTTGGCAGCAGAGTAACTCCAGAAGGTATATACCACAAGGCTACAGAGAAATAAAGGGTTTAATATCTTGCAAAACTGGTGCTGTTTGATAAGGCATTTACTCTATTGTTTTGGTGGACTTTAACTTGTGCGCAAATGTCACACAAATTAAAATTTCTGGGGTCTTAGAACCTCTTTATGAACACATTGTTGAGCACACAAACTGAAAAGTTTTGTAAGTAGAAACAGACAGGCAGACAGACAGACAGGTGATAAATGATGATGATGATAATTTATTGATAATATTAGTGAACATTCTTTATATATTTGTTCTTTTACTAAAAGCTCCTGGAGAATTTTGTTGATGAGTATTTCGACCAGAACCCAATCAGCCAACTAGGTTTCTTCATAATGACGAGCAAGAGATGTGAAATGGTCACAGAGCTTGGAGGTAACCACGAGCCGATCAGCTTACTTTTCAGTCGACTTACCAGCTAACCATTTTGATGATTATTTTTTAACAGTTTGTGTGCTACATTTGACTCGCATGGATTTTGTTACTCTTGCCCCACATTTTGGATTGCCATACCAATTAGCATCAAATATAATACTCTTCCAATAGCAAGTTTTAAATAGAAGATTAAAACTTACATGTTTAATAGGCCTGCCTAGATTTCTGCACATTCCTATTGATCTATAAATCATGATATTACACGGTAGGGCCTTTCTTAGGGTCGTTGCATGCACCTTTGAGGCTGTTATTAATTGTGTGCATTATAATTGTCTGTTTAATAATAATAATAATAATAGTTAAACACTTTGCATCCAGATTATGTTTTGTTGGATTTCTTGACCTTTTTGGTTTTTAGAGCATTTGATGTTTTCCCTGTTTGCTGAGTGTTTTTTGTTTGTTTGTGGTTTTCATGTTGTTCATCTTTACTGTGTTGTCTGTTCTTGTGTTTCCCAGGTAACCCAAAGCGACACATATCAAACCTCGTTAAACTTCGGACCACACAGTGTCAGGGTGAGGCATCTCTACAGAACGCCATGGAACTGGCTGCCCAAAGCCTGAGGTATTTCATCCTTTACGAGTCTCTTGACTCAGTGCATTGTCTTTCACCTCTGAGACCTTGTTTCAAATCCTGGGCCCATCATGAAATTTACATTGATCGCATTGTCGAATTGCGTGCGACCTCGTAGTCCATCATCTTCGCAATGAGTGCCTCCTTAAGTCCAACACATATCAACTCGTGCATTGGCTTCCTATTCTTATCAGGTTTACTGCAAAAGCGATGAGCTGAGCAGAATTTATTAACCTGTGATTGCTTATTGTTTTAGCAGGCGCATAGTTCATCTTTACTTCTTTACTGACTATATATGATAGATATGCTGCCATCTTTACATCTATACTCGCCTATCTAAAATTCAGTTGAATTTTTTGCTACAAAGCTCCTGAGTTGGACATTTATGGTAGCACCACTTGAATGGAACTCATCGTTGGTATACTTATGTATTCACCAAGTTATAGCTCAGTTAATAAAATTATATGCCACAAAATCAAAATATCTGAAATTGATATCATGTGTTGCAAAAACATTTTATCTGAAGTAATGCAATGTAGTGTGATCTGATATTTGTATTCCCTTACTTTTAAATCCCGTAATCTTTGTGCAATTGTCTGATTTTTCTCTTAAGGTATACCAAGACATTCTCCTTAACTCATTATTCCCATAAACTTTTTGCAGTTTTATGCATTTACTGTTGTGCGTTTGACAACTTACATTAGTGACTGTTAATAGACACATATATTTGTGACTATTAATAGACATGTATATTTGTGACTATTAATAGACATGTATATTTGTGACTATTAATAGGCACGTGCCAGGTCATGCCAGCCGTGAAATCCTCATTTTGTTAGGTAGTTTGACCACATGTGACCCTGGAAACATTTTCAGCACAGTTAAGGTAAGCTCCGTCTTTGTTTATTTATTCACTTGCCTGCCTGCAATGTTAGTTTTTGAATGGCGGAGTGATAATGCGCTTGCTCTTTGCCTTTGCATTTGGGGTTCAAATCCTGGTGCACGTGACACTGACAACTCGTTTTCAAGTCTTGTAACTGATAAGGAAATCTAAAAGATTCAGCTAAAAATTCGCTAACCCAAGACCATGGTGCTAAAGATTAACTTTGATGGGGCTACTGAATTAATGATTAACAAATGATAAATATGTTACCTTACTCTACATATTGAATGAAAAGCCATCTGCTGAGTCAACAATAAGACTTTATTTTTATTATTTATATTATTTATTAGCTGCCGCAGTTTAGCTTTGTTGTAATGTTGCAGATGCTGAAATCAAATAACATCCGTTGCTCAATAATTGGTTTGGCCGCTGGAGTGTACATCTGCCAAAGAATCTGTCAGGAGACACAAGGTCTGAGATGGCAGCACTAGCACATTTACACGTGCCTTATGAGTTAGATGGCCACATGTGTAGGGTTCTGAGAGGTCTTTAAACCTGAATTACGATCAAAGTACCAACGAGATACGATATATGCTCATATATTACATGTCTTTGTATGTATGCATGTATTTATGTATGTATATGCATGTTTGCATGTATGTGTGTATGCATGTTTGTGTGTATGTATATGCTTGTATATATGTAGATGCATGTTTTCATGTGTATATATGCATGTGTGCTTGTATGTGTGTATGAACGTATGTGTGTATCTGTATGCATTTATGTATTTATGTGCATGTATGTGTGTATGCTTGTGTGCATGTGTGTGTTTACACATGTATGTATGTATATGTGTATGCCTATATGTACGTATGTATGCATGTGTGGGTATGTATATGTGTGTGTGTGTGTGTGAAAATTTATGTAGCATCTTTTATAGACTGCTCAACAGCTTTTATCAACAGTAGGCCTGACAGATAATGTGGAAAAGTTCTTTTGCATTGTGTGGAACACGAAAATAATAGAAAAGTTGTTAATTGCTTTTGGGTTTGATCTCCAAATAATTTGGGACGCAACTGCTTCGGAGCTCATGCATTTTGTTTCTGCTGGATGATGAGCTGAGTTTGTCCTGACCTCTGTGGCATTCTTGTTTTTTCGTTTGGCATGCCTGATTTGTCAGCAGTTTTCTGCTGTGTTTTTTTCAGGGAAATACAGCATAATTCTGGATGAGTCTCATTTTAAGGAACTTCTCACTGAACAGACTGTTCCTCCTCCCGCTGCTGTGAGTATCTGCTCGTTGAAAAGCATTCATCTGTGAAAAAGCTGTTAAACGATGTATTTAGTTTTATGGGCCATGAAACTGATTTAAAAGCTTTATGGGTGAAATATATTGAAACATTTGTTTCTAGATATTTGGGAGCATTTTTCGTTGCGTAGTAAAGCATTTTCTTTTGGAAATTTTCAAGCCTTTTGATTTGGAATTTCACGCATTTATTTATTGCAATGTTAAATCATTTGATACAATTAGAATTGTTAAGCCTTTTTTCAGGAAAATCTTGAATTTAACAAAAAAACAAGAATACTATTTAAGTTACTGATAAAATCTCAGAAGAAGCCTCCTGCAAATTTTCTTTGTGATAGAGAGATGAGGTTTCCATGAAATATGTGGCAAAGTTTATATGAAATTTTACTCTGCATAGGATAAATTTTATACAAATTTAATATCCATAGGGAAGATTTTGCAGTTGAAATTGTAGAGTAATAGCTTTTTTGCAATGTTTTGCAGAGTGGTACAGAATCATCATTAATCAGAATGGGTAAGTAGCTCTGAGTTGCTGTAATTATGATTATGATGGGAAAGTACATCTGAGTTACTCTGATTATCATTATGATTATGCTCTGAGTTACTCTGATTATCATTATGATTATGCTCTGAGTTACTCTGATTATCATTATGATTATGCTCTGAGTTACTCTGATTATCATTATGATTATGCTCTGAGTTACTCTGATTATCATTATGATTATGCTCTGAGTTACTCTGATTATCATTATGATTATGCTCTGAGTTACTCTGATTATCATTATGATTATGCTCTGAGTTACTCTGATTATCATTATGATTATGCTCTGAGTTACTCTGATTATGATGTGTAAGTAGATCTAAGTTACTCTGATTATGATTATGACGGGTAAGTAGACCTGAGTTACTCTGATTATGATTTGATTTGCTTGGTTTAGGTTAAGTATTTACAATTAAATTGGATTTTATTACACTTTGAATGAGCACTGATCTTGTAATGCAGGATGCGCAGGTTTGAGTCTGCTGAAAAAGGTTTTTGTGTTGATTCCTTAATGCACAGTTGCTCTGCACCATCGATTCATGCCTTATATTTGAATGTATGTTGTATGTATCTGAATGTTTATATAGAGCCTTTTTATGCCTCAAAAGTGATGCTGTACAAAAAAAGGAGTATTAATAGCATTAGATTAGTTTAGACTGAAATAGATAAGATGGCTTAAGATGTGCATAAGTTGAGGAGTTTTACATAATTCCCATTGCATTGAGCTGTCATTATGTTTGAGACTTGACTTGTTTCTTAAGGTTTTCCTCAGCATGAAACAACTGCTGGTGTTGGAAAATCCTCGATGTGTATGTGGTATGTCGAGAGATCTTATTCTTAATCTGTGCAGTAGGTTTACAACACACCTCAGTCGATGAAAGTAAGTAAATAAGCATCTTGATACTTAATTCAGTATCTTTCAAGTACCTGAAAAAACCACTGCAATACTCACCTAATTAGTGTCAAAGTTTATTAAGAGCAGAAGCTTCATCTGTAATCAAACAGCGCTGAGATAAATAGAAGTCGCAACCGATGTCCTAAGATGTAGCTGATTGGTCACAGAGGATTGTTTGGCTGAGGCAGAAACATTACAATACTCTTCTTTTTTCATTACATTATATTACCATAGGAGTCCAACTACTGGACAGCATTTCTCTGATGATTCAAAAACTCTACTAGAAATTATCTATTGTGCACAATGCATGAACACTGGCCTGGTACATTGCAACGAGGAAAAGCCTGGTGCAGTATTTTGAAGGGCTTTGTTATCCCGAAACCTTTGAGCTTCACATTTATTCATTCATCTTAAAAGGCGCTACATAAATAGCCAGATACAAAAATACAGAAGCAGTCCATTTTTAGGTGAATATTTTTGCACTGATTTCTTGGAGACAATAGAGCTCTGAACTTTTGGTAAAACTTTACGGTAAAGTAATTTCTGTGTAATTTCTGATGCATGTTTTTGCTGCGTCGTTGCTTTATGTTAAGTTTAGTTGCACTTCTTCTCAGTGTAGTTTTTCATGGTGCCATGTGTTGTTTTTAGCCATTTGGACAGCAAAGATTCCAGTCAGGGCTTTGGGAAAAATGGCTACTTTTGCCCGCAGTGTTGGAGCAAGTACTGTGAGCTGCCAGTTGAATGTGTCATCTGTGGTGAGTAAATGTGGAAGAAGCTTACAGAGCAGGTGGAAGAATCATTGGTTGATCTCCCATTGGGAAAAGACTCGTCTGGAAATGGCTAGTCATTGGGTGATCTCCCATTGGGGGTATGTCCGAAGACCAATAGCCATTTCCAGGTGATTTGGCCATTTGGACAGCAAATATACAAGTAAGGGATTTGGGAGAAATGGCTACATATGACTGCTTTATTGGAGCCAGTACTGTGAGCTACCAGTTCAATGGTCATCTGTGGTGAGTAAATGTGGAAGAAGCTTAGAAAGCAGGTGGCAGAATTGATGGTTGATCTCCCACTGGGAATACTGTACATCTCACAGAAACGGTCTGGATGTGGCTGGTTGTTTCAGTGCTGCTTTGTATTGATAAGTACACAGATTTGAGCCTTTCCTGAAGCAGTCGCTGCTGAGACCTTGAGCAAGTCCTTATGCGCGTTTTCCTTGACAAGTAATGTCTTATCGTTACAAACTGGTGTTATATAAATATGCGAAAATGAATTTAGCTGTTACAATAGATGTACAGTAGTGACATACAGTGAGTGCAGGAGACTGTTATTGTATTGTTTGATTGATTTGTGAATGCTTTTGGCTTGAATGTAAACTTTTGTGAATACAGCCCTTTGTAAAAGCCTCTCAAAAGTATGTAGCTGTGTGATAGATGGCATAACATGCGAGTTACATGACAAATATACATCGTTGATTGCAATGAGCAAAGCTATACAAGTGTGCAGTGAGAGTTCACTGCTTTGAATGATGACTGGCTTTGAATGATTTATTAAAAGACTTTAAATGATTGACTGGCTGTGAATGATTGATATATGCAGTTAATTTATTTTCAGATGTAGGAAATCTTTTACAGAGGCATTAAGAATATTTAAAGTTGGAATGTTTTGTGGAACAGGTCTGACATTGGTCTCGGCACCACATCTGGCGCGATCGTATCATCATCTGTTTCCCCAGCAGCCGTTTGTTGAGGTTCCAACAGCAGACATCTACAGACAGAACAGGTAGTTGTGAAAGCCACTCCTTAGGAATAAGTCCCCTTTTCTTGCTACTGCATTTAGAGTTAGAGATCTGTGAAACCAAAAATTTCTTGATGTTGCATTCCCGTTACATTGTCATAATTTATGCTGCACCTGAAGGATCCGTCAAACTCAGCTGCGGCTCTGCAGACTATTATCGATATAGACTGGCGTGTGTAGTAACAGTGCACTGGAAACTCATAATGCTGCCTGATGGAGTCACTTAAAAAACTATCTTACAAGGGTGTGTGTTATGATGAGGTTGTTTTCTAAAGCTAAACTAAATTTGGGGTCTTTGCCCCCAACACTTTTATCTCCGAATCTCTGCTCTAATGAAGCATGTTTAAAAGGAAACTTCAGTGTATTACATTACATTTTTGGCATTGAAGGGAATATTACCTTACCTTACTTTTAACCAGCAAAAAAAGAGGCCATTTGCATGTTGTGATGATGGCTGATGTGAAGATGCAATCAAGGTATAGCTGTACCTTGAGAAGGTGCAATCAAGGTATGGCTGTACCATGAGAAGGTGCAATCAAGGTATGGCTGTACCATGAGAAGGTGCAATCAAGGTATGGCTGTACCATGAGAAGGTGCAATAAAGGTATGGCTGTATCGTGAAAAGGTTCAATCAAGGTATGGCTGTACCTTGAGAAGGTGCAATCAAGGTATGGCTGTACCTTGAGAAGGTGCAGTTAAGGTATGGCTGTACCTTGTGCCACTGTGTGAATCATTTTTGCATTTATTTTGTCAGGACAGTGAAGTCACTGGGTTACTTTGTGACACAGTGGTTGAGTAATGTAATGTAATCAAAATTTATAAAGCGCCACTTTGAGGTAAACTCCTCAGAGGCGCTCCCGGCCCTACAACCCAGAAGCACTGGGAAATAAGAAGGTCTTCAAGCGCTTGCGGAAAAGAGGGGGAGATAGACTAAGAAGTTCCTGGTGTAGGTCATTAGGAAGCCCATTCCAAAAAGCGGGACCAGCCACAGCAAAACTTGCCTGTAACATTCAGTTTGCAGTTTAGAGCCTTTCCCAAGATGGTGACTGTACGGACTCTGAGTCTCTCATATGTCCCACTGTTGAATGAATGTATGCGCTCATGTGACAGTGCAACTGAACTTTTGCATGATTGGAGATTTTTGGATGTAACAGCCATGGTTAATGCTTTCTCATTAGACATTGTCATAATTAAGTGTGTATTTGTAAGGAACTTGCCTCTGATTCAAGTTTGATGCCTAGCATGTTAATCTCTCTCGTGGTAATATGTTATAAATGTCTTTTTTCTGTCTGCTTAGGCTATGCTATGCTTGTCAGAAGTACCTCTCAGAAATTCACGTAAGTCATTTGCGACAGCCTTTCTTGGTTATCAGTAGGTTTTGACAGATATTTCTCAGTTTCACCTACTACTTGAGTTCTTATCGTTGAATGAGTATTGAGTGATTTAGTAATTTAGTGTTAGCATTTTTTTATGCTTTTCTGTACTTCTTACATTATTTTGTGGTTAAGTAGATCAGGCTTTTTAGCAGAATTGTCACAAGAGCAGTTTTAAAAGCGGAGGGAAAACAGCTTTTGCAAGAGGAAAGATTAGCCAGATGAGCAGTGAGGATGGAATATCCATTGGTACAGGACTTAATAAGGGAAGTTGGAGCTTAGTGAAGTTGTGAAGACTTAGATAGAAGATTTCTATCAAGTTTTGCAGCTTCCTGTAATGTAACAGAAGGTAAGGTACAAAACTCATTACCAGCATGTTGAACATCAGAAAACAGTTCTGCCCATCTAACCTAGACCTACACTCAGATATTGCAGTTTTTAGATCAGAAATTTTAACAGCAAAAAATTTAAAAGCCAGGACAAAGCTTTTTATCATCAAGCTCACCACCCACTATAGCCTGGCTTCTACCCAACATAGCCTGGCTTCTGGTTTCTCTGACCCATCGGAATTTGACTCAGCTTCTCCAACAGTATATGATTTTGGGCTGTGATTTTGACCTGAAGCGACCATTGATTGATGCCTTGAGCATTATGATAACGGCGCTATAGAAGTCATTAGATTAGATTAGATCACTGGAGTCATTGCAGGAACTTTTTGCAGCGTGGAGCAGTTTGTTTATGATGCTCCATCATTCTCTAGCAGTTTTGGCAATGTCCAACTGGTTGCAATAGAACTGCTGTCAAGATGTTATAATTAATTTGTTCATATATGCAACATATATGTATGCAATATATTTTATTTATATAGACATGATGCTACATTTCCTTATTTAAAATTGCTGTTGGTTTCTTTCTCTAGGCGTTTAAATGCGTGCAGTGTTCGCACGTTTTCTGTGTTGATTGTGATGTTTTCATCCACGAAATCCTCCACTCGTGTCCTGGCTGTGCTGCCAAGCGAACGTAGTCATAGCGTCATCCACATAACAGACACTCTACAAATATCACTTTCGAGAATACTGGAGAAACTGTTGTGAATGCTTCTCTGCTGGGAATGCAACATCAGAAATGCCTCGTAATGAGTCGAGTCCTCTTGGACTATTCGAATTCAACTTCAGTGCAGTGATGCTAGTTGTCCTACTTGACGACACTGCTCAGCTTTGCTGTAACCTTATTGTTGACTGTTGAAACGGATTATGTATGATGCAATCGCACCCTTCAGTGGCAATGAATTTTATGATTGCTGCAGTTATGTCATCAGCAGTGTTTTCAAAAGTGCGGAAAATCCAGCATAGTATTCTGTTAATTGGCTGTGCTGTGCTGGGAATGGTGCTACGTAACAATGCATTTTGCAGGAACACTGGAACTGGGGGAATTTATGAAAATGCAGTGAAGTATTTGGTTGAAAATTATGGGAAAGTTGTTCTGTTTGACGGTTTGTGGGCAGTTCCTGCTGTTAACAGCATTTAGTGCCCAGAATTCAGGTCTCATCTCAGGTTACAAACAGTTCCTTAACGAAGACAAAACTGTAGAACATGGTCTCTGTTTTTATCATAGTTTTGTACACTCTTGACGCTAATGTTTGTTAACAGCAGACACTAATGTGAATAGAGTGCTCACAGGCACAACACCACAGTGACTACAGTATTTTATTTAATGGCACCTGTGGAATTCTAGATACAGTTTTGTCTCTTGCTTCTTAAGAAGTACATATACTCAAAAACAGTGGAAGGAGACATGTATGCTTCAACAAGCAGTAGTCATAACTGATTGTTTGATCTTGGATGTGCCTACATTACAATCCAGTGTCCAAGTGACTAGACTTGTGTTTGGATACATCCACATCTCAGCAGTGCACCACGTAAAACTTGTGATTGCTTGCTTGCATTTACCAAAACTGATCCGTTGAAACATTTTAGGTGGAGAATGGTCGGAGTTAAGTATTCTTTTTCTCCAAAGAGCATGCCAAAAGCATTAACTAGATGAAGAATCTCTGACGATAGGCAGTATGTCTTTGCTGTATCTGTTGTTTCCATGTCAAGCCAAGGTTGTCCTCTCTATAGTTTCTCACTGGATATTGCAGAAAGCTATTTCTAAGTGTCAGCCATGGGTGGGTTGATTCACTTTAAACTGGGACAGTGTTATTTGTCAATGAGCCTTGGAAAGGCCCATCGAAGTTCATGTGAAAGCTGATGTGAAGGCTTGTTGCCTTCAAATGAAATAATAGCTGATGAAGCCCACAGTTGTCATTGCATCCACACCAGGGCTTCTGTTGAGATCCAGATGTGACAACTAGAAGTTGATTTCACTCACTTTGGACATTTCTATAAAATTTTCACGATTAACGATGTGAATTTCACCAAAATCAGAGTTGCATGTACCTCAAATCATGTTGGAAACAAACAGAGGCACAAAATGTGTCTTCAGTATAGAAATTCAGGATATCTGTTCTTACTACGTGCATGCCCTGTGCAATCTGTGACTAAAATAACGACATTTTTCAGTGCTTGCTAATTTTTCTAAAGACCATTGACTATGTATATGTGTGCAAGGGTTTCTTAACAAATGTTTTTGTGATGCAAAAAGTGCATTTACATTAGGAGACAGTGAACTAGGTTCATTTCAGGATTCTGTGGTAGAAAGTCATGTATCATCCCTACAACTAATAAAAATGAATCAATTCTTACAGAAGTCTGACTTTTTAATAAGCTGTGCACAGTGTGCAGCTCTGAAATTGCTAGAATCAGGTGGATTACACTGTATGATACAACATACTGCTTTAGATTTCTTTATTTACAATATTCATTATGCATAGAAAGTTAAAATGAAGCACTTTCATTTTGTGTAAAACTGATTACCGGTAAATCAAACGCAAGAACTGTTCGAAGCACTCTCTGTTAAGCCATCATGTTAAACTAAACCAATGATTAACAGATATGATCTGGCTTTCACACAAGCACAAAGAAACACCCTGGCCAAATAACTGCCAAATAACTGTTAAAAACAGCTGAGTGATCAAAAGGCATCACAACTGTAGCCTAACCAAATTAACATAAAATTTACAGTAAAAAAGGCAGTTTCAAGGGAATGAAGTCAACAACATGTTAATTGAACAGTGCCAAGCATTTATTAACATCCGATGTCGTTTCTGACCTAGAAAAATAAAGTACAAATATACGTGACAAAAACACGTTAATACAAACTAAAAATAGCATGTACATTTGTTGATTTAACGTATCATACCGTGTTCGAATCTGCAAAAGATGTGAGTGGTGAAATTACGATTTAAAATGTATTTTTCACTTAAAAACCGCTTCTCACCTTAGTTACTTACTAATAACAAATTTTAAAAGCTTTGTTTTCCGCATATTGGAATATTTGTAGAAAGTAGAATTTGTTATATTCGCGTATTCTGTGAAAGTCAGAATTTCATACGTATCTTTATTTCTTACGTAAGAAATAAACGAAAGAAACGTATGATTATGTACCCTTAAGTTAAAAGAATTAACTTAAGAATCGCTTCTTATGATCCGCAATTACTTTTGGTGTAATTTTTATTTATTTTGGTGTACTCGTCTGCAACGGGGCTGTGGATTGGTTATTGTATCTGTAACTATGAGTGGTCATTGTTTTATGCGCATACGAAACCTCGCCCTAGTTTTAGAGCTGGCTTTGTAAAAATCCTCTGCTGCCGTCTAGCGAACTCGAAGGATGCTTCTAGTTCAGTCGTATTCGCTAGATGGCAGAAGGTGATTTTTAGAAATCCAGCTTCTTGTTTGTGTTAATGAATTTTAATCGTTCGCCATTTTGTACGGAATTTCGTATAAAACCGAATATGATTTCCGCGGCCAAACTGATTGCAATTTATTATTTGCCTGGTAGTCCCTAGTGACATAAGACATTTTAAATAAAAAAATTACTCAAGTGACATTACTTCAGTGAGATGGTGGGTGATTGGTTTGAACGGCTAAACTGGTATAATTTTATTATTTTGTCTGATAGAAAAATCTGTATCTTCGAGGTTAGTCACATAAGAAATTTTTAATGCACAAACAACTTCAATGAGACCGCATGTGTTATTGGTTTGTGCATATTAGGACGATTGACCAGTCCTCTCCCTCGCCGACTGATTTTCCCACTGACAGTGTACGGCCAGTGTATAGCTCAGTTCGCTAGGTACAGATAGAAAGTTCTAGGTGCAGACGAAATGATGCAAGTGGAGCAGAAATCCTTAAAGAAATTTCTGTCATAGCGGGGATTTCAACTCTGACCTCTCGATCGACAGTCTAGCACGGTCACGTGGGTATTTTCATGAGCAGATGGCTTCATTGCTGTACAGGGCTTAGGCTATCATGGAGGTGTATGGCGCTTCATATACTTTGTATCCAGTGTGATGAAAGGGGCTATTTGAATAGCAACAAACACGAGCAGCGCCGTGTTACAGCATTGATCTGCGTGCTGATTACACCTTACGCAAGCGCTTGCTCATTCACTTGACTATTAATGTCTTGGCTCATGTATAAATAGTCCAGTGAATACAGTTTTGTTGATATCTGCTATTATAAAGTTAATTTACAAGGGAATCACGGTTCACTGACCACACACAAGCTCAAGAACCGACTACTGTATGCAAATCGTCTGAAAATAGACAAATGTGGGAACGGTTTAGAGGGTGACACGGTAATGGGGAATGCGGTATTATTATTTTTTTGACCTATTAGGATTACAATATAAACATAATACGTGACTCACTGTGACAAGAAGAGTCAAGTGGCGTTTTCCAGTCAGTTTTTATATTGTGAAATAGTGAATTCAGTTTTGTTTACATTGATGTATCATTTACAAATAAATTTGTAAAGTTATATTTGTAAATATTCCAAATACTGTAGTACCGGAGAATATTAATGTCAGTTTCTAAAAATTTGGGTGTGTGACTTAAGACTCATTTTGTCAGAATAAGTCACATTTATGTTAATTCACTGTGACGGGAATGGGGACAGACATCATGGGAACGGGATGGGATGGAGACAGGCCTGATGGGGATGGAGACAGGCCTGATGGGGTTGGGATGGGAACAGACCCATGGATATGGGTGGGAATGGAGAAAATTTTGTATCCGTGTCACTCTCTAGCACGTTGACCGATTTCCTCTGTGTATATGCGCGTGTGTGCTTAGGCTAATAATAATAGTATTTGCCCTCGTTTGAGGGCCTAAGTGTCAGTGTATGGGCTGTTGTTTATTTGAGCTGTATTATATTCGTACTCATAAAGTGAAATTTCTAAAGAGCGCAAACAGCAATGGGTAAAAATACTTTGAAAGTATTTAAATGTATTTGCGGCGGGATCAGAGTGATTCGTTTATTAATACAAGCGACTTGCTGTTCTTAGTGCGATTGTTGACACACATATATGCTAGTTGCTGATCTGTAATTTGGAAGAGAAGTGCTTTAAGTTTTGAGTGAAAGATGTTGCGCTGATTATTTCAAGAGGTGATGTGTTAGTGAGTTCGCATGGTGGATCAGATAATTAATTGGTGCAACGCATCGAGACTATCCTTTGCTAAAAACTGAAGAAGCGAGTTTTCATTTTAAAGATGTAGGGACCTTGAGCAAGTCCTTCACTCAATTGATCAGCTCAATCAATTGATTTTATAGGCACCCTTATACCGACTCCAGAGGATGGTGTTTGAATGGCCCGGGTTGCTTGGTGTACGATGGATGTTCACCCATCCATGTGCTAACCATGCTTGACGTGCTTGCTAGGACTGTATGCCCAAAACTGAGAATCTATCCTTTGTCATTTAAAATGAGTGTTATTAAGCCCAGGCTGCTTAATTTACTTGGGATTACAATTTCTTGAGACGTTTGGCATTTTGTAGATCCAACTTCAGCCGGGCATTTTGTAGATCCAACTTCAGCCGGACGAGCATCACATGCAACATCTTCAGCATGAAGTTCATCAGTAGAAACGGTGGCAAGAAGAAGAAACACTGAATGAGGAGCTG
>OZ029929.1:5743934-6107016 GCA_964023275.1 Norana najaformis
ACCCGTTGGCGCTATTTTAAATATAGTAAGCCTAAGCTAAAGTTCTCTGTATGCATATAATTATCTGTCATTTGCTGCCCATCGTACAGTGCACCTGTTTTCAGATTTCTGCTGCTAATTTAAATTAAGTTTGTCACCCTGTCTCAGATCTGTATGCCCTCCGATCTCTTGTAAATAGGAAATAGCCTGAACTAGAAGGATATACCAGCGGCGGCTCCAGGATTCCTTGCGTGGGGGAAGAAGATTTTTCGCGCCACATTCTCACAGTCCACCATGCACGGATCTGAACTGGGGGGTGCAGGCACATAATCAAGAGTGGGCGGCTCAGCTGAATCCGCCCACTGGGAGATGTGTAAATGCAACTTCCGGAATTTCTCAACGCCACTCGAAAGCCGCTTAAGGGAGACCAAATTATACAGTGGCGTTAAAAGACCAATCGGGAGAAGCGAAATGTATGAGAAAGATGTGTATTTTATGGGGATAGTCTCAGAAGTAAAGTAAAGTAGTTTCCCATATCCCACAAGTGAGATGTAGGGGAGGCGCTTATTTAATTTTCTTTAGGCCCTTGACACGACAGTGAATGACTTCCAAATTTCCAATATTCTGGACACAGGACCAGCGCATCGCATGACTTGCTGTTAACCTTCCAGGTAGGTGGCAGCACAGTTTCGAAAAAGACCATTAGATCAACGCTGGTAACACGACTTCCATACACGTGTTGACCACTCCTTTACATTCTTCCTTTATTCGTCTGTCTGTCATCTGGAGTTGGTTCGGATTAGGCAGGTTGCACGTGTGATGCATACAGGTGCGAATAGACTTGTTGGCGCCATTTCTAATTTAGTAAGCTTAGGTTCTCGGTTTGCATGTAATTATCCAGCGCTTCCTGCCCATCCTACAGCGCACCTAGTCTCAGATTTCGGCGCGAGTCCGCCAAAGCCAGCTGCGTTTTGCACCTGCCTACATACACTAATTTTACCGCTCTGTCTCAGCTGGATGACCGCCGATCCGTTTTTAATTGAGGGGGTTGGGGCGGTAGTCTGAAGCAGTGGGACATATAATACAATACAACTTATATTTATAACGCGCCTTAATAAAACAACGTCTTACTCAAAGGACGCGTTACAACATAATAATTAGTTAAAGTACTGAGAGAATAAATGAGTCTTAAGTTTTAATTTAAAATTATCTATTGAAGAGCATCTTCGAATAGATTCAGGTAAAGAGTTCCACTTAGCTGGACCAGCTACTTCAAACATTCTTTTACCAAACTGTAGGTTAACTCTTCTGACTTCAGAGTCCCCTTTTGAAGCCGAACGCAATCTTCTTCCGGACTCAGTGGACATATGTAAATGTAAACTTCCGAAAAATTTCAGCGCCACACAAAAACCAGTCAGGGAGACAAAAAAACCCACTGGAAGAAGCGAAATGTATGAGGAAGATGTGTATTTTATGGGGATAGTCTCAGCAATAAAGTAACGTTTCCCATATCCCACAGTGTGAGACGTAGAGGAGGCGCTAATTCTTTTTCCTTAGGCCCTTGAGCTGACAGTGAACGAATCCCAAAATCCTGGACACGAGGGCATGGCATCGCTGGACTTCGACATTTACTTTCCAGCTAGGTGGCAGCACAGTTTTGAAAACGTTCATTAGATTAACATACAAGTGTTGACCACTAATTAACAATCTGTATGTCTGTTTGTCTCAGTGTTTGTTCGTCTGTCGTTGGGTCGGATTTGGCAGGTGGCACCTGTGCTGAATGCAGGTGCGAATAGAATTGTTGGCGCCGTTTCGAAATTTATTGCGTTTTAGTTTTCTGTTTGCATTTAATTATATCTGTTCTAGGCTGTCCATCCAACAGCGCAGCTGCTCTCAGATTTCGGTTGCGTTATGGACCTGCTAACTTAATATAGTTTTGTCGCGCTGTCGCAGATCTGGATGCCCGCCGATACCTTTCTAATGGCACAGTGCCAGAACCAGAGGGATATATCAGTGGCGGCTCCACGATTGTTTGCGTGGGGCAAGAGCATTTCCAAGGGGCGCCATATTCTCGTAGTCCTCCATGCACGAGTCTGGTCTGAGGGACGCAGGCATATAACCAAAAGGAGCGCCTCTAGCTAAATCCGCCACTGGGATATATGTAAATGTAAACCTCCGAAATTACTTAGCGCCACACAAAAGGGAGACCAACTTACAAAGTGGCGCTAAAAGACCCATTGGGAGAAGCGAAACTATGTATGAGGAAGATGTGTACTTTGTGGGATAGTCTCAGCAGTAAAGTAAATTTTCGCATATGCCACAAGTGAGATGTAGGGGAGGCGCTCATTTAATTTTCTTTAGACCATTCAGCCGACAATGGACGAATCCCAATGTCCTGGACACGGGGCCAGTGCATCGCCGGACTTGCCGTTTACTTCTCAGCTAGGTGGCTAGGTGTTAACCATTCCTTTACAATCTTTATGTATGTGTGCCTGTCTGTCTGTCTGTCTGTCTGGAGTTGGTTCACATTAGGCAGGTGGCACGTGTGCTGCTTGCAGGTGCGAATAGAGTCTGGTGGTATTTCTAAATTTATTACGTTTAAACCAAGAGGGGAGGTGACGAACCGCTTAGGCTACACAAAACCCGCGCCAGGAAGACCAGCTTAAACATCGGCGCTAAAAAAAACCTATTAGGAGGTGCGAAATGTACGGGAAGATGTGTTTTCAATGGGAAATATTTAGTTTGGACCAATGGGGAGAAAGACCTTTGGATGGGAGGGCGATGTATTGGGAAATGCAGCGTCAGCGGGAGATAATAGGAATCAACGTCGAAGGAAACCGATTCTCAATACATATTAATTCGCATCAGTTAAGATTCGTTAGATATATAAATTATAACAGTTCCGAGAGCCCCTTGAATGGAAATACATGTGTACTGAAATATTACAATGCTTACGTACATTCAGTAATTACTACTACTGCTATATGCCAGTACAACAACTACGACGACTATGACCACGACCATTATTAGGCCTATTACAGTTATGAAGCCTTTTATTATTATTACGCCTATTAGGCCTAATATTATCATTATTGTTATTTTTACGTCTACCATAATGTAGTGCTTCTTAGTTTCTTAAAGCCACGCATGAGCTTCATAAGTGAAACGTGCTTCTTGGCCGGGATGAATCAGCTCGACTCAGTAGGAGACAAGGTGCAAGGGTCAGCTTCAGATCGGTGTCTTGACATTAGAGATCTTTTGCAATGTCAAACAACAGCACTAACTGTTATGCATTTATGAAAACCATCTTGTCTCAAAGTTTATAGACGGTCAGTGGATGGCTTTTTAAACAGCTGAAGACTAAGACACAATTTTATATAATTTCATTGCCTAATAGAGTTGTTATAATCGTTTGAATGGGTGAGTTAAGTAAGGTAATATAATCGAACGGTATGTAGTGGCTTCTAGTAGCAACGGCTTAATGAATAAAACAGATCATTTTAGCTAAACAAAAATCAATACCAGTATTGATGGAAAGTGAATGAGAATGTTATAGTCAAAATGAGAGCCTGAGTCATTTGTCACAATTGTTGAGGTTTGTTTGAACTGCTCTCAGGTACATTGTGTGGCATGGTATTCGATTGGCTTGAACGCGAAATTGCTCAGCGCCATCGGTTGATGCGCTGTCATTATATTTCGGCGCTGAATAAATAATGTGTTGCATGTGACCTATATATACCCGATATATATACCATATATATACCATATATATACCATATATATATATGTATATATCTATATACCCGGTATAGATGAGAGTGTGGTCACTAAGGTGAGAAAATACGAACTCAAGTGGTGTTGCGTGATAGTTGAAGCAGAACGTTTGCTGTCTTCATCCCTTGAACTTGTTGTGTGTGGTCAGTGAACCGTGACCCTTGAATGGGCCAACAAGCCTCAAGACACACCTGTCTGTTTTCAGGCGATTTTCATACAGTAGTTGGGTCTTGAACTTGATGGGCGAATTGATAGAGTCTTCGCTCGGACGGTCTGCAGCGAGCTGAAGAAGAACTCGGGCGATTCGAAGGAAGAGTTTCGGTCGACTGGAGAAGCGAGGCCGTGACTGAAGCGACAGAAAGCCTGAGAAGTGAAAAAGCCCTCAACAATCCAAGACCTTCGTCTTCGTAAGTGTCGATATATACGTATACACGTATCAAAGGGGTGCTATATAAATTGATTATATATACACATATATTTAGGCCTAATGTCAATTTCAAGCCCGTTTAAAGAGTATATGTATTTAGAATAAACGCGCTTAGGTGTGCTTAATTGAAATTGAAGAGTCCATGTCTCAGTTGTGCACACGGTTTCAAGCGCTTGAATTCTTGTCGTAATTAATACCGTAGATATTATGTAGATACCGTTGAAATTGACGAGTTAATTACGTAGATATACTATTAACAGTGGGAAGGTTTCTGTATCAAGACAGTTGAATGTTTGACGGATATGCTGGAGGCAGGTGTGTTATTTAGCGCCTCTTCAGGTTATCTACTCAAAAGGGGACCTCTTGCAAGAGCCACCCCTAGACCTATCATCTGTTATAAACGCATCCGAAAATAGTCGTTGCAAAGTGGTTTTTCATTTAGGCCCTACTTATTCATTCGCCCAGTTTCAATGTCTTTAAATTTTTACTTGCTTCACAGCTTTTTAATTTTATTTTCCAATCTCTGTTTTTGCAAGGCCAAGAAAGCAAATTGTTTATTCACGCATTAATTAATATCATTATCAAGTATTTAGAGTATATGCGCTTGTATGTGCTTAATTGAAGAGTGTATGCCATGCACATAGCTATATGTTGTGTAGATACAATGAAATTGTTTATCAGCCTGAGATATATAGTAAAACTATTGAAAATATTAATTGGAGTCTAAGGCAAAGGGTTGCCACATAAATTGAGTATATTTTCCCTTGTGTGTGCTTAATTGAAGATTCTATGCCTTAGTTTTACACACGGTTTCAAGCGCTTGAATGTCGTGTAAATGCCGTTGACATCGAGCGGTTAATTATTTAGCGCATCATCGGTTATGTACTCAGAAGCGGGACATCAGGAAAGCGCCACATCTAGATCTACTAGACCTAGCGTCTGTTATAAAAGTACCAGCGTAGCCATGCCTAGTTAATTCGGTCAATAATTCAGTTAAATAAAAACTTGATCAACTGCATCAAACAGTTTCTACAGTTCTACACAGTAACTGAAGAATAATGGCTGGTTGAATTGAAAATAGTCGTTGCAGAATGCTTTTTCATTCACTCATTCTTTATTTTCCATTATCGGATAATTCTACTTTCTAAAGTATTTTCTTGATTCCTTCGAACAGATGTGAGAAGATGGACACCATGCAAGAGTCGCAGTAGCTCCTGCTCGCATTGGAATGAGGCCCATGACTCACCAGAAAGACAGCAGTAGTAAGTGAACTCATAATTTTGCAATATTTCCTCCTATATAAATGATTATATATGCGCTTGTACTTAATTGAAGCGTCTAAGGCAAAGGGGTGCTATACAAAATTGAGTGTGTATAGAGGCCTAATGTTAATTTCAAGCTTGTGTAAAGGGTATGTGTATTTAGAGTATATATGCGCTTTTAGTGTTTGTGCGTGCTTAACTGGAGTCTAAGGCAAAGGGGTGCTATATAAATTGATTAAACTGTAATCCTAGTGTTAATTTCGAGCGTGTTTATAGGGTATGTGTATTTCGAGTATATATGCGCTTGTGTGTTTCTGTGTGCTTAGTTGAAGATTCTAAGGCAATGGGGTGCTATATAAATTGATAAGCCCAGTGTTAATTTCAAGCACGTTTAAGCTTGTTAAAGCTTGTTTATGTGTATTTACAGAGTATATATGTGTTGAGTATATATGTGTTTGTGTGTGCCTTACTGAAGCATCTAAGCTTGGGAATATAGGTGTGCATAATTTAAGTCTAAGGCAAAGGGTTGCTATAGAAATCAATTAATAGGGACCTAGGGTTAAGTTAAAGCTTGATCAAAGCTTGTTTAAGCTTGTTTATGTTTATAGAATATATATGTGCTTGTGTGGGATTAACTGAAGCATCTAAGTTTGGAATATAGGTGCGCATAATTTAAGTCTAAGGCAAAGGGGTTCTTTGTGTGCTTGTGTGTGCTTAATTCAAGCATCTTAGGGGAAGGGGTGTTATATAAACTGAGTGTAGTTAGAGTATATATGCATTATTTTGTGTGCTTAACTGAAGCGTATAAAGGCAAATAGGTGCTTTATAAATTGATTATATATAGAGGCCTAGTGTTAATTTCAAGCTTGCTTGAAGTATGTGTGTAGGTAGAGTATATATATGCACTTGTATGTTTGTGTGCTTAACTAAAGTGTATAAAGGCAAAGGGGTGCTATATAAATTGATTAAACTGTAATCCTAGTGTTAATTTCAAACTTGTTTATAGGGTATGTGTATTTCGAGTATAACATGCGCTTGTGTGTTTCAATGTGCTTAGTTGAAGAGTCTAAGGCAAAGAAAGGGGTGGTGTATATGTTACAATAAGCAAGGCAAAGGGGTGATTAATAGAGGCCTAGTGTTAATTTCCAGCTTGTGTAAAGGGTATATATATGTATTTCGAGTATATAAGGCAATGGGGTGCTAATGCGCTTGTGAAGCATGTAAGTTGTATTGAGAGTTTATATGCACTTGTATGCAAAAGGGTGCTATATAAACATACCTAGTAGCGCGTGTATTATGTGTTTTTGGATGCGCTGGTTGAACTGTATCCAAAAATAACCGTCGCATAATGGTTTTTCATTTATTTACTCAATCACGCAGTCAATTTTCAGTGCCTTTCCATTTTCTACAAGTATTTTTCTTCATTGCTTGCTCCTCCTCGTGTTGGAATAAGAATAACGTAGTAAATTTGAAGAGATAAATGAGTGCTAAAAGTTATTGTTCTTCTAATAAATGTCTTCTTTGATAGGTTTCTGGTTCGGGTCTGCTGACTGCGTGTAACGACTCTGCGAAGCAGCAGAATTTGGCACCTGGCAAGTCCGCGATTCGTCAACTGAACGGATCAAGGGCCTAACCTAAACTAAGTAAGTTCCAAGGCCGCTCTCTCTCTCTGTGTGTGTCTAAGTCTTCATCTCTTTCTCTCTGTCTAAGTCTTGAAAGCCATCGACTGCGACGCAGTCGATGACCTTGAAAGACTTAGTTTATTTTGGCTCGTCTCTTTCTCCTCCTCTTCCTCCCCTCTCTCCTCCTCTTCCTCCCTCTCTCCTTGGCACTTTGCCAAGTCTCTCTCTCTCTCTTTCTCCCTCCCTCTCTCCTCGGCAAAGTGCCAAAGAGAGAGGGAGGAAGAGAGAGAGAGGGACTTGGCAAAGTGCCAAGGAGAGAGGGAGGAAGAGGAGGAGAAAGAGAGAGAGAGAGCCGAGCCAAAATAAACTAAGTCTTTCAAGGTCATCGACTGCGTCGCAGTCGATGGCTTTCAAGACTTAGACAGAGAGAGAGAGATGAAGAAAGAAAGACACAGAGAGGCAGAGGCAGAGAGAGAGAGAGCGGCCTTGGAACTTACTTAGTTTATGCTTTTCTTCATCCTGTTTAGCCCTTCTTGATCCGTTCAGTTGACGGACCCCAAGGTTCTGGACACGGGTGTCTCAGCTGATGGAGAAATTAAATTAGTCGAGTGATGATTTTAATTTCTCCATGTCCAAACCAATCTAGGTAGAGACATCAACATAACGCAAACGATTACAAAAGGAAACTCATAAAAGGAAAAAAGAAAGAGAGCCTGCAATGAAATCAGTAGAAATGAAAAAGCAAGCAAGTTAGCAAACAGTAGCAGTTGAAGGAAGCAAACCCAAGCAGTTGCAGCTGAAGTTCAAGCACTCTACTCACCACTCATCACTTAATCATTCTCTCTCTCTCTCTCTCTCTCTCTCTCTCTCTCTCGAAAAGCAAAAAAAAAATCAGTAGCAGAGGAGAAACATGCAGTTGAAGCAAGCAAGCGGAAGGAATGAAGATCTTAAACTAAAAGATACCTTACAAGAGCACCAATCTAGGTAGTTGTCAACATAACGCAAACGATTATACATCTCTCTGTCTCTCTGTCTCTCCTCTCTCTATCCTCTCTCTCTCTCTCCCTCTCTCCTCCCTCTCTCTCTCTCCTCTCTCTCTCCTCTCCTCTCCTCCTCTCCTCGCTCTCTCTCTCTCTCTCTCCTCTCTCTCCTCTCTCTCTCTCTCAAAGCAAAAAATCAGTAGCAGAGGAAACCTGCAGTGAAGCAAGCAAGCGGAAGGAATGAAGAATCTAAACTAAACGATACCTTACAAGAGTACCAATTTAGGTATACATCAACATAACGTAAACGATTACACATATCGCCGTGGAAATAACACGCTGAATTTCTAAATAATCTGACATTTCGCGAATACAGTTTTACATGCGTAAAAGGAACCACTGAATGATATTCACATCGACTCAAAAACTACGCGAAAACCAATCGCCCACCATATGGAATTTCCTGAAAATCTGATTCCTCCGTACAAAATGGCGAGCGATGATAGAATTCACAAAAAACTAGAAGCTGGATTGCTAAAAAACATCTGCCATCTGGCGAATACAATTTAACTAGAATCATTAAGATCATTTACCACGATTCTTTCACCACTCGCCATTTTGTGCGAATTTTCTGAGAAGAGAGAGAGAGAGCTGCGTCGATGCCTATGAAGAAGATCCAGAAGAAGAAGAGTTGGGGAGGAAAAAATATCTACGCTTACCGTAGCTGCGTTCTGGCGACTGTCCTGTGAGAAGAGGATGAGGAACAGCGGCTGCTAGGAACAGTTGAAACTCCAGCTGAAGATCATCACCTGACTTCTCCGACTGCAAACCAATCTAGATAGACATCAACATAAAGCAAGTTACTACACATTCATATAGCCCCTTTCAATGACAAACAGCACAAAGACATAATAATGAGTAATACTTGCCTCGCCATATGTAGAGCTCATAATAAGGCAGACAAAGAGATAGGGCCTAACAGATAAAAAATCAGTTGTTATCAGATTCGCCGTGGAAATCTAATTTTCTGATTATTCAGAGTCCTCCATAATTTTATCGTAATCGTAATCTCGAGATTTCTACAGCGCTCAACAAAAGCTAAGTCACGGGAACCAGCTTATTCACAGGCGCTCAGTCAAAACAAAATCGATAGGCAAAAGGGTCAAGATCCAGGAGTCAGGCACTCAGACAGTCGGACGGCTACGGTGGATGCTGTTTGAAATTGAAGCTAGAAGAGAGATGAGGGGAAGAGGAAGAATCAGGATAAGATTTCTGGAAAAGAAGTGTTTTCAGTCTTGAGTGAAAGACCTGCGCAGAAACCGAAAGAGGTGAAGTGTTGGTGAGTTCGTATGATTGACCAGACAACTGTCGCAATTCTGGCGGGAGTTTATTCCAAAGCGGTGGGGCAGCTATGGCTATCGAGCGATTTCCAAATTTTAAGGATGAGGTGACGGGAGGGCGAAGAAGTGTTAGGACAGATGAGGAGCGGGTTGAACGGAGTGGTTGGATAGTAAATAATTGACGAAGATAGGAGGGTTGGGAGGATTGAAGTGTGTTGTAGGTGAGGGATAAACGAGATACAAACGAGATCCTCAATTTCTAAACAATCTACTGACATTTAGCAAATACAATTTAACATGCATTAAAGGATCCACTGAATGAAGGATATTTGACATCAGCTCAAAAACTACGCGAAAACCAATCGCCCACCGTAATCGTATCGTAATCGTAATCCCAAGATTTCTACAGCGCCCAACGAAAGCCGCGCCGCGGGGACCAGCTTATTCACAGGCGCTCAGTCGAAAGAAAATCGACAGGCAAAAGGGTTCGGTTCCAGATCGAGATCCAAGAGTCAGGCAGAGAGACAGCGTGGCGGCTATGGTGGGTGATGTTTGGGGCTGGAGAGCAGAGGCAGATAAGAGGAAGAAGGGGTGTCAGGATAGGATCTGTGGAAGAGGAATGTTTTCAGTTTTGAGTGAAAGGCCGAAGCAGAAATTGCAAGCGGTGGAGCATCGGTGAGTTTGTATGATGGGTCCGAAAACTGTCGCAGTTCTAGGGGGAGTTTATTCCAGAGTGGTGGGGTAGCTATGGCTATGGAGCGATTACCAAATTTTAACGATGAGGTGACTGGAGGGCGGAGAAGTGTTAGGGCAGAAGAAGAGCGGGTTGAGCGAAGCGGTTGTATTGTAAATAACTGACGAAGATAGGAGGGTTGGGAAGATTGAAGTGTGTTGTACGTAAGTGATAGGACTTTGTACTCGATTCGTTCAGGTATTTTAAGCCAGTGTAGTGATTTAAGAACAGGAGTGATGTGATGGTGTTTGGGCGTTTTGGTAACAGCACGAGCAAGAGCCGTCATTTTGAAATAATTTTTGCATTAAAAGTTTTTTGTCACTGAGCCCAGAAAATAACAAATTGTTTCTAGTGTGGCCGTGCAAACGGAATTTCCTGAAAATTTCATTCCTTCGTACCAAATGGCGAGCGATTAAAAAATCCGTAAAACATTAGAAGCTGGACTGCTAAAAAATCACCTGCCATCTAGCGAATGTAATTGAACACTCTCTCTCTCTCTCTGTGACCTTGGGGAACTTAGTTTATTCTCTCCTCTCTCTCTCTCTCTCCTCTCTCTCTCTCTCTCTCTCTCTCTCTCTCTCTCTCTCTGGTGTCGAACTTAGACAGTTTCTGGACACGGGGCCAGTTGAAGCATGCAAGCAAGCAGGATAGCAAATGAAGCAAGCAGTTGAAGGAAGCAAGCTAGAAGTTGCAGTTGAAGTTCAGGCAAGCAGTTTCGGTCAGGCAGTTGCACTTGCAGTTAAAGCAAGCAGCTGAAGCAAGCAGCTGAAGGAAGCAGCAGTTCAGGTAAACAAACTTGGGAAGGAATAAAGATGTACACGAGGCTTACCATTAGCCGAGTTCTGGCGACTGTCCTGTGAGAAGAGGATGGGGAACAGTGGCCACAGCTGAAGATCATCACCCGACTTCTCCAGATGCAAACCAATCTAGATATACTGCTGACTGCGTGTAACGACTCTGCGAAGCAGCAGAATTTGGTACCGGGCAAGTCCTGCAATGGATGGCCCCGTGTCCACCAGGACCTTGGGATTCGTCAACTGAACGGATCAAGAAGGGTCTAACAGGATAAAGCAGCATAAACTAAGTAAGTCCAAGGCCGGAGAGCTCTCTCTAACTAAGTCTTCAAAGCCATCGACTGCGACGCAGTTGAAAGACTTAGTTTATTTCGGCTCCCCTCTCTCTCTCTCTCTCTCTCTCTCTCTCTCTCTCTCTCTCTTTCTCTCCCTCTCTCTTTCTCCCTCTCTCTCTCTCTCTTTCTCCCTCTCTCTCTCTCTTTCTCCCTCTCTCCTTGGAACTTAGAAGTTCCAAGGCCGGAGAGGGAGAAAGAGAAAGAGAGAAGGAGAAAGAGAAAGAGAGAGGGAGAAAGAGAAAGAGAGAGGGAGAAAGAGAAAGAGAGAGGGAGAAAGAGAAAGAGAGAGGGAGAAAGAGAGAGAGAGAGCCGAGCCGAAATAAACTAAGTCTTTCAAGGTCATCGACTGCGTCGCAGTCGATGGCTTTGAAGACTTAGTTAGAGTGAGCTAGCTAGCTCTCCGGCCTTGGACTTACTTAGTTTATGCTGCTTTATCCTGTTAGACCCCTTGATCCGTTCAGTTGATGAATCCAAGGTCCAGCTGAAGATCGTCACTCGACTAATTTCTCCATATCCAAACCAATCTAGGTAGACAACAACATAACGCAAACGATTAAACACATATGACAAACTAAAGGGAAAAGAGAGACACAGAGCAAGCAAGCAGTTGCAGTTGAAGCAAGCAGATGAAGGAAGCAGCAGTTCATGCAAGCAAACTTCATAACGCAAACGATTACACACATATGACACACAGCTCTTAAAGGAATGAAATCATTAGCAATGCAAGCTAGCAAAGCAAGCATGCAGGCTAGCAATGAAATCATTAGCAATGCAAGCAAGCAAGTTAGCAAACAGTAGCAGATGAAGCAGGCAAAAGAGTAGCAGATGAAGCAAGCAGTTGAAGGAAGCAAGCCCAAGCAGTTGCAGCTGAAGTTCAAGCACTCTACAGGAACGAATCGAACGTAATTAGACAGACAGACAGACAAGCAAACAGGCAGGCAGACAGACAGACAAGAAAGAGATTTCACTGACTCACTCACTAACGCAGTGACCGACTGACTCATGCACTCATCACTTACTCAGTCATTGAGACTTGTATAAACAGGGTGGTTTGCATGTGGCTCTGCTTCAGGGTTAGGGGTTCTCTTTCTCCCTTCTCTCTCTCTCTTTCTCGACAGTATGGATGACCTTGAAAGACTTAGAGTGAGAGAGACACTCTCACTCTCTCTACACTCTCCCTCTCTCCTCCCTCTCTCCTCCCTCTCTCTTCCCTCTCTCTTCCCTCTCTCCTCCCTCTCTCCTCTCTCTCTCTCCGAAAAGCAAGAAATCAGTAGCACAGGAAACATGCAGCTGAAGCAAGCAAGCGGAAGGAATGAAGATCTTAAACTAAACGATACCTTACAAGAGCACCAATCTAGGTAGACATCAACATAACGCAAACGATTACACATTTCGCCTCCTCTCTCTTCTCTCTCTTCTCTCTCCTCTCTCTCTCTCTCTCCCTCCTCCCTCTCTCCTCCCTCTCTCCTCCCTCTCTCCTCTCTCCTTCCTCCCCTCCCTCCCCTCCCTGTCTCTCTGTCTCTCTGTCTGTCTGTATGTCTGTCTGTCTGTCTGTCTCTCTCTCTCTCTCTCTCTCTCTCTCTCTCTCTCTCTCTCTCTCTCTCTCTCTGTCTGTCTCTCTCTCTCTCAAAGCAAGAAATCAGTAGCAGAGGAAACATGCAGTTGAATCAAGCAAGCGGAAGGAATGAAGATCTAAACTAAACGATACCTTACAAGAGCACCAAGTAGACATCAACATAACCAAACGATTACACGTTTCGCCGTGGAAATAACACGCTTAATTTCTAAAAAATCTACTCTGACATTTGGCGAATACAATTTAACATGCGTAAAAGGATCCACTGAATGATATTCACATCGGCTCAAAAACACTACGCGAAAACAAATTGTTTCTAGTGTGGCGGCGCATATTGAATTTCCTGACAATCTGATTCCTCCGTACAAAATGGCGAGCGATGAAAGAATTCACAAAAAACTAGAAGCTGGATTGCTAAAAAATCTGCCATCTGGCGAATACAATTTAACTAGAATCATTAAGTTCATTTACCACGATTCTTTCACCACTCGCCATTTTGTGCGAATTTTCTGAGGAGAGATGCCTATGAAGAAGATCCAGAAGAAGAAGACGAAGAAGGAGAGTTGGGGAGGAAAAAATATCTACGCTTACCGTATGCTGCGTTCTGTGAGAAGAGCATGAGGAACAGCGGCTACTAGGAACAGTGGAAACTCCAGCTGAAGATCATCACCTGACTTCTCCAGATGCAAACCAATCTAGACAGACATCAACATAAAGCAAGTTACTACACATTCATATAGCCCCTTTCAATGACAAACAGCACAAAGACAATTATATGAGTAATGCTTGCCTCACCATATGTAGAGCTTATATCAGGTTGGCCTATAGGTATAGGTACAATGACACGTGTGTTCAGCTACATGTATATTATCAGACTGGTGGCCTTGAATCAATGAGAGTTGCGCACCCATGTACAGGGCGTGGCTTATATGTCCAACCCTAAGATCAGTGTCCCTATTGGCCTATGTGCTAGCCACTCATGATACATCCTTTCCACAGAAAATCGCAAGTTGAAAGTATCATCTGCGTCGAAATATATGTTGAGAAAGAAAGTCTTTTTCTAAAAAAGTCTAAATCTACGGAGTCCTATTATCTAGTTAAATCTATGGAGTCCTACTGTCTAGTTCTTTAGGCTTTTTCTTTGCAGTGCCTCAGTCCGAATAGCGAGCTGGGAGTATCACCACTCGCCCAGAGCGTGTAATCACCGGCGCCGGACCACCGTGGGCGGCTGATGGAGGAGGTGGGGAGAGGGCTACCGGAGGTGATTCAGCTGCGGGGTTAGCTCGTTGAATGTTACGGTCTGTCGGGCTTTCGCCGTCTTCCTCCATGATGGAGGGCTCTGAGCTTGGTGTCACGTGGCGCGAAGTTCTCCTGCGAGTGGTTCCATCCTCAAAACGAACGGCGTACGATCTGTGGGGGAGGACTGCCGTTATCTGAGCCTTGCGCCATTCTGGGCGTTCGTCGTACTTCACTCGGACTGTCTGCCCGACTGGTAATGATGGCCTCGCTTCTGCGCTTCTGTTATAATAGAAGGCTTGCCGGGCCTTGGCCTCTGATAGGGCGATCGTGGTGGCTTTTGAAGTAGCTGTATCGAGGAGCCTATTTGAAACAGGAAGGCGCATTCTCAGTCGACGGCCAAACATAATTTCAGCCGGCGACAGAGTCAGTTGCTCAGAAGGCGTACTCCGCCATTCTAATAATGCCAGAAATGGGTCAGAGTTCGCCTCCCTGGCTTTGGTCATGATTCTTTTAGCAGTCTTCACAGCGTTTTCGACCCTTCCGTTTGATTGTAGGTGTCTAGGAGAACTTGTAATATGCTGAAACTCATACTTGTCGGCGAAACGTTTAAACTCTTGGGAACAGAAAGGGCTATTATCTGTAATTACGAATGATGGAAGACCGTGCCTGGCAAAGTGTTGACGTAAGCAGTAGACGATATCCGATACCTTTTTTGATGGTAAACGGTCGATCTCGAAGAACCCGGATAAATAATCGACTGAGATTAAATATTCCCTGTCGTGAAACGTGAAGATATCTATCCCGACTCTCTCCCAGGGCCGACTTGGCACCGGATGACACATCAGGGGTTCCTTCTGCATTGATAGATGATAACGGGCACAGATTTCGCAAGTCTCAGATACGCGTTTGATGTCGGCCGTGAGTCCCGGCCAAAATACCGTTTCCCGTGCTCGGCGAATGATGGAATTGACACCCGTATGCGCGCTGTGGAGCCGTTCAAGGATGCGGGCACGCATTGGAGGAGGGATGACAAGGCGGTCGCCTTTGAAGACCAGACCGCAGCTGACGCTCAATTCATCTGCAAACGTATGGTATGGTCGTAAATTTGTCGACAGGTTGGTCGGCGTTTCCGGCCAGCCTATCGCGATCTGCTGTATTAATTGAGCGTAGTCCTCGTCCTTCGCTGCATCAGTCAGCCGCGCTATAGTGTCTGCAGAAGCTATCGTTCGCAGTTCGTCCATCTGTTCCTCATCTACTCGATCTAGCAGGGCGACCACCTCTTCAAACGCAGTCGGCTCCGTAGCGCCGCTAGGGAATGCACGCGAGAGAGTGTCTGCTAATAGCACGTCAGTGCCTCGCTTATAGATAAGCTCGTACGAGTACCTTTGAAGTCGGAGCAGCATCCGCTGAAGACGCTTCGGGGCTTTCTTGTTTATCGCCAGCAGAGGTTTGTGGTCAGTTTCAATTATCACTTGTCGTGCGTAGACATACGTATCAAAGCGTTCTAATGCAAATACAATGGCCAGTAGCTCCTTTTCGATTTGAGCGAAATCCTGTTCTGTTTTCATCATCGCCCTCGATACGTACTCTACGACCTGTCCTTTTTGCAGCAATACAGCACCGAGTCCAGCTTGTGAGGCATCTGCCTGAATAACGATAGGGTGGTCTGGGGCAAAATAACGAAGTATTGGAGCCGAAGCGAGCACTGCTTTCAACTGATCAAAAGCCTCGACATGTCGTTGGTCAAATCGGAATTCATTTTCCGTCGAAAGTAGTTCCCTTAGTGGTGCTGTGATTTCGCTGAAATGCGGACAGAAACGTGCCAGGTATGTGGCCATTCCCAATGCGCGTTGCAGGGCTGCTTTGTCGTCCGGATGCGGCATCTGTTGTATGGCGGTAACTTTCATTGGGTCGGGCCGTAAGCCTGCATTCGTCAATTCGTGCCCCATAAATGTGAGAATAGAACGATTTAGTCGAAACTTCTCTTTGTTCAATTTAAGGCCCTTCTCTCGGCAGCGGTCGAGTAGTGCGATCAGATTAGTGTCGTGGTCGCACTCGGCTGCTGCTGCGGTGTCACCAGAACCCGTCACTAGAATGTCGTCAGCAATGCAGTAAACGCCCTTTAGACCGGAAATTGCAGCATGGACCCTGGATTGCCATATTTCTGGAGCGGGACTAATTCCAACTGGTAGCCGTAGCCATCGGTATCTTCCGAATGGGGCCTCGAACGTGGTTAGACGACTTGAGGCGTCGTCAAGTTTCAGGTGCCAGAAAGCGTGCTTTATGTCAACCGTGCTAAAAACTTTGACTCCCGCCAACTTGGGAAGGATGTCGTCGATCGTTGGCGTATAATATGTGCATCTTTTAAGAGCTTTATTCAATGATTTTGGGTCGATACATATTCTTAGACCGCCACCCGGCTTTGTCACCACCAACAGGGCGGAAACCCACGGGGTTGGCTCAGTTACCGGTGTGATGATGTTGTCCGCTGCCATGCGTTGCAGTTCTATCTCGACCTTAGCCCGTACTGCTACTGGAATGCGTCGCAGTGGCATTCGTACTGGGGGGACAAAGGTATCCACTTCCAATCTTACATTCCCTTTTAGCATGCCCAGTGATCCGTTGAACAGATCGGCGTACCGGCCAAATATCTCAGCTTTTGCAAGGCGAGATGATGCCTACGCGCAACGGGGCACCGATGTGCTGGCTTCCCGTATTTCGCATATGTTTTCTTCAACTATGTGCAACAGATCAAGACGGCGGCAGGCGTCGATGCCAAGGATAGGGTTGTCGCGCTGTGTAACATAGAAATCTACATCGAATTCCGTGCGTGTGTGTGGGTGCTTCACTGAGGCAGTGAGCAATCCGAGGGTTTTAAGCTCCTGCCGGTCAAACATGCGTAAAGTTGCTCTAGGCGGGCGAAGGGTATTGGTTGTGATTTTGGTATAGAGGGCTACCGGCAAGATGTTGACGGAGGAACCACAGTCTAATAAGAATCTCACCTTATGTCCGTTGACAAGGATGTGTGAGTAGACTCTGGGGTTGTCATCGTTGTCTAGCGCGTACAACGTTTCTTCCCCTTCTTGCAGTTCTCGGACATCAGTTGTGGTTCGCCGTGACCTACAGACGCTACTATAGTGCCCCAGCTTCAGACAAAAATTGCAGGTTTTACCATAAGCCGGACACGCACTCTTTTACGGGTTGTGCAGGCCTCCACAATATTGACAGGAGTGACCCGGGGAATCCTTTGGGTGGTTGTTATGCGCCTTTTGCTTGTCCGGGCTTTCCCAATTTCGTGTCTGCCGTTGTGCGTAAGAACCTGGTGGGCGTCGGCGTGGTTGTTGTGTCATGGCCTGGACTTTGTCTGGCGTAGTAATGCTCTTCAGCTGCCGCATAGTCGCCTCCGACGCGCGACATATGTCGATTGCCTGAGGTAGGTCGAGTTTCCGCGTCTGGAGTAGTTTCTTTCGCGTGGCGTCATCCCTAACGCCCAGGACAATTCGATCGCGGATCGTAGATTCTTCGACTGTCCCGTAATCACAAGTTCTGACGAGTCGACGCAGGTCACCAAGGAACGAATCAAAAGTCTCACCGGGCTCCTGTTGTCGGCGGTGAAAAATATAACGTTCGTATACTTCATTGATTTCGCCGACGCAGTAGGTTTCGAAGGCTTCAAGGAGCTTTGCCGGGTCTTCTTTGTCCTGCTGTCGAGCGAATTCCATCGTAGTAAAGATTTCATATGCGTCCGAGCCAATGCACGCTAGAAAGATAGCTGCCTGTCGGTCTCCGTCTTCGCGATCTAGCTTTGCCGCTTTGACATAATTGGACCACTGGCCTCTGAAACGCTTCCAGTCTAAAGCCAGATTCGTTACTTTCAGAGGCGCCGGTAATGGAATTTGTAAAGTCGTCGTCGCCATATTGTTGATTAGTAATACTACACTTCTGACGCCATATATCAGGTTGGCCTATAGGTATAGACACTGTGACATGTGTGTTCAGCTACATGTATATAATCAGACTGGTAGCCTTGCATCAGTGAGGGTTGCGCACCCATGTACAGGGCGTGGCTTATATGTCCAACCCTAATATCAGTGTCCCCATTGGCCTATGTGCTAGCCACTCATGATACAGAGCTCATAATAAGGCAGACAAAGAGATAGGGCCTAACAGATAAAAAATCAATTGTTATCAGTTTCGCCGTGCAAATCTAATTTTCTGATATTCAGAGTCCTCCATAATTTTACAAACGAGATCCTCAATTTCTAACAAATCTACTGATATTTAGCGAATACAATTTAACATGCATTAAAGGATTCACTGAATGAAGGATATTTGACATCGGCTCAAACACTACGCGAAAACCAATCGCCCACCGTCATTTTGAAGTAATTTTTGCATTAAAAGTTTTTTGTCACTGGGCCCAGAAAATAATAAATTGTTTCTAGTGTGGCCGTGCAAACGGAATTTCCTTCGTACAAAATGGCGAGCGATTAAAAAATCCATAAAACATTAGAAGCTGGACTGGTAAAAAAAATCACCTGCCATCTAGCGAATGCAATTGAACTCGCTCTCTCTGTGACCTTGGGGACTTAGTTTATTCTCTCTTTCTCTCTCCCTCTCCGGTGTCGAACTTACAGTTTCTGGACACAGGGCCAGTCATTGCAGGACTTGCCCGGTCTGTTGGATCATTAGCTTCCCCGGTATTAGCCGGGTACTGACGGGGGAAAAGCAAGCAAGCAAGAGTCTATATAGCGCAGGGCTCTGAAAAGCAAGAATTCAGTAGCAGAAGAAACATGCAGTTGAAGCATGCAAGCAAGCCGGCTAGCAATGAGTAGCAAATGAAGCAAGCAGTTGAAGGAAGCAAGCTAGAAGTTGCAGCTGAAGTTCAACCAAGCAGTTCCAGTCAAGCAGTTCCAGTCAAGCAGTTGCACTTACAGGTAAACCAAGCAGCTGAAGCAAGCAGCTGAAGCAAGCAGTTGAAGGAAGCAGCAGTTCAGGGAATCAAACTTGGGAAGGAATGAAGATGTACACGATGCTTACCCTTAGCCGAGTTCTGGCGACTGTCCTGTGAGAAGAGGATGAGGAACAGTGGCCATAACAAATGGAAACTCCAGCTGAAGATCATCACCCGACTTCTCCAGATGCAAACCAATCTAGATAGACATCAACATAATTCAAATTATTACACATTCATATACCTCCAGAGAGACGATAGACAGACACAGAGACGAGAGAGAGAGAGAGTGAGAGTGAGAGAGAGAGAGAGAGAGAGAGAGAGAGAGAGAGAGAGAGAGAGAGAGAGAGAGAGAGACATGATAGTAATTTTAACAGAAACAATAGAAGTCATGTTGCCATATATGGCTTCACAACACATTCCAATTTACTATGAGACGAACCCCGCATACATGGTTCAGGCCTTCTCAAAGGACCCCGTGTAACGACCATGAGCCAATGGTTCGAGCACACGTGCCTCAGTCATACACGCGCACACGATGGCCTTGGGACTTAGCTTTACTTCATAGATTAAGAAGCATTTCTCATAATGAGAATTCAGATACTTAATCAATCACAAAAATCTAACTTACACATTAAATGATTCATATTCTGGTGATATCTGGGTGTTAGGATAAAGTAATTAACTGCTTTATCCTTTAGGGAGGCACAGGTAATCTGACGTTAGGCCCAAGATCTTGGCCAGAGGACCAGCGCATCGCAGGACTGTACTAAATTCTACTGCTTGCTAAGAGAGACAAGCGTCCAGGGTCGTTATACACAGTCAGCAAGCCCGAACCAACAATCGTTGGGTTACACACCCTTTCCACCAAGCGATAGACCACCGACACCTATGGGCAAACCCAAGGGAACAACAGTCTTCTAATGGAAAGTTAGCCATATTGTTTTAAATTTCTCTATCCAGACCGCCTATTGATGACGAAACGATAAAGCAAACTGTTGATTACCTCTGGTTCTTCATTTTCCCCAACGCCTGTCAAGGTTCCGTTGAAGAAGCAGTTGTTCTCTTGCCGATGTCTCTGCAATATTAATACGTACATAGTTCATAAGCATAGCTTTAAAACATTTAATTGAAATAATGTAAAAAAGACTCAACTTGAATTTCATCTGGACTGCACTAAATTACAATTTCTGACTTCGATTTCACTTGAAATAAATATCGACTGACGTCTTGTGCGTTATGATAACGGCGCTGTAGAAGTCATCAGGTAGGATTGGGTTGGATTGGGTTAGATAGATTATCGATTGGATTAGGTTCTAGAATCTAGGCTCCATATATTTTAGCATGGTAAATTGGAACTTACAAAATACAGTGTGTATAGAAATGTGATTAGCCTTGGAAATGCCAGTAATATCATATAGGCCTATCCTGAAATAGTTACTGTGTATACGGACCTTGAGCAAGTCCTTCACGCACAACTGCTCAGCACCATCTACTGATGCTTGACAGTAGATAGTAGCGCTCAATAAATAGGCCTTCAGAAATATTATAATAATAATGACGACGACGATGATGATGATGATAATAATAATAGCAGACAGGTTTAATTTAATGTTAGGCAAGGCAAGGCTATAGGTAAGGTAGCACAAGGTAATGTACCGTATTTTACGGTAAGCTACACAACTACATACATACATAAAGTATGGTATGGAGAGATTAGGTAAGGTAAGGTAAGGTAAGGAAATGTAATGTAAGGCATTGTGAGGGGTAAGGTAGGATGAGGGAAGCTAAGATAGGTTGAACTATGATAAGGAAAGGTAATTAATGCAATGTAAGGTATTGTAAGATCAGGTAAGAAACGACATATATAGTAAGGTAGGGTAAGGCAAAGTAATGCAATATAATGAGAGGTAAGTTATGCTCAGGCATGGCGAGATAAAGTATGAAATGTAAGATAGGGTAAGACAAGGTAATGTAAAGGTAATGTAAAATATCATAAGATAAGGTATGATACGATAAGGTAAGGCATAATATGATAGGGTAAGGTAAGGTAATATCACTTCATAAAACGTATTGTGACTGCTTGATGTGGGGCTTCTAAATTTCAAACGATGTGCAGAGGGTCGAACCCCGGACGCAGAGGTGAGAGATAAGCACATCAGAGACTGTTTGGTGCTCCAAGTGAAACAAAAATTCTTAGATGACATTTGCTTACCCATAACCGGTTGACGGAATCTTTTGTTGTCGATCCGAATGATGACGGTAACCGATGTCATCAAACTGTAAACACAATAACACAATACAATACATTACAATACAATAGAAACAATACCTTAAATTGAACCAGTTTACATCAGTCAGTCAGACATCTATGTATGCAGTGCGTTTAAGAGGGGCTCTATAAAGGCGCTATATAAACCGCTTTTGATACATATACACATAGGTACAAGAGGATACGACTGTCACGGGTAAGATTTGTCACTTCCCTTGTTATCAGAGCACTGGTTGTTAAAATGATGAACGTTTCTTCTTAACGAACTTAAACGCCGTATCTAAGGCTAATGTAAGCAACGCTTTCGTGAGGAATACATGGCGCTATATTAAGAGTCTAGATAGATACATGCATGGATGAGATACGGTTGATTCTACTCATTCATACAGAGCCTTTTAATCGTGCAGATGTCTCTGTTCGTATACAAAGCATTGTTCTAAAGTTGTTATTATTTATTATTTCAGCATTTATTAAGCGTCATTATCTAATGACTAAGCATCAATAGATGGCGCTGAGCAATTGTGAGTAAGGGACTTGGTCAAGATATCTACTCAGCACCCGTCTTAGGGGAGGCTGGAACCCAACTCTCCGTATTACAAGCCGAGCGCTCTAACCAATCGGTAACCATGCAAGTTAGGACCGTTAAGGAGTCTCTCAAGCGTCATGGATCAAGGAGGTGTATCTAACACTTCTATAGCGCCTTTGAGGGACTGGCTGACTGGATGCCTCATTTAACTGATTTCAATGAGAATGAAGGGAGGAACGAATGTATAAATGGACGGATGAATGCATATATAAGTGAACAAAAAAATAAACAAATCAACATCCGAGAGTTTTCTACGTAACTCAGCATCTAATTGGTGAACTTATTCTTAATAAACTTTAGAACCACTTAATGAAAAAATAAAAGGCGCTATATAAAGATTCTAGTCACATATTTACATGATCAGGTGCTGGTGTCTCTGGTCATTCATATACTGCCTTTTGTGAACGGTGGCTATAGCTGATGTCATTTAAATGAAATAGTCTTTTTAAAATGCAGATGTAGCTAATTAATTCATAGCGCCTTTTAAGGTTGGAGGTCATTTATAAAGCGCTATTTAAGAGAATCTGTCGCTGTCTTCTTCTATCCATCCGTCCATCCATTAGGCCATCCTTCTCTTCTTCCTTCCGTCCTTCCATCCGTCCGTCTCTCCCTCTGTCCTTCCCATGCGCCTACTTACGTCTTCTTAAGAGCAGATACTGGTTGTTCTTGACTTGAGTGCGGCATTCCTCGGTGACGCTGCACTGCGAGACGTCTGCCGTGTGTAGGGCACCGGTAGATGGAGCTCTTCTAGGTGTCCCGTAGGTGGAACAGCTTCCCATCCTCTGCCAGGCAGAAAGTACAGGCCAGACAGGTTGCCTACAACGCCAGAAACAGGCAACAGAGTAAGACAGGCAATCGAGTAAGACAGGCAACCAGAATAAGAAAGACAACCCGAATAAGAAAGACAGATGAATATTAGTAATTCGGTCGGTAGTTTTCTCGATTTCCGATGGAAACTACGGTAAATTTCGGTAATTTAAGTGTAGGCAAGATAAGGACACGTAATGTAACTAATTTATAAAATGTAAGTGCACATTTATATAGCGTCTTTTCAAGAAAATTCGTCAGAGGTGCTCCGCGACAATGCAATACACGACCACGGTCGAAATAGAGGCATAGAAAGGAGAAGAAGAAGGTAAGGTACGCTGAGGCAGGGTGAGGTAAAGTAAGGTAGGGTAGGTGAAATGAGGTAAGGAAAAGTAAGACAGGATGAGGTAAATCAAGGTCAAAGTCACCCTCTTTTCTGCAGCGGTGTTTTCATTGTGTAATGACCAGCACCCGCTCTACAATGGTCGCAGACATACCGGATAACGCTGGAGCCAAATACTACTTCATATTGCTCTTCCACCATAGGCTGCCTTTCAGTCTTTATGGACTGACCTCAACGTTGACCTGATAGCGGTTGAAAATCCAGGTCGAATTCCTAAGGGTCAGAGAAAGCTGAAGCTAGGCTACGGTGGGTGTGCAAATTGAAAAAGAAGCGTTTAGACCTAAGGCAAAGTGAGGTAAGATAAGGTAAAGTAAGCTAAAGTGAGGTGGGGTTATTCCTCATACCACATTATTTGATAATGTATTACATTCATACCTCTTCATAACGTCCATTTGGAAATAATTAAAACGACATCTCCGACCATTTTTCAGTTACACTCCAAACAGACTTAGCTGTACACTTTAAGGGTGGTAACGATGAGGCAAAAGATTCAATGTCACGCTTCACTGCACAGCGCTGCCACGTCTGGTCACAGGTGTACGGGACCCGCGAGAACAATGGCCCTTCCTTTGTGGACACGCTATTTATGAACCTGTACAAGCTGATATTATGTTCAGCTTTCCACTGAGGTGTTTAGTCTGTCTATCTACGTGACCTTAGGGTCTGAACTCTGAACCTAATCTGACCTTACCTGCCTCATCGATTTCGATTTAAGAGTGGAAGCAGAAGGCACTACACGCGCATACATACATCTTGGACGAGAAGCCAGTCCATTGGAGAAGTCAGGTCGAATTTAGAGAAGCATACAGATTACAGACACTTATGATTGAAAAAAGATGGAGCAATTTCGTATGAGCATTAAGATCGCATTTCATTGCGTTTTTGCACAGTGACTATTGCAGTTCCTTCCGCTTGAAACTGGATATATTTCGAAACCTAGGTATACTTCCGATCAGCCGAGCCACAGCATTTAGAACAGATTTATAGCTGATTAATGTGGGAAAGAGTTAGGCCCTCTCGTTTCCCGCAGGTTCGGCGGGGTACCTGATGGCCTGCGTCCCCAGCACGTCAAAGACTTAGTGAATTGTAAAGAAATAGGTCCTGAGTTGTGTTCGAGTCTAGCAGCATTAGTTAACCTTTTGTTAGCAGGCTCCTGTCCAGCGGACATTCAACCTATACTTTTTGGTGGCACCCTGTTCGCGTTAAGTAAAAAATCGGGTGGCTTGCGTCCAATTGTAATTGGTTACTATTGGCGTAGGCTGGCCTCCAATTGCGCAAACAAGTTTGCCCTGTCTAGGACTTCAGCATTCTTTGGTAGTAAACAGGTAGGAGTGGGAATCCCCGGAGGTGGGGAGGCGGCAGTGCACTAGGTTAGCCGCTTTTTAGAAGACATGCCAGATGGCTCGATACTGGTTAAACATGACTTTGCTAACGCATTTAATAGCAACCTAATACTCATCTCTGGCAGAGACAATCCCAATGGGATAAACCTCTATACGAGATATCAAAAACTACACTTATTACCAATAATAACGACGCGTACCACCAGGCACGTCTAAAGGCGGTGGCATCGCCTCATGCCGGGGATTGGTTATTTGCCCTCCCCATTAACTCAATCGGTCTTAGCCTGGATGACGAAGCCGTACGTATAGCCGTAGGTCTCCGTCTCGGAGCTATCCTATGTCAACCACATAATTGCACATGTGGAGCTCTGGTGACTGCTGACGGGTCGCATGGTCTCTCTTGCCGTTTGGGACCCGGCAGAATGGCACGTCACGCTTGTCCCAATGACCTTATTCACAGAAGTCTGACTCGAGCGGGCTTCCCATCAGTGAAAGAACCTACGGGTCTCTCTAGAACAGACGGCAAGAGACCGGATGGCCTTACCCTGATTCCTTGGCGTTCGGGGCGCAGCCTCCTATGGGATGTCACCGTGATTGACACGCTTACACATTCTTACTTACAGGCAACCTCTGTTACAGCAGGAGGCGCAGCTGAATTGGCGGCCGATAGAAAAACTTTGAAATATGATCACCTCACTAATGCATACCACTTTGTTCCTCTGGCCTTTGAGACTTTAGGCCCTATCAATGGTTTGGGTATGACCTTTCTCACAGACTTGGGGCGTATATTGTCCCTCATATTCGGAGATGGTAGAGAAACAGGTTACCTGTTTCAACGTTTGTCTATAACATTACAGCGTTTCAATGCAGTCGCCTTCCACGGTACATTTGTGGTGGCGAATCCAGACGAGGATTAGCCGTTCCAGAATCCCTCTCTCTCTCTTTTTCCGGAAATTTTTGAACAAACAAGGGATTTTAAAAAAATAATCATCATCATCATCATCATCATAATCATCATCATCATCGTCGTAGTAATCATCATCATCATAATCACCACCACCACCATCATCATCATCGCTGCCCTTGTGCTGCGCACTTAATCGTTTAGATGAATATATATTCAGAGTATAATATAGCGAGACCAATTACAATTACTTTTATTCGACCTTCCCGCGAAAACGAATGGCGACTGGCCATGCATGACTGCTTTGATTACAGGTGCCATTCCTTCACAGGATGGTCGTGGGTTTGACAGAATACTGGACTGGACCAATCCCACCGTTTTGCACGGTCGAGTGGTAAACAGCCACGGTCGACTGACTATCGGAATCGCTGGAATTTATTTCGTCTACGGTCAGATCTACGTTGAATACGAAGAAGACTAAGCCAAAGAGCAGCAACGACTGGGTAACGTCTAGCGACTCAGTTAGCGTCTATATAAACAGGTGCCTGGCGCTCACTGTCTGTCTGTCTGTATGTTTGTCTCTGTATATATGTATGTCTGTCTGTCTGTCTGTATGTATGCATGTCTGTTTATCTGTCTGTATGTATGTATGTATGCATGTCTGTCTGTCTTCTGCGTTTATCTCTGCATTTATCTGCGTCGAGGAGTGAGCGATAGTCTAGTGGTTAGTCAATCAAGAGGTCTGAGGTTCAAATCTCGACCAAGGCAGAAATTTGTTTGCGAGATTTCGGCTCCTCCACCTGTAGCCAGGTCAGCTATAACGAGTACACTGACCGTACACTATTTGTGGAGCGATAGACGGCGAGGGAGAGGGTTGGCCACCCGACCTCATTTACCTAGGCTAAGAAAATGAAGTCGCTAGCACTTCATACCCATGTCTGCCTCTCAAGCTGGCTTAAGGAGCTGCTCTTGTTTGACATAAATGTAAATCTCCGATTTCCTAACGCCACTCAAAAGTCCTACCAGACAGCACACCCCGGCGCTGTACCAATGAAGTCCGCAAGAACCAGGTTGTTTAAGTTTCGGTGCCAGGTCAGGTCAGGCCTCGTGATTGGCTTAATTTTCCTCTTCTACGAATGTTTATTAACCAGACGAGACAGAGTGAGGTTTCAGTACCAGGTCAGGCCTCATGGGATTGGCTTCAGTGGACTGACCTTCTCCTTCCTCTTCTACTTAGGTTCATTAACCAGACGAAACAGAGTGAGGTTCTTACGGAACGCGCCGAGCGAAGATGCTCCCGATGGACCTTGACCTCTGCGTCGCAGTGCGAGTACACCGTCTACGCTGGGTCCATCGTCGAACTGGCGACGGGGGATTCGGTCTACGCGACCGTTTCCCATCCCTCGATGGTCAACGAAGCCGCCAAAAGCACGTATATTGGGCTCCAGAAGGTCACGTGACGTTCAGTCCAGGTCACGAATTTTGGGCTCCCGGACGTGACGTTCTGCTGTGACTGTCCAGGAAGACTGCGAGACTGTAGCGAAACCCATGCACTACTGCTGGCCTCAGTTTCTGATATCTGCAAAATCTGTTCTCCTTGTGGAAAATTTCTTCTCTCAACAGAAAAACTGGTCCGTTGGGACATATTTATGTATGTATGTATATATGTATGATGTATGTATGTACCAAGACACTTAATATAGCACCTTTAGTACCTCACAAAAAATTTCTTCTCCATTTGAATATTTCTTCTCCCTTTGAAGTATGTACTCTCCTTTTTGGAAAATGACTTCAATTCAAAAGCTGGAGAGTGGATAGGCCACATTCCCAGGACAAGCCACGATTCAAACCCCAGACTCAAAGGTAAAAGGCAAATGAGTTTCCTGATATGCCACCAACAAATGCAAGCAAATCCTCTTTTTCAACGTCAAAATTGTCTGTCAGACGACTGGAAGCCAAAACTTAAAAGAAACTACACAACAACTGCTTCACACGAACTGACCTATCAGCAACTGACCTATCAGCAACTGCTGGCACTGAAACCGAGATTTTCCATCAAAACAATGCACCTTAACACTGTATGAACTTGCAACATATCTAATATCTTCTACAAACTTCTAAAGCGCTACTTTAGGCCTAATAATGCACTAATTTCATCCGAGGCGGTCAGATTTCGAAGTTGAGGGTTCAAAGTTTTATGCCTGGGGCATAAAAGATAATTAGGAAAAACTTTGGTCTGTCAAATTTTGAGATGTGCCAAATTTTGGGTTGTGCCAAAGTTCAGGGTCAGTCCAATATTGGGGTGTGCTTAATTTTGTGATCAGTCAAATTACAAGGTCTACCAACTTTTGGGCTTAACCAAAGTTTGGAGTCAGTAAAATTTTGGGAAGAGCCAAATATCAGGATCATTTGTCCTGTCAGTATTTGGGGTCTGCCAAATGTAACATGGGGGCATATCGTATTTTGCCCCCCACTGAATCCACCACTCAGTCCTAAGTAAATTTAATAAGCAGCCAAAATCAGTAAATTTCTGTCATGGCAATCAAAGTGAGAAAATAAGCCGCCTAATGCGGCGATTTCAAGCCACTCATTCGAAACAAGAATGCCGTGCTAACCAAGAGATCTCTCCAGGAAACAGATGTGCAAAAACTAGAAATCAAAACTGCTGTAACAGTGACTAATAATACCAATTTGACTGAAAAGCATCAGCAAATGCTGGCTCGTTACACCACATCACTAAACAATTACATGTACTTCTATACATCGTGGCACATTACAACTGGACCAGACTTTACAACAACAACAAAAACAGACCAGCAGTAAGCCTTGAAATCCAATCCGCACCATGTCTTTGCAAAAAAACTAAAAAGAGGCACTATGCATGAACCAACTACTAGACTATAATGGAGAAGGTAACACTGGCTCTACACAGGGGCGTAGCAATAGGTTGTGCAGGTTGTGCAAAGCACAAGGGCCCACGAGGCCAGGGGCCGCCTGGGCCCACAAGGAGCCAAGGCCTAGTTGCTCAATTACTTAAAGTAAAATAGCCAAAGTTCAGTTTGCACAAGGGCCCTCGGAATGCTAGCTAAGCCACTGGCTCTACATAAATTTGCTATTATATAAAGCAAGGAGTACAGTAACCTTCAATTCACACTGACCAAATCCTCAAATCAATGCTTCAATGAAGTAAATTCAAAACCCAAATGCAACCTGATTGAAAAAAAAATCACAGCTCCAAAGCTCATTACATACAGAACATTTTTCAGCAATGCATCCATTTATGTGAGTGAACAGCTCATTACACATTCAAAATGACCTCAAATTATTCAGGCCTGCTGTCAGACTGTAGAGTTAGGTTGTGACCCTGTTCAGAAGGTGCTTTCTCTAGGTTGATGAGAAATAAACTGAACTGCTTTATAAACAGACTCAAATAACATCACCCCTTTCTCGCCTCACCACAGGTGTAACTAATTTTTCACCCACAGACAGGCCTCACAACTTCGCTCTTCCTCATCAATCGACAACTCTTTCTTGCCTGGTAAATGGCCTACGAGCAAGTACAAAAGGAGTTTAAACCAACGGCAACTAGCCACAGAAACTTTGATTCTAGTTCTAATGACTCAGTCGGAAGCCGTGAGCAAGTACAAATGGAGTTTAAACCAACGGCAACTAGCCACAGAAACTTTGATTCTAGTTCTAATGGCTCAGTCGGAAGCCGTAAGCAAGTACAAAAGGAGTTTAAACCAACGGCAACTAGCCACAGAAACTTTGATTCTAGTTCTAATGGCTCAGTCGGAAGCCGTAAGCAAGTACAAAAGGAGTTTGAACCAACAACTAACTCAAAATTAATTGATTCTAGTACTAATACTGTTAAATTCTAGCTCGAAACATAAATAAACAACGAGGGTAAAGATTTGCGCACGTCAAGGCACCGAAATTACAACAACAACAAACTTCTGCATCACCACAGAAGATTAAAAAGAAGTTTCAGAATTAATCTAACTAATTTCTTGCAAAACACTCCTTACTCAGTTTTTAAAAATGCTATCAGGAAAACCTTAGTAGCGCCGTTTACCCAACTAATGTTACATTAAACACACCGCCTTTTCAACAAGAATCCTTACTCCTGTCACCAAAACAAGTGCTACACAGTACTACACAGAAGAAGTACAAAGACTTGCAAAAGTGTATGCAAAATTTTAAAATCATCAGCCTGATGGCTAAGTACAATGCTGGTGTGTTTCACAAGGTCAAAAACAAGGCCTAAAACCAGCAAAGCAGTATTTCTAAAACTTACTAGATCTAAAGAAGTCATGGAAGGAAATCTTATCAACATACGATGAGTTATGGTCCGCTGCAGAAAAGGTGCGTGTAATAAACGATTGTGTAAAATAATAATAAATTTTGAACAGTTACGCTTATTCAGATTTAAACCAAACAAGGCCAGGTAATTAATTACCTGCTCACTTAATACACATCAACATATAAACATCATTCCTCAAAGTCCTCAGGTTAGTAAGGCAAGGTAAGCAACATCATTAATTGTTCATTTATGAAACGTCTCTGACAAAAACATTAGTTCTAAATGGCTTGGTCACGAGGGCTGATGGTGTAAGATCATTGAAAGGCGCTAAAAATCAACAGCCAAATACATACACAAACAAGAATTTTCCAGATGACGTACAGATGTTACAGAGGACAACAGCTAACCAGAAGCTCAACAAATTTGTTGTTTATAGTCTGGTCAAATCTAATCTAATCTAATCCAGCAAGTAATGCATTACGACAACAAACTGCTTAGAAAAAGGTATAATCACAGAAGAAACAGCGGGAAAAAGAAGGAGTGGAAGACCAAGCAAGGCATTGATCCATGATGTTAAGGAATTAACTGAGATGACCCTGTGCAACGCAGGAGAGAGAGGTTTATGGAGACGGATCGCCCAATGTGCCAGCGTAGTTCGAAGTATCGAACAGGGCATCGATGACGACGATGAATGCATTTATTACCAAACCATCAACTGAGTGAGGAAGCATAGGTGTGGGCGGGTCACAGAAATCAGACAAGAAAAGCAAGACGGTACAAATGACTTCTACAGTGCTGTTAGGGATCAATGAGTTGGTCACTTCAGGCAAAACCAGACAAAAAGTGTCATCTTTCGGAGTAGCCCAGTCGAAATCAGCCAAAATTAGTTTTAAAAACTTGTCTTTACTTCATCAACTAGAAAACTGAATACTGCAAGAAATCAAATGACAGAATGTTCTAGCAAAACCTGATGCTGTAGTGTAATGTAAGATTATGCAATTTATTAGCATTTATGTAGTGCCACTTTACTGACAAGCAAGCCAAAACGTTCACAGAAACATCTCCTTCCTGTACAGTCGACAAGCTAAATAAAAGTATAAACATCCTTTACGAGGTTACAAAAGGCTCTATACAAATGATCCAATACATACACACAAATCACATCAAATTCAGACCTGATGGAGTTAAAGTAATTGTGTCCATAATCAGACAAAACTGTAGAACTGGTTATTAAGGCTCAAGATTACTCCAGACACATCAGAGCAAATATGAGTACAAAACAAGCATAGATAGATTTTTCATTCTTAAACTACTTTATACATCAACTGAACTGGTTTTTGAAGGTTTAAGATAACTCCAGAGCAAGTGTTTCGTATACAGAACAACTCGAGATAAAATTTTTCATTCTTAAATTGTTTCATTCGTACACTGATATTAACATCTCTGCCTCAAAAAAAGTTTACTGTAACGCCTCATTACAAAGCATCTTAAAGTCGAGGAAGCCAGACAGACTGCCAAAAACTCAGATCAGAGCAAATGGAACGCCAATTTGTAAAACGTTTGATTCACAAAAAAAGTGTCTCCACAGACCACACAGAGAGGAAGGCCGACTGTAGAAATGATAATCAAAAGCCTTGACCTTTAGTTGCAGCACAAGCCAACGTAACGCTGGTTCCAAAAACGCCTTTCCGTACGCTGGATCCCTGCTTCAAGTGACCGCTTCCGTTGCATCGTGTTGCAAAGGCAACCCTTGCAGTTGCTTGAAACAATAAACTGTGTGGCAACATCGGCTCGTCAAGACGATATGCGTGGAAAGAGGGGTCATGGCAAAGTGGTTCGTCCATCAGTGTCTGCAGCCGCTCTGAGACGACATGACACGAGCTCGTGTACGCGAAGTTGGCAGTTCCTCGAAAACTCTCGATGCATCGCCATGGATGCTGCGCACCAGTGCCAGGATGGATGCGGCCATGCTTTCCAGATCCTTTGGGGTCGGATCGTAGCACTGGAAAGAGAAAGAGAAAATAATTGTCAGTCACTGATAGGTCGGTTTGTGTGTTTTGGTTTCAAGTCATCTGACTGACAATTTTGATGTTGAAAAATCAGGATTTGTTTGGTTTTGTTGGTGGCAGATCAGGAAACTCATTTCCCTGTTACCTATGAGTCTGGGGTTTGAATTCTGGCTTGTCTTGGGAATGCGGCCTATCCACTCTCCAGCTTTTGAATTGATGTCTCAAGCGTGCTTCAGCCTATGTTCCTTGAATCCCTGGATCACTGCCTCTGATGTGTATTGGGACTGGTAATAAACAAAGCATTACCTTACCTGACCTCACCTGATTTTCCTTACCTGACCTCACCTGATTTTTCTTACCTGACCTCACCTGATTTTCCTTACCTGACCTCACTTGATTTTCCTTTCCTGACCTCACCTGATTTTCCTTACCTGAACTCACCTGATTTTCCTTACCTGACCTCACCTAATTTTCCTTTCCTGACCTCACCTGATTTTTCTTACCTGACCTCACCTGATTTTCCTTACCTGACCTCACCTGATTTTCCTTACCTGACCTCACCTGATTTTCTTACCTGACCTCAACTGATTTTCTCTAAGACAAAATTACAAAACAAAAAAAAACAGGAGGAAAACTGAACTAATACCATTACTCATGTGCTGCATTTCTAAAACCACATTATTACCACAATCATTTTATTCTATTCTTTACCAGAAAAATGATTTATCTCCCACAGATCAGGGCTCAAATCAGTTTTGAAGCTATCCATCAATTAATTAATTAATTTACTGAAAGCATTTTGTAATGCTAGCAATGTCGGTACACCTGAATCTACATTATTAAACCTTCTGCAACTGTTTAGGGTAAAAGTTACTATTAGTACTAAATTATTATTACTGAGAGTAAGTTTGTCAGTAAAACTGACTACAAAACAAGAATAGTATAACACAAGAGCACTGTAACACGGCTAACCAACAACATGTTACCTAAGCCGAGAGGGTTTCTCAACGTTGTTTCAGGTACAGGAGTTCAGAGCTTTATTACAAGATTAAGAAGTACATAAACTCTACAGCAAATTTACTCAGCTGCACTCCAAGCCCAGTCCTTGTCACCGACTGGTTCCCTGTTATCACCCAAGTTGATGAGTATAACCCTACATGGATCTTAAAATACTAACAATACAATAAACACCATTTAGCATTCGATTTTTCTCAGCTTTTACGCATAACCAAGCGCTCATTACGCTATATCAGCGCTTTGGAGAGATCCTCAACGGCGCTGTATTACATGTCCTGATAATTACATTACAAGTACAACACGAAAACAAACATCTAACACGTACAACTTCATCGTTGAAGTCGATGTGATGTGAGATCTGACGGCCTCACTGTGGAACGTTGATCGACACCGACCTTGAGAAATTCCGTTCCGTTCCTCTGCGTCGTACCAGCAACCTCAGCGGCACTACTGTCTGTAGGCAGAAAGTTTCACATTTTATCCAATTTCAATACTGCTAAATTTCATCAGTTCTGCTTCTGTATGACAATTTTAGAGCTCTGCTAAACTTATGGAACAATTCTGTCAGACTACATCTGCAGTCGAATGGTTGTGGGTCCGTGCCTGCTGAACAGACTCCATGCAATGACGCCGAAGTCTTGAGCTTCAATTTAAGACTGACTAATAATAAAAATAATGAGTAAATAAACTACATATCTAATACAGTGAACATCAAAGGCAAAAATCATAATTGTAATTTTAAAAGGCAAAAATCATAACCTTTTTAGCTGAGGTAGAAATGATACCTCAGGATCAGAAAAATTAAGTTAGGAGTATAAAACGATTGATCTCTGAGAAATCAGGCTTCGTTGCAGTAGTTTCATATCATATCATAATGGTAATTTTAAAAGGCAAAAATTATAATGGTAATTTTGAATTGAAAAAAAAGAACTGTAAATAACTCATATTTGTAACCTGCCAGGTTGCACTGACTGGCTGACCAAGCATAGATGGTGGGCCGTCACTAACCATGCCTAACGCTGCTTAACTTTCGAATTCTTTTACAATTTCTCCTTCAGTAAAACTGGTATGTAACGAATTTTAACCACATCATTTGCAACCTCCCATCTGAGCCTGGAAGGACTGTGGGCCGAGTTATCCCAGATGACCTGGCATTCCACAGCTGATCATGCATCAAAATGCTATCCATGCACTGTGTTACTTAAGTTCACTGGTTCTGCCAGAAGTGCACCAGCAATGTAAACGTAAACGCACATGTTTTCTAGAGCAACCATATGGCCTCGACCCTGCTCATTTTTCAATGAATTAATTGTGTGAGATCCTTCACCACTGCTGATTGTTTGAATGGGTGCACGTTGTTTAAGGTCCCCATGTACGGACCATGCTAGTCAATGACTAACTAACCAACTGCCTTGTTATCGTCGTCTTACTTACCATCTGTGTCGTGTGGTTCATCGTCATCCGACTAAGAGAATGGAGGCTGGGATGGATCATCCTGGAAGCCGGGATCATACTGGAACGCTGAAACAACAAAGCTGAAAGGTCAGGTAAGGTAAAGTAACGTAGGTTAGGCAAAGCAAACTGGGTCATGTAAGGTAAGCTAAGGTAAGTCAAGATCATACTCGAACACTAGAATAAAGTAGAAAGGTACTGTGAGACAGCTAGAAGTGGCGCTACATGAATGAACAGATACAGCTGCAGCAGCAATAGCAACAGCAGCACCAGCAAGACAACTAGCCAGTAGCCCAAGCTACAGTGGTCAGCGTCTTAACCATAGACAGGTTACACAGGTTGTACTGCATGGAAAGGCTATTATTAGAGCAATGCAGGTTAGCCACAGGAAGAGTGCAGCTTAGTCAAAGCAATACAGGCAGAGGCAAGTGGAGAGTCCCGAGACAACAAAGAACATTCCTCTGAGCGCAACTCATATCCAGCTAAGCACGGCCAGTCAGATACAGAAATGGAAGAGGTATCCTAATTTAGGATGAGACGGTCAGGCAAAGGCCACGTAGGAGCTGAGGTCTGGTCAGCAGGTCAGCAGAGAGACTGAGGATAGAAATTAGCTGCGCAGTGAGAGAAGCAGTCAGAAGGAAGCTCGCAGTCAGAAGGAAGCTCGCAGTCGGACGGGAAGGTTGGTCGACCATGACAACCGGAGAAGAGGGGAAGGACGGAACGAAAGGACGAAGACAAAAGATAAGGTTATGTATATTCTAGTTAATCATATTCCGATTAGGAGTTAGATTAGATTAAGTGAAACTATGTCGATGCCGTACGATGCTAATCTTGTATGTATGAAATGTAAGTTCAATGTTCATTAAACTATAATTTTATAATAACCTGAACGTCTCATATATATAAGGCTAGTGTCCCCTAGAGAATCAATCGGTGCCGGCCGATTAACCATCTTACATTATGGTGGAGAACCTAGGGTCCTCTTAATCCTCTGAAAGTGGCTCCATATAAATTTTTATTAACCGCATTTTTAGCTAAGGAGGTTATTCTGATTGTTGTGCTGAGACAATGATGTCGGCATTCTGAGACCTTAGTCCAGGCTATTTTTAATCTACGGTTTAAGAACCTATCAACGAAGAAGTTTATATTTCGCCTAGAAGCAACGCATTAGAGGCGGCACACCTGACGCGAAGAATAAATTATTGGTACTAGTATCGCGACTTTGACACGCAGAATTCAGGAAGATTAACCGATAATTCTGTTTTAAATTAATGTTTATGGCAAGATCTTGTATGTTTTCAGTAAATATTTCTTAGTCTGCACGCAGAAAATCATAAAAATTCAGTTGCATAGGACACGCACGTATCTATAAAGTGACGTCAGTACGAAAGGATCCCTACCCATTGGTAGTGGAAGTTCTAAAGGGTGCTGGAAGATTGTCGCCACGGTATCCAACGAAATATTTTAATCTTTAAATATGTTAACAGTGAACTTTTATAAGTTATTTTAGAATGTCTGTCAGTCTGTCGAGTTTCGTTTGTCATTTCGTATCGTGTATCAAGAAACGGTCGAGTCTACGGCCCCGATCCTGGAAATCGTGCAAGCCGTCTTTCGGCAAATCAGCAACAGACCCATCGAGAATCGAGGCCCCACAATCGACTTAGTTTCGAAGGAAGAACAAAAAGTGTAAGAGCAAAATTTTTGCATCTTAGAAACTTAAATTAAGAGGCGCTTTCGTTTCACTTATTTCTTGAAAGATACAGTTTTCTAGCTTACGATTAGTTAAGATCGACTCATTTGTTTTCAGAGTAGGAGCACTGCACGTCTATGCTTGTCGGGTTGCAGTGGCAGATTTATTTATATTTGACGCAGTGAATGAGTTTATTTTCCAGCCGTAAGCTACAGAATAGTAGTTTAATTTCTGTAGCACTTTAATCAGTTATTACCTCTAGAGTCTTATATGCGATCTAAGGTCCAGTATGCAAGTGTTTCATGACGTAACTTACATAAGCTTCTATTTCAAAGCCAGAGAATTTGTATTGGAAAGGTAAATGACTTTGGTAAAATTGTAGTCAGCAGAGCAAATTCGTCATCGGTTTAATTTTAATTTGCCACTATGTACAGGAGTTATTATCAAGTTAGCCAGGTTGAATCATATTTATCAATGTCTGGTTTGTAATCAGGTGTGGAACCCAGTCCGATTTTAGTTTGAATTAGGAAGGTTATTGTTAACCTTAGGCATATGAATTACAATCATTGTCATTCTGGTAAAGGATTTGGTGCAGTCACAAATCCATGCAAGTCACACAACAGCATTCAGAATCCATTAACTGATTTTCTTTGCCCATCATCTTTTACTGGACAAGGGAATCCCCTTGATTTTATTTTCGAATTTAGATTGTGGTCTGATTTTTATGGATTAGATAAGCGGAAGAGTTGTCTAGCTTTTCAATTGCTTTTGAAAGATCAAGCAGCTGTATGGCTTCAATCACTCAAAACTGAATTTCAATCTGTAGATCAGTTAATTGCATTGTTCCTAAAGAGGTATGCAAAAATTGAGAAGTCATGGCAGGAAATTGCACAATTATGGAGTTTGAAGCAAGCAGTCAATCAATCAGTTGACAATTTTGTTGAAACGATAAAGGTCAGAGCACAGCATTTGAACTTAAGTAAAAATATAATTTTCCAAATAGTGGTTCAAGGTTTAAGACCATCGGTGCGTAGTTACATTTTGCAACACAGAGTTACAACGCTGGAGGAACTTTTAGAGAAAGCAACAGTTTACGAATCAGCAGCTGAATCTATTCAAAGGCCTAAGGCTGAAATTTTAGAAACTTTAGAAAATGTAAAAAGGTCGTTATCTCAACTTCATGTACGTCATCGTTTACCAGTAAGGTACAATAAAGATCATCAGTTTCAGTCCTCACAATCAGTGTCTGAAGCATTGTCTACATTTCATAAAGCAAAAGGATTTTATTCCAATGGTATTTGTTGTCATAACCACAGGGGTCAGACTTTACCTTTTAGAAGAGGAAGTCATGAGCATTGGGCTCCAAATCAATCTACTCATTATAGGTCACAACCCACTCCTTTTGTATGCCATAAATATCAAAATTGTCAATCCCAAACAGGTTTTTCTGTGTGCCAACGTTGCGGCAGAGTTCATAGATCAAAATTTTGCCCAGCTTATGGTGCCAATTGCAGAAAATGTTCAGGGCCAAACCATTTTGCACGTGTGTGTAGATCAAACATGTATTCTTCTCACAAAAGATACAGGTCCCTATCAAGACAGTTGCAAAGCAAGCAAGGTCGAAACTTTGTCACAAATAATAGGAAGCCAGGCAAGGTAGAAGCTGCTAACACTTCTCATATGTCTAAGAGATTTGCACTACCGACGATGGAGAATAAAAGACCAAGTGCAGGTGTACAAGCTAAACATCCAATTAATGGTTTAGGAGAAATCTCAGTGTTTGTCTATGGAAAATACCATAAGGCACTAGTGGATACAGGTGCAGTTAAGTCATCTGTTTCCCTCAATTTTCTTAAACAGTTACCTAAGCATAAACAGCTTAATCCTAATGTGTCTTTAAAATTGTGCAGTGCTAACCAACAGCCACTGGAGATTGTAGGTGAAGTAGATTTTCCAGTGAATCTCAATGGTCTAAACATTTCATTTCAGTTTGCAGTGGTACAAAATCTAATATGTGATATCATTTTAGGCCAAGATTTTCTGGCTCATTGTCATGCATCTGTCGATTACAAAGGTCATAACATAACTCTATTTGACAAGTTGGTTACACTAGACTTAATAGTCAAAGGTCAGACTGATGGCTCCATTTTAAAGTTGTCTGCCAGTGTGGAAATTGCACCGCATGCTGTTGTACTGGCTCCCATTAGAATTCCTTATAGATTTATTGACACTGATGTCATCATTCAGCCATTGCAACCTAGTCCTCGACAGAAATTCCTAGTTGCCAACATTTTAGTACATCCGGAGACTACTGTATCTGTGGTACATATTCTGAACCCAACCCGTACTACGTTGACTCTTCCAGCCGCTTTGCCAATTGCACTGATCCAAACAGCTGACGGCAAGTCAATTCCAATATCCAAGTCGAATTCATTCACATCACACGATGAATCTACAGTGCCAGACTCGAACATTCGCATGTCAATGCTGAACAACTTAGGCATTCATATCGATCGCCATAATCTAACCCCAGAACAGTTGGATCGTCTCTCTACTCTCTTGTGCGGCTATCGTAAAGTGTTTGCAGGAGATATTTCAGTGATTCCTGATGCCAACCTAATTGCTCACCCAGTTGACACAGAAGAACCAGCAGTTCATCCTCGACAAAGTGGCACAGAAACCTGTAGGGTCACCTCAAGACAAACTCATCAAAGGCTTGATGACGACATCAGGCAAGAAAGCTTTTCGCTTTGGTCCTTGTCAGTAATCATCGTGTCACCACTCAAAGATAAGTCACCAAGATTTGCTGTAGACCTTCGTGATGTGAACTGGCTGACAGCTCCCATAATTTGTCATATTCCTAAGTCAGCAAGTGTTTTTGACATTATGGCAGACAAATGTCCTTCATATTTCTCTACATTAGACTTAAAATCAGCTTATTACCAAGTCAAATCGGATGACAGTGAAAAAGGCCATTGTAACCATATGCCATCAGGACTTTATGATAGCCATCCATCATTCCATCAACTCAGGAAAACAGTTTTTACAGGTCCGCTATTTCAGTTTGGTCTCGTTTACGGACAAGATGTACTGGTCTGTTCACAATCCTTTGATGAACATTTGGAACATCTGCAGACAGTTATCAATAAGCTGTTGGAAGCTAATCTTCGCATTCTTCCAATTAACTGCAAGTTTGCTGTGTCTCACGTGTCACGAAGAGGTCACATTCTGTCTTCTAAAGGAATTTCAGTTGATCATTCCAAAGTGGAGAAGATTAAGTCTGTTTCCAAACCTCAAAATGTTAATCAGTTAAAACAGTTCATGGCACAGTGCAACTACTACAGCCGTTTCATCAAAGACTATGCCAAAATAGCAATGCCACTGAACGAACTACTACGTAAAAGTGTTACATTCTTCTGGTCAGACACATGTGATAAAGCTTTTCAGACTCTTAAAATTGCTCTTATGAAGACACCTTCTTTAGCTTTTCCTAATAGGATTCGTTCATTCTCATTATCCGTGAAACCAACAAGAACAGCTATAAGCTACAATTTGAGCCAGACTGACTCTACAGGTAGAGTCGTTCCAATCGAATACGGAGGAAGAGCCTTACGAGATTCAGAGAAGAAATTCAACCTCACAGACTTGGAGTTTCTAGCATTGGTGGAAGCCATTCGTCATTTCACTCAGTATCTGACTGACCACCATTTTGATGTCTACGCTGCCTTTATCTCTTCTCATAAGTTACACGAGAACCAAGCTACTTCTGGTCGACTAGCTAAATGGTCTCAACTTTTACAAGATTACAACTTTACAATTTATCGTCGACCAAGCAAAGATGACACAGTTGAGGACACCTTATCCAAGAGGGAACATCCAGAGATACAGACAGTAACTGCAAACGATGAATTTTCGAACAACAACGGTTACATAGCCTCTGTTGACAATACTGACATTCAAGAGTCACGGGCAGTCTCTTTGGAACATTTCGAGCCTCAACAACCAAGGATTCCTGTTACAGAAGTCGGTGAGACAATTAACAAGGGTAACTCTAATACTACTTCAACCCAATTTCAAATATTCGGTCAAACTAATATTGCAGACGCTCAATGACGCTGTGTAGAATTGAAACCTTTAATCACTTATCTCGAATCCAAGAAGTTGCCAGACGACACGATACAAGCACGAAAAATAATGCTACAGGCAGAACATTACTGTTTACTCGATGATCTACTTTTCCATTTCTATCAACCGAGAGTTAAAAACGTAAACAAAGTGAAGTCACTTATTCGTCAGTTAGTTGTGCCAAGTTCCTTGCGAGAACAGGCATTGAAAGCTTGTCATGACAATGTAGCGCATACAGCGCACGAACAATGTTTTCTGACGCTGATCCAACGATTTTTCTGGTCAAATATATATGTAGATTCAGTAAAGTACATTGATTCATGTGAAGTTTGTCGACAGAGCCAAAGACTTTGAGAACGATGAGCACATCAACCCAGCTTCAGACAATTTGAGTCAAGAGTGGTATGAAAGCGGTATGAAGACACGTGATGTTGGTATATAAGGTCAGGAATGGTAAACATTTTTACCAAACGTAGAAGACAGAACATGTCGATAAGACGAATGTAGCAGTATTAATGCTGTAACGCATGCTTTTCATGTAACGCACGCTGGCAGATATGTAATCTACAGGGAAAACACAGTCGCAGACCCAGTAGTAGATTGAAAAAAAAATGCTATTCATGGCAGTACGTAGAGCAACTATGCATAAGGAAAAGAGAAGATTTGAAGTTTTTGAAATTACAAATTTCAACGTATGAGTGCACTCAACTAAATTTTGCCAATTGAGGAATATTACAGAGGACTTATTTTGAGAGAACTGGCCATTCTTTCAGAAGCTTTACAAGTTTCTTTTGTATATTTTTCATATTCCAAAATTTAAACCCGATGACTATGGAAAGAATTTCAAAGGAGGAAGTTGCATTACATGTACTAAGTGTCTAGAGAGAATAATGGGAGATGTAAGTCAGCAGTCTGATAAAGTCAAGTGTAACATGGAGTATTTTTTTTTTGACGAGTATTTTACTTTATCATGATGAGAATGTTTAACTGATCATTGTTGACAGTGAGTTTAGAGTATCATCATTTTGATACTAAGATTGGATTTTTATGTTTCATTAACCTTGGGCAGACCCCTAGTCCAAGAAGAGTTCGTGAGATCAAGTAAAGTAAGGTTCAGGCTGAGATAGCCTCAATTTATTGGTGACACAGGTCATCAGGTAACAAGACTAAGACGATTTATAGAGCACACAGTACGTATGAGACAGAAGAGTGACACTGTACATTTACAGTTAGTATGTGAGGTTCAGGTAAGACGCTATCATAATAGCCAGATACAGGCTTATGTGCAAGTTAAGGCATATATTCTTGTATAGTGTTTTTTTTCAAGAACAATTGTCCGAGAATTTGTGCATCACTGCATGCAAGATTTTGTTTTGTGTACGTAAAGGCAAACGTTTATAGTAATGTAATGTACTTTAGTGTTCTTGAAATTTTGGTAGAGTAGAAACTTTGCTTATCCTTTACCATTTAATTAAGCTTTGTGTTTACCTAACGTTACTTACGATGTTTTATGTGGCATAGTGACATATTGCCATGACAGACGAATGTTTAAGTCAACTATGTGCAGTCAAGTAATGTATTGAAATATATCTGATATCTAAAGATGATCTTATCAGCTTCTCGCTCTCAGTTTACACATGCTTTACATACAGTCATTGCTCACTTTTATTAAGCTAAATTCAAACTTAAATGCTAACGTTTGTGTGTGTTTTCTTATTTTATATGAGAACGACGTGCTCTGATGTATCGCTGGATGTCGAGCAAGCGAGTGGTCTATTCAGGCAGAACAGACAAGCCTCGAAAGCTGTGACGTTACACATGCAGCTGCTACTCGCCTCGTCATTCCACTTAACAATTGGGAATTCCCATCCATGTTCACTTTAGACCATATACACTTCCCAGAAATTCCAGTCCACAATTCCAAATTTGTTCAGTTATTTTAACCGTACATCAAAGCATGTCGTTATGTTTTTCAATTATGAATCATTCTAAGTTTGTGCATGTTATTTTTCCAGTCAACTCTAGTGTCTCTTATTCAGTTGTGACATTCATTGGATAATTTTCTGACATTGCATCATCATTTATGCGTAAGCTTTTTTGAACAATATTTAGCAGACATTATTAACAATCGCTTAGACCATTGCAACGCATTTGCACATTTTAGAACATTCATTACTAGCAGTCAAGCATCACGTCTTTACATTTTGAACTATGATGTAACCTCATTTTACCTTAGAGTAGTTTCTTTGCAATTTAGATTTTGTCATTTAGAAATGTTGGACTTTGACTGTGACAACGGGGACGTTGTGTGATTGAAAACCGGAGGAACTGTGAGACAGCTAGAAGTGGCGCTACATGAATGAACAGATACAGCTGCAGCAGCAATAGCAACAGCAGCACCAGCAAGACAACTAGCCAGTAGCCCAAGCTACAGTGGTCAGCGTCTTAACCATAGACAGGTTACACAGGTTGTACTGCATGGAAAGGCTATTATTAGAGCAATGCAGGTTAGCCACAGGAAGAGTGCAGCTTAGTCAAAGCAATACAGGCAGAGGCAAGTGGAGAGTCCCGAGACAACAAAGAACATTCCTCTGAGCGCAACTCATATCCAGCTAAGCACGGCCAGTCAGATACAGAAATGGAAGAGGTATCCTAATTTAGGATGAGACGGTCAGGCAAAGGCCACGTAGGAGCTGAGGTCTGGTCAGCAGGTCAGCAGAGAGACTGAGGATAGAAATTAGCTGCGCAGTGAGAGAAGCAGTCAGAAGGAAGCTCGCAGTCAGAAGGAAGCTCGCAGTCGGACGGGAAGGTTGGTCGACCATGACAACCGGAGAAGAGGGGAAGGACGGAACGAAAGGACGAAGACAAAAGATAAGGTTATGTATATTCTAGTTAATCATATTCCGATTAGGAGTTAGATTAGATTAAGTGAAACTATGTCGATGCCGTACGATGCTAATCTTGTATGTATGAAATGTAAGTTCAATGTTCATTAAACTATAATTTTATAATAACCTGAACGTCTCATATATATAAGGCTAGTGTCCCCTAGAGAATCAATCGGTGCCGGCCGATTAACCATCTTACAGTACTGTAAGGTAAGGTAGGTTGCTTAAGGTCAGGTCAGGTACATTAAGTAAGGTAAGGCAGGTCAGATAAGGCAAGGTAGGTTATGTAAAGTAAGCCAGGAAATAGAAGGCAGACAGGTAAGGCAAAATACAATATCTATAGTTAAGGTAAGGTATACTACTTCAAATTCGTCTCTCATAATGTTGACGGTAAAAAGTTGTCATCATCGACTGACGCAGAGCGGCAATCAGTCACAAAACTCTCAACTGTCACAAAAAAAAGAAATCACAAGGCCTCACCATCATCACTGTCACCGAATACTTCTCACTTTGGTTCGGCCTTCTTTTTTCGACACCCTTTTCACCGGTCTGTCCGATCTCTTGCTCTGGTTTGACTCGCTCCTCGAAACTGGCGAACGCTTGTCAGAACTGTTTCAAAAGCAAAACCGTGCACTAATGTATCAACCATGAAACGCAAGTCTTAAACAATCTACACTGCAAAGTCTGAGAAGACGTCTACAACAAGAAGTTAAACTTGGAGTGAAAACTTTGTGGAAAAATTCAGTCTTATAAAAAAATTATTTATAACAAATTTCCTTAAAAATTAAGTCTTTTAATAAATATTTACATTTGTAAGTGAATTTTCTCAGCCAGAAAAAAAGCTACAGTTGGGCAGAAACTTGGTACCCAACGCAGTCTGTCTCCTGGTCTCTCTAATGTTTCGAAATCGACTGGGCTTCTCAAATGGAAAACAAACAGCAGACTTTAAAGTGACCATCGATTAAAGTGACCATTGATGCCTTTGGTATTATTATGGTAACCGTGTTCCAGAAGTCATTAGATTAAATTGCATAGCATTAGATTTGATTAGACCGATGCCTAGTGCATCATAACAATGGCACAACAGATCAGATTAGATTAGTAGCTTGGTGGAAGAATTCTGATACACTGCCTTGGAATCTTATAAAAACCTCACCCTCATAAGTAATTTTTCCCAGAGAAGTGACAAGTCTAACTAACCCTCGTGAGCCTGGGTCATGTTATCAACGCTGCCGACTGGACTTTCTCTCATGGCCTCCATGAGTGATTCTGAGACATTTTTGTAGATGTTGACGAGGCTGTTGCTGATAATAGCATTCTTGTCGTTCTTTGCTTTCGTTCGCAGGTTGGGGTAAATTCTCTCTCTGCCGCTTTCTCTTGAAACTCTCTGAAACCAAAGTGTTGCAGGTTTAAGGAATGAAAACAAATTTATTATTTATGTAAAGATTCATGAATAATTTACCACCTGCTCCAGTCAGTGCTGCACAGTGGTTTACCGGTAACGTGTTTTTGGTCAACTTATCAGACGGTTGCAAGTTCGACTTCGTGTAATGACCCTGGGCAAGTTGTTTGCGTGCACCGTGCCTCTGTCACCAAGCAGTAGAACTGGATATCGGCATAAGCTGGGAAGTAAACAGCAAGTCTTCAGATGCACTGGTCTGTATCCAGGACCTTGTTCTTCATCTATTTTTGGCTTAAAGGCCTAAGAAAAGGGAATGAATGTCTCCCTATGTTTCACTTGGGGGATATGGAATTTACTTTACTTTTACTTTACATCAGTGGCTGCTTTCCTATAATGAAACGATTTCTGTTATTTACAATTAAGGCTTAACTAATTATTTACAATTAAGGCTTAGATAAGAAATCTGCCTGTTTGAACGGGCACCACGCCAGTTAAGGTCCCCATTTATCTTTCCAAAATTCCGCTGTCACAGTTGGTCCTGTGGCCACCCAAGTAGTACGGCTATGAGAGTGCTTAGGATTTTATCAGGCCTCTTTTATCTCATGAACTCTGACCTCATCATTGTACTAGTGCTAGAAAGCAATATGTGAAATGTTCTCTGATCTAATCAAATCTAATCAAATCCAAAAAACTCATTTCTTTATTTATATGCTTATATATTTGACAGGAAAATATTCAATTTGGACATCTGTAGTCTAATTCAGAGAACTCTTTTATTTATCTATTTATTTACATGTCTACATAATTTATATATCTAAATAATTTATTTGTTTATAACAGCAATACTCTAGTGATTAATGTGCTGGACTATCAACCCAGAGGTCACAGGTTCAAATCCCCACCAGTTCAGGAAGGTACTTGACTATTTCTGTTCCACTTGCGCCCCGAAAAGCAAACTCAGCTATAAAATGAGGACACTGACCGCGTACACTGTCAGTGGGAAGATGAGGCAACAAAGGAAAGGTCTGGCCACCAGCACTCATATGCCAAGGTCAAGAAGAATGAAGTCGCTAACACTTCATACCCAAGGCTGCCTCTCAGGGTTAGCTTAAGTGACTGCTGTTCTTCTTTAATAGGGTGTCTATTTCACAAAACATACCTGGATCCAAATCCTGGACACAGAAATGAATCAAATTACCTTCTGTTACCTTAATTTACCTTACCTTGCATTACCCTGCATTACCTTACCTTGCCATACCCATGGCTGCTTAGGGCAAGCTTAAAAGACTTCTTCTCGCTCAGTGTATTAACATACTTATTCACGTATTTGAAATGACAGATCCCGTTTCTACATCTTTGCGCTGGTTACCTCATGGTAAATTATGCCATAGGAAAAGTTCCCAGTGGACCAGACTCACAGAATGTGTTCTTCCATCGCCTGCTCTTCAGCCATAAGAAAAGTATTCAGCTTCTTCTGCAACATCTGCATTGTCTCACTGACCTCCTTAGAAGCCCAGTCGATGGTTGAAACATGAAACTCCCCAAAGTTAGACAGAGTCCTTTATACCTCAAAGAAGTCCACTTTATCACAAGCTCAATGTTAAACCACAAAATTCCACATTCAAACAGAGTCCAAATCAAAATCAAACTAAAAAATTCTTTACCCTGATCTTATGAACATTTTCCTCCACTGGAAAACACAAAATAATACAAAATAATAATAATATTCATAATAATAATAACAATAATAATAACAGCATTAGTTAGTAGTAATAATAATAACAATTATAAGCAATAATTTGAGAATAAGTAATTTGAGAAACCACTTCAAGATGACAGGACACTTGTAAAAATATCATTCATTCAAAACTGCTGTCTTAACCTGTCTTCTCACAAGGTGACCTAATCTAATCGAATCTAATCTTACAACTTCTACAGTGCCATTATAATAATGCACCAGGAATCAATTGATGGCACTCCAAAAGAGAATTGCAATACAGATAATTCCAAGGGTCAGTTGTATGAGACAGCCTACGGAGGATTTTTTATTATTATTATTTCTGCATTTATTTAGCACCACTATCTAATGACTAAGCATCGATCGATGATGCTGAGCAATTGTGAGTAAAGGACTAGCTCAAGCTCCCTGCACAGTAAGCATCTCAGAAGATGAAGCTCGAACCTGAACTCTCCACGTTACAAGTCGAGCGCTCTAACCAATCAGCTACGAGGATAAGCAAGCTGAAACAAACACGTCTTCAGTCAAGAACGCAAAGATAAAACAAGGGCACAGCAGAGCAAACAGTCACAGGCCTATTCCTAGTAAGAGATACTATGGACTCAAAGCAACAGCCCTGTGGGAGACAACCAACACAGCTTAGAGTGCACTTGTATGCATCAGCTATTGCAGACGGACAACAGTAAGTGCAGTTGGTTACTCAGGTATGAGTTGCACAGTAGAAATGCAGTATCTGGACACTAATGTATAGTCAATTAGGAACATCTCCACAGCTATATAACAAGACCATTTGAAATTAGAAAATATTTTTGCAGCGCTATCACTTTATAGTCCACTATGCAAGACAGGAAACTTTTCTGAGCTCCAGAATACGTAGCTCGATCTTGATCAATACGATCTCTGGTGTGAACAGTGGCCGAATGATTAGAGCACTTGGCTTGTAACATGGACAACATGGACAGCATGGGTTTGAGCCTCCCCTAAGACAGCTACTTTGTATGGACCTTTAGCAAATCCTTCATTCACAATTGCTCAGCACAATGAGCTGCCCAGAGTGCTTAATAAATGAAGAAATAATAATAATAACTTTGACCCTTACCCTGTTGGGTCACCGGCTGCCCAGCAATCTGGACAACAGATTCTGAACCTTATGAACTGTAACTTCGCTTCTAAGTGGCTCCTATGAGTAACTGCTACACAACTGTAAAATCACCCTGCGCATTTAAAAAAAGAATTGATTGGGTGAGATCCTTCACCACTGCTGCCCGTCTGAATGCGTGCCACGCCATTTACGGTCCCCGTGTAAGGACCTGTTAGATAACAGTTACGATTACAAGCAGCCGAGGACCATCTTTATCAAGGTCCTCTGTCCAGGACCATCTGGACCATTTAACATATGGTCAACTTTAACAGACCTTTCGTGCACGCCTCTGTGGCTTCTGGTATCCATTCAAGAGGCTGAAAGTGCTCATGCATTCAAGAAATGACTGAAATTCTACAAATCTGAAAACTGACATAGTAAAGCACCCTAGAAGTAGCTTGCTACTTATGATGCTATATAAATTGTCGTTATTACAGTTACAATTACAGAGTTTCCTTCTTCTTTCTTCAATTTCACCGAGAAAAGCAGTTGGGACAAAGATCGTGTAGCAACATACCGACTGGCACATTTTCCGAAGTTTCTTTGACGACCACCTGGAACAGCGGTGAATATTCTGTAGAAATGGTCAGCCGCTCTATCACCTGCTCATCACTCTGCAACATTAACATTAATGAACTACCATCAGTAAACACTTCCACATAACTTCTTAGCAGCATGCTTTATTACCATAAAATAATGTGACATTATTATTATTATTTTGCTCCAGGATGTTAAAAACTTAAACTAAAAGCAAAAGGGAAATGTCTGGAAAATCAGGGCTCGTTCTCACAAGTGTCCGGTAAGGTCCCTCTAAATGCAACAATGTTATACCAATGGACACAGTAAAAGAAAATTTATTATTAGTACCTTTACATGGTGCTGTTCTCAGTTATTGTGCCACTTACCAAGAGGTGAGGACTGACAAAGACGTGTTCCCTTTCTGGATTTTTGTGAGTGGCGTGAGTCGTCATGTGACAGTTGTTACAGCGATGGACAATCCACGAATCACAGACGTTTTTAGTCACCAGGAAAGCATGTTCCTGCAACAAATATTATCTAATTCATCATTTAATTAAATCTTAATATATTTGATTATTTATTTTATTTTATTTACACGTGTAACTTCAGTAAATCTGAATCTGAGGCATGATATTTGCGTGCAAACAACCTGTCCAGGGTTGTTACATGGAGCCCATTCAGCAGGCACAAACTGGCAATAGTCAGATTATAGACCCACTGCATCGACCACTGTGCTGCATAATCCAACTCACACAATACTTTACATAATATTGGTAATGTAGCAGAGAGACAAAGAGGGAAGGAGATATCAGATGGCCAGTACCTTTACAAACGCCTCATCTTTAATCGAAATCAAAATCTCAAGTAGCCACTAAGCCAAATTTTCTATAAAATATTAAATATCATTTTGTTCTCATGAAAAATTTAATCTCAAATTCTATAAAAATTGGCATTCAAACAACTTAACCATTTCAAAACAAATATTATTACAGACTGAAACAGAAAATACACACAAGATGACAGTAATTGTCAGAATCAACAGGAAAATCAGCAGGAAAAAAATTTCATAAATGAAATATTTTAATTGAAAAGCACCAACTTTATAACGAAGATGCCAAATTTTACCTCAGAAATGCCATATTGCCTAAAAAGACCATATTTTAATTCAAAATCACCAACTTTCACGTCAAAAATGCCACACTGTACCTCAGAAATGCCATATTGTCTCAAAAATGCCACATTTTAATTTGAAACCACCACACTCTACATCAAAGAGGCAAAATTTTACCTCAGAAATGTCATATTGCCTCAAAAATGACATATTTTAATTCAAATACACCAACTTTCACGTCAAAAATGCTACACTGTACCTCAGAAATGCCATATTGCCTCAAAAATGACAATCACAGCTTACTAGCACTTCATATATGACATGGAAAGGCTCATACAGGTAAAAAAATGGCATCAAATAGCACTTAAAATATTGTTCAGTAAGGTTCAGAGATGTAAACAAAGCAGCACTTAATATATCACATGGTAAGGCTCACAGAGCAAATAATTGCCTAACAGCACTTCAGATATAACTTAGAAATGCTCATACAGCCAACCGTAGCAGTAAACAGCACTTAAAATATCACTTAGTAAGGCTTATAGAAAAACATATCGCTTAGTAGAACTTGACATATCACTTGGAAATGCTCACAGAGCTTATCATTGCCTAAAAAGCATTTCAGATATCACTTAAAAATGCTCATAGAGGTAAATATAGCAGTAAATAGCACTTAACATGTCTTTTGGTAAGGTGCACAGAGCTAATCTTGGACTAATAGAACTTCACACATAACTTAGAAATGCTCAAAGAGGTAACCATAGCAGTAAATAGCACTTAAAATATCACTTGCTAATTCTCACAGAGCAAAACATAGCTTTGTAGCACTTAATATACCACCTAGTAAGGTATACAGAAGTAATCACAGCTTACTAGCACTTCATATATCACTTGGAAAAGCTCATAGACCTACAAATAGCATTAAATAGCAGTTAAAATATCGCTTAGTGAGGCCCATACAGCGACACATAGGTTTGTAGCACATAATATACCACTTGGCAAGGCTCACAGAGCTAATCATGGCCAAATAACACTTCAGATATCACTTAGAAATGCTCATAGAGATAAACATTCCAGAATATAGCACTTAGAATTTCACATAGTAAGCTTTATAGAGCAAAACAGACCTCAGTAGCACTTTATAAATCACTTGGTAATTGTAATCTGACATTTATAAAGCGCCACTTCAAGAATAGACTCATCATAGGTGCTCCCGACCCGAACCAGTGAGACCACTGACAAATAATACAGACTTCAGGAGATTCAGCTATTAGGTCCAACAGAGGCAAAGCTTCTAGACTGAGCTGTGCGCATACGAGGGACAGTCAGGAGTCCAAGGGAGGCCGATCGGAGAGTGCTACGGCCTGGAACCAAGGAGACCGAAATGCAGAAGTCCCTAAGGTATGATGGAGCAGAGCCAACAAGACAATTACGCATAAGGGTTAGGATCTTGAACCGAATACGCTGCTGAATTGGAAGCCACAGCAGTGTCCCACATAAAGGAAGTTATATGGCCATACTTGGGGATGCCTCCAATAAGACGGGCAGCAGCATTCAGAACAGATTGAAGGCTCACAGAGCTAATCTTAGACTAAGAGGACTTCAGATATCACTTAGAAATGTTCGTAGAGGTAACCATAGCAGTAAATAGCACTTAAAATATCACTTAGTTAGGCTCATAGAGCTAAACATAGCTTATAGCACTTAATATATCACTTGGTAAGGCTTACAGAGGTAACCATAAGAGTAATTAGCACTTAAAATATCACTTAGTAAGGCTTATAGAGAAAACATAGCTTAGTAGCACCTGACATATCACTTGGTAAGGTTCACAGAGTTAATCTTAGACTAACAGGACTTCACATATTACTTAGAAATGCTCACACAGGTAACCATAGCAGTAAATAGCACCTAAAACATCACTTGCTAAGGCTCACAAAAGTAATCACAGCTTAAGAAAGCACTTGCACATCAGCATGCCTTGGACCGCCATATAAGAATAATCCACTCTGGAGAAAAACAATGCCAGTTTTGCAACATATTGCTTTCAACACCCAATGATCTTAATGTGCATGCAAGAACCCGCACTAGAGAAAAGCCATACAAGTGCAATTTATGTGACAAATTATTTACAACATAGAATTCTCTGGACTATCATTCAAGAACTGCTAACAATGCTATGGAAGCCATTAGTTTAGACCTAATAGTCTTTATATCATTGACTTCAAATGTGTTGTGCATAGATCAAATTTATTTTTACTAAGGTATTAAAGGCAGCATATTCAAAACCCATACTGGAGTAAAATCATGCAATTTATGTAAGAAAGCATTTGCATATCAGCATGCTTTGGACAGGCACATAAGAATAATCCACTCTGGAGAAAAACAATGTCAGTTTTGCAACAAATTGTTTTCCACTCCCAATGATCTAATGAGCATGCAGGAAACCAAACATGAGAAAAACCATTCGAGTGCAATTTATGTAAGAAAGCATTTGCACATCAGCGTGCTTTGGACCGCCACATAAGAATCATCCACTCTGGAGAAAAAATATACCAGTGCACTTTGTGTGAGAGAGAGTTTTCACGAAACAATCTTCGGGATTACTACATAAGCACCCAGACTGGAAAAACCACAAAAGTGCAACTTATCTGACAAAGCATTTGCACAAAAGAGCACTCTGCAACGTCATTTGAAAACCCAAACTGGGGAAGCACTATGCCATGAAAATGTCTAGGGATATGTTAAGTGTGATGGAGAAATACCTTGGAAACTAATCCACATTAGAGATATTGACTGCAGATGACAAATACGCGGACAGAAAACAGTTTTCCACGGTCAAACCATTTGAAACTGTCATACATTGTCGCAGGAACATTAACACTTACTGCAGCGTCTATTTGTATGAGAGCTTGATTTGCGTATAGCTGATTGTCATTGGTGGAGTTGGCCCTTGCATCCTGCAGATATTTGTAAAGTAATCACTGCATGCTGCATGGTGAAGAAGTACGACACACAGGAACCTGGAACAGTCTGAATGGCATCAGCATTTCATCCTGGGTGTGTGTTTGGGCATGTGCATGTATGTGTGCATGTGATTTTGCATCTGTGCATTGCTGCTTGGATGGTACGGATGGTCAGCTGATTATACTGTATTCATGTTTTAACTCTACTGCTCATGGCATATTGTATGCAATATAACTGTTTGTATGTATGCAATACTAGTGTTTTTATGAATGTAATGTATATAATATGCATGTATGTGGTAGACTTCTCTACATACTTATTCAGTGAGTGTTTGAATATGTAATTGCTGTATGTAAGCAATACTAAAGCCTATACTTCTTTCATTATTGAAATATACTTCATTATTAAAAATTTCATTATTACTAAAAATATTATATTTCATTATTTAAAATATTATTATATGTACCTTATGGTATTCATCCAAGGACAGTGTAAAAATTAGTTGGGAGAGGCTCTTCCTTGACTAGTTCAACTTCATAACTTTGTGTTTATTCATTATTATTGTTTAACTTTATAATTTAATTTTTTATTAGTACTATTACTATAATATAATATTTTTATTACTAAAATTAAAATTAGATTATTTTTTACCTGAGTAGATATTATCCCTCAGGAAGAAAAGGAATATCATAGGAGCTGTGAATGGTTATCTGGAAAATCAGGCTCGATCCTCCTCCACATTTTTATGTTATTGCTTCTTATATTATTTTATTATTATTATTATTATTATTATTATTATGATTATTATTATAGTGGCAAAGGACTTTTAGCTTGCTTGAAGAAGTTGACTAACAGAAATCAAAATTTTGGAGTAATGTGTAAAACCAACAAAGGCACTTTGAGAAAGTCTTTAGCTAAATGTATGTGTATATGTATGTATGTATATGATGCTCATAGGTAAGGATTGCATAAATTTTAAAGAAAGTTTTATGGAATTAAAAGTGTACAACTGTTGTGTATATGGATATAAAAGTTTTGAAACAATGGAAATGCTAAAGGAAAAATTATGGTTCCTTTACCATGTTTTTGTGGTTCAAAGATGTATGCAAACATTTTTGGCATCTATTCTTAAGTTGTAAGATAGTGATGTACTGTGCACTTCAATGGTTTGTTAAGAGAACAGTTGTTAATAATGGTTTTAGTTTGTGCTATGATGGTAGAATATGTCCGGTGCTCAGCATAGCACTGGCTTTGGCTAGATTATCATAAATGCAAAGAATAAAAGCAGACAATAAAAATGGCATTATATGCATTTCTCTAAAAAAAGTACATTGCATAAACTTTAGGCCTGAAAGATGATGCATCAGGAAGCTTTTATCCTGTATACAAGCTTTCATTCTATGACAAGCTTTCATTCATTTTCATTTTATACATACCGTAGATACTCGGCTACAAGTCGACCTCGCCTATAAGTCGACCCATAAATTTTCGACCTCGGAGAGGGTAAAAGTCTATGACCCGCGCATAAGTCGACCCCTAATTTTTCGACCTCAGAGAGGATAAGTCTATTTGTGTTTTTACATATAAATTTGGATATTCTGAAGTGCTTTTAAACGACCTGTTTCTAGATATAATTCTGAACATTTTACGGCGCTTTAAAACACCAAGCAGAGGCACCAAGTGAGACCTAAAGATAGGAACACGTGCTGCGCAAACACGTGCTCCGCCCAAAATACCCAATAAATATCTACCAACAATAAATTTATACTCGAATTACCTTTAAATTTATTAGTTCGTATAAGTTTTAAGTTAATTTTAACGGACTGCACTACAATTTTCGCCACTTACCATTATTTGCCGACTATGTTTCCACACTGAAAATCAAGGCGGAAGTTACGGTGCCATGACTCGAAATTTAAGAACAGATGTCAATCCACCAGGAATGACACACATATCTGTGTGTAAATGTTTGACCTTGGATTGATGATGGAAAAAGATGGTAGTATTGACCGTTTGGCCATTGTCTCTCGTGACCCGCCATCCGAGATAATTGGTATCCAGTATTCGAAAGCCACTTATCTTGAGCTGTACACACATAGCAGTGGTAATCTTTCCAGATTGTCGTGCTCAAACACACTTGACAGCAAGATATTTTGAACAAATGGAGGTGTCTTTGCAGTCTCCACATCTGTCTCACAAGATACCCTTGAACACTGTACATCTGTCACATCAGATGATCCTGGCAGCATAACAGCAATTTCGCATCCACCACCCTAGTTTCAGCAACAAGAAGCACATCTTTAGGTGTCACATGAGATGCAGAAGTACCATATGAAGAAAGATCAGCAGCTGAGACAGCTTCACTAGTAGAGCAAGAAGTCGGGGTATTTTCATTCAGATCATCAGATGTCAAGATATCTTCACTAGAATGACAAGACGTCTGATTATCTTCACTCATATGACATGATGAGACGTCCTCACTGATATGGTAAGATGCTGATATATCTTCACTTGTAAAATGACATGCTGCTTGGGTCCAAGTAATTACTGTTATTGGTAGTTGGATAGAAGCATCAGGCTGTAGGCCACAGTAATGGTGTTCCACTGCCAAACAATTTGTCTCTATTTATCTGCGAGCTTTCACACTAATTCAACACCAACTCAACAAGGGCACTAGCAACAACAACAAAAAAGCTCAAACAATAAACAAACGACCACAAAACTTGGTTTTACTATATGACTTGTAAAATTTGGTGATTTTGTACAACTTTTTGTGCACTTTCTGATTCAGTAAATCATTCTGAATTGAAACAAATAGTTTCCCACTAATATGGGTGTGAAATGGGCCAAAAAATCAGTCGCTAGTTTAAAACTGCAATATTCATGGCATTGTAGCGGTGAATACTACAAAAACTATTGCAAATATTTTACATTTCTGTTATCTGCATATAGTTCACTCTCTGTGTGACAAATCTTAGCCGTTTTACTCTATGTCTTCATGGTAAAATGAAGCGTCGAAGTTGGTCTGACCCATAAACTACCTCGTCTTTGGCTGCAGGTATGGGCATGTGGGACAATAGATAGAACAATGCACTTGACTTAATGTTGTAGTGCTTGAACAGACCTTTCCAATGATATATGGTTTGTTTGGCGCATCTCAGTCCCTCACGTGATTCTAAGTGGTCGAAATAATTATATTTGAACACTCGCGAATGACATATTGCAGTACTTTATATAAATTGTCTTATTATTATTATTATTATTATTATTATTGTACTTTAATATTAATTACCCTACATTAAATGTAGTTATACCTAGTGTGACCTACAAGTGATAGATAATAAATATTTAGCTATCTTAACTGCCGGTAAATAATTTTGTCTTTATTTGTGTTAGATGTTAAGTACGAATAAAGCAGTAGTTTAGCTAATGTTCAATGTGTATGTTGTTTAGAGCCAGACCTCCTGACGTGTGGCGGTTGTCGGAGAGTCTTCAAGTTGAGTGAGATTGTTGTATTCATTGAACACAAGGCCACCGTCTGCCACCAGTCAAGTGCTCAACCAGATCATGCTCCACTGGAACACGGTCGTGCTTCATCGGAGTTTGGTCATATTCCGTCGAGTGCGATCGTACCATCTCTGACAGCAGTGAAACACCTATAACCGCAAATCCATCTGATTGTGCATTTGGTCTCTTGGATGGAGCTGAAACAAAGTGGAAAAATGCTGCATCAGATGCTCTTGTTGAACAACTGCATCAGGACATTAATACAAGGCAAGGGGTGATGGAATCAGAAGGTTCGGGGGAGGAAGATCGGGCTGATGGTGGCTTTCCAACATCACCAAACCAGGAGGAGGCAGTGAACTGTGAAAACCCAGTTGGCAAAGGATTATCTGGTATGATTGAAGCGATATGGTCTTGTTTTGTTTGTGGTTTTTTATGTTATCAGTTTGGGTGGTGAGTTTTCTGTATGTAGAGACGTTTTGCAAGTGTCCGTTCACAATACAATACCTTGCGTTTTGTTAAGGCTGCCTGTGTTAAATTAGAGGACTCGTTTGGAACTGTGATGTTTTAATAACCTGGTGTTAGAATTCAAGACAAATAAATTTACAGACAGAAATCTAAGGAAAGTAAGGTTATGTGATAATATTGTTTGTTACAGTGTATGAAACAATCTAAGGTAGGTAACGTAATGGTTTGTTATAATTATTACAGAGTAGTTTAGGGTCATTTAAGAATCGCTGATTGCAGACAGATGGAAAAAGGAAAAATGAAATCGTGGTAAAGTAGGAGAATTTGGCTGTTGAGGAGTATGAATTGCAGGGTTTCTGACTTGGATGAAAAGACGATTGAGTTAATTAATTAATTAGTTAAGTTAATAAAGTTAATTAATTATGTTACAACATTTTGGAAAAGGCTTCTTAAGTTTGTGCTTTTAGCCTTTGATCAGTCATTGCTTTGTGCATTAAGATTGGGAGCACTTTTTCTTGAAGTGCCGCCAGTTTAATTCTCAGTTACATATGGTTAAATTTAGTTAGAAATTACGAGACATACCTTTTTTATTGCTGTTTCCTAGAGCCCTTTGGCATCCGATGTGTTGTGTGTATCAAGACCTTCAGGTCATCCTGGTCACTGCTACAACATGCTGAACAGGTCCACAAAATCAACGTCTACCGCAAAGCCGACCCTCCTCCACAGCCAGCCAGCACCACAAACCCAAGCATCATATCGGATGACATCTCTAACGTGTCCGGTCGGCAAGGAACATCACCGCCTATGTCGGTCTTTCCGATCACCTCTCCTCGTTCCTCGTCCAAAAGAAAATATCCGACATCTGAGGAAAATCTATCCTCTGATGATGCAGTGCTGTCCCCAGGTTCATCCCAATCTCCTTTACTTCTTCCAGACGAGCCTTTATGAGAAAAAGTGGCTCGAATTGTGGAAGGTTGAACGACCCACTGTCGAACCCTGCTGCCGAAGAACTGCCAACAGCAGCGTGCCCGAGCATGACCAGTTTTTCCCCAAGTCGCAGGTGGAATGAATCCAAGAAGGCTCGGTTCTTCCGATCACCACCAGAAGACCGCCGCTTGAACTCCGAGCTCTCATTTGCTCCCATCTTTCCATATCCATCTGTCGCAGGCTATTATGAACCATCGCTTGCCTTCACCCCGGTGCCTACACATGGCATCTGTTCACGACGTCTGCAACAGCTCGCTGACCAGCGCTCCTCAGATGCTCGGATGCTTACGAAGTCGCCTCCACTACAGATAGGCCGCATTTCGCCCTTTCATCACTCCTTGCCCACGGAGAGGACATCAACAGGTGGGCAAGCATCGCATGAATGTCACATCTGCCACAAACATTTCAAGTTTCAAAGCAGCCTGCTGGTACACTCCTATGAGGCTCATCCACGTGAGACGCCATTTGCGTTGCAACCAGCTTCGGAGGCTGGCGGTTCTCTTGCCAGTGCATTTCATGACCCAATGTTAAACGTCCAAGACAGACAGAAGGGTTTCACAGGTAGCAAGTCCTTACCTGTTGTGACTGGATCGAGCTTGAATCAGCCGTCGACAAAACTGGCCACGTCTAGCTACCATCGAAGAAAATTAGAAAAAGACAGCACGAAAAGAACAGCAAGGAAAAACCGAGTGCACAAAGTCTTTGAGGTAGCAAGTGAGGATTCTAAAGCCAAAGAAGACGAACTTGAGGATGAGGAGGAGCAAGAAGAGGAGGATGATGATGTAGTGTGTGATGTTCTGAAGATGCAAGAAGGAAAAGAGACGAGGGACAATCTGAGAGATCTCGAGGAGAAGAAAAATCCTAGAGAGGATTCAAGTTCATTGAACGCAGAGCCAAATCGGACGATACTCGGTGAGATCATGCGCAAATCAGGGTTGTGTGAGATTGCCGAGTATGACAATGCGTACAAACAGGCGCTGGCTGAGCGAACAACCTCTGACAGGGATCCAACCGAAGTTCATGACACGACAGAAAATTCGGAAGAAAGTTCTAGGCAGCAGAAACAGAATCACTTTTCCCAAGCAACCGAAGGAAAGAAGCGGCTGAGGTAGGACACTGAGGTGTTTGGAAGAGAAGGTGGACTAAATTCTGGTTGCCCGCCAGGCCGTTCAAGCAGTCTTTGGATTCCGCCTCAAACAAGTCCGGCAATCCATGATTCCACGAAAAATTTAACTCCCCCTACAACGCGCCTTGACGGGATCACGCCGAACCAGCGTCGTCGTAACGACACATGAGAATTTTGTGGCAAGGTGTTTCGCAACTGTAGCAACCTAACTGTACGCCGGCGATCGCATACTGGTGAGAAACCTCACAAGTGTATGGTCTGTACGTACGCTTGCGCTCAGTTCGAGCAAACTGACTCGTCACATGAAAACCCATGGCCTCTTTGGTGCTCACATCTACCACTGCAAGTTCTGCGAGGTGAATTTCACGCTTCCGTCAGATCTGGAAAAGCACGTTCACCAGTGCGAGCGAAACCAGCAAAGCACAGATGAGCAGAACGTGGCGCTTGCAAGCTACTCACCAGCGAGCTCGGCTTCATCCACGCCTTCTAATGTTGTCAACTGAGAGATTGTACGCAAACTGAATGCCACGAAACTTTGCTGCAGGAAATTGTGTGAAAAGGTTTTCTACGAATGTCCCAAGAAGTTTCGTATGAAATGAACCGCATTAAACTTTGTTGCAAAGGATTGTTCAAAAGGTTGTGCAAAAAAAATAAATGAAACTCTGGCTCAAAGTGCATCGGATGAACTGCAAGAAGAATTAATCCCGTAGAAGCAGTGGCTGTTTACATAACAAACATGATAATCTGTCTCATAGTTTATTAGTGCTTCATTGTGCCTCCTGTCAAACGATTGTGCCTTAGGTTTGGGACTATTTTGATGCACAATAGTCTTTATATCATTGAGTTCAAATATGTTTGTGTATAGATCAAATTTATTTTTACCAAGGCATTAAAGGGGCAGTATATTCAAAACCCAAACTGGAGTAAAACCATTCAAGTGTAATTTATGTAAGAAAGCATTTGACATCAGTGTGCTTTGGACCACTGTATAAGAATAATCCACTCTGGAGAAAAACAATGTAAGTTTTGCTAAAGAAGGCTCAAGCTGAATAAAGAACAAGTTTAATTTCACCATAAAATTCATCGAAATGAAGCAACAAACATGCGAAAATTGATTACAATGCAGATGTGCTTGTAAGATAATATGTATACATTGACTTTTAAGCAAAAATAAGCCCATATTTACGAATCTTTAATCCTTTAAGACTTTAAGCCTATTTAATCCTTTAAGAGTATATAAATGTGCTAAAACAAGAACTGTATACACAACATAAGCTTACCACAAGTACCGTAGATACTCGGCTATAAGTCGACCTCGCCTAAAAGTCGACCCATAAATTTTCGACCTCGGAGAGGATAAGTCTATTTGTGTTTTCACATATAAATTTGGATATTTTGAAGTGCTTTTAAACGACGTGTTTCTAGATATAATTCTGAACATTTTACGGCGCTTTAAAACACCAAGCAGAGGCACCAAGTGAGACCTAAAGATAGGAACACGTGCTTCGCAAACACGTGCTCCGCCCAAAATACCCAATAAATATCTACCAACAATAAATTTATACTCGAATTACCCTTAAATTTATTAATTCGTATAAGTTTTAAGTTAATTTTAACGGACTGCACTACAATTTTCGCCACTTACCATTATTGAGAGAGAGAGAGAGAGAGAGAGAGATTTTTATTGACAACCAAAAAATAATTAACAAATACAATTATAGTCTGTCACATACAGTGGTGCCAATGGGCTGACCTAAAAGGAACAAACAGTTCCGCTATTAAGGTCACCTATTTACATCATGGATTACAAAAAGGTGACAGTATAATACTGAGTAAAACAATTAATAATCTAAAAAATAAAGTAATTATTATAATCAATGTCATTGCATAAACCTAAACAAAACAAAAAACACTTAACTAAGCACCAAAAATACTTAACTACGTGCATTGAGTATATGAGATTTTAGATTTGTTTTAAACTGGTATAATGTTGGCAAGCTAGTAAGAACAGTTGGCAGAGAATTCCAGAATGACGGTCCACAAATTATAATACTAAACAGCCTATTAGTAGTGTGAACAGAATGTTTATGATACATATGAGATGATCGTGTATAGTGACCATACATATCTGAATTCATACAAAAGTATTGGTAGAAGTCCACAGGTAATAGATTATTTTATAGTTTAAACATAAATAAACCTATTTGCAATTTATTAATACAATCAAAAGGTGATATTCCTTGACTATGAAAGGACAATCGAGTGCTGGTTCTGAAGGGTAGATTAAATATAATTCTGATGATGCATTTCTGTAGGGTTCTAAGATTAGACAGGCGAGTATGATATGTGGAAGCCCAAACAATGTTGCAATACGAGATATATGGATATATTAAGGAGTAATATAGGTTCAATAATATATTTTGGGGTAATTTTTGGCGGATACGAGAGATAATACCAATATTTTTTGATATTTTTTTAGATATGATATTTATGTGTTCTTTCCAAGTCAAATGTTCGTCAATGTGAACTCCTAGAAATTGTGTGGATGACACCTGATTTATATTTACATTATCCATTTTTATACTGAGATTACATTTAGGTATAATTTTTCTCTGTGAGCTAAATAATATGAAATTCGTTTATTTGCCGACTATGTTTCCACACTGAAAATCAAGGCGGAAGTTACGGTGCCATGACTCGAAATTTAAGAACAGATGTTAATCCACCAGGAATGACACACAGATGTGTAAATGTTTGACCTTGGATTGATGATGGAAAAAGATGGTAGTATTGACCGTTTGGCCATTGTCTCTCGTGACCAGCCGATAATTGGTATCCAGTATTCGAAAGCCACTTATCTTGAGCTGTACACACATAGCAGTGGTAATCTTTCCAGATTGTCGTGCTCAAACACACTTGACAGCAAGATATTTTGAACAAATGGAGGTGTCTTTGCAGTCTCCACATCTGTCTCACAAGATACCCTTGAACACTGTACATCTGTCACATCAGATGATCCTGGCAGCATAACAGCAATTTCGCATCCACCATCCTAGTTTCAGCAACAAGAAGCACATCTTTAGGTGTCGCATGAGATGCAGAAGTACCACATGAAGCAAGATCAGCAGCTGAGACAGCTTCACTAGTAGAGCAAGAAGTTGGGGTATTTTCATTCAGATCATCAGATGTCAAGATATCTTCACTAGAATGACAAGACGTCTGATTATCTTCACTCATATGACATGAGACGTCCTCACTGATATGGTAAGATGCTGATATATCTTCACTTGTAAAATGACATGCTGCTAAATCTTCATTTATAAGGCTAGGTGCTGAGATAGTGTCATCAACAAGATGATGTACCCAAGGGAAGAGTTATCCAATGCTTACTGGTCGGTGGAGTAAGATATTGTGATCTATGGTGTCGAAGGCTGCAGAGATATCAAGGAGACAGAGACCCGTTTAATAAGCCGATATAAGCCCACGCAGACCCGTGCCTACTGTCAATGTGTTTTTCTAGCTGACGGGCACACTTGTATCAATCAACTTCAAAACCTCCAATAATGTCAACCTATGTGTTCAGTGAATAAGAAATAATGTCTTTGAAAAAAAGTATAATTTTGGTACTTGCATTCTGCCTATACCGACTATTCGGTTTTTTTGGTTTTCCGTATTTTTCAGTTTTCTGAACAGTGACTTCCGTGTTGGTTGATGTTTCACTGACTATTAATTAATCTTCAAAATATTATTAGCCAGTGTTTATTGTAGATCTGCCTTGCCGTTCCGAGGATCAAATGCATTTAGTGAGTACTGCACAGCATTTAATATTTTGATAAGAAAGTTTGTAATAAGTTTGGAACATTGTTCTGGCTTGGAGTAGGCCCTATTGTAATCTTTTCATTGAACAATCCTTCTGAACAATTAACTTGAGCTCTTCCTCCCACAAGCTCAAGAAACATTCTGAGATTATCTTAAGACGCACCTTTAAATGGTCATGTTGCAACACAGTTGTGATGTTTCTAAAATGCGCAATAAAAGTGCTTAGCATTCGGATACTTTTACCGTAGTCCATTTGCCAATATATTTCTGCATTTGAGAAGGGGCTCTGATGGCATCTTCCAGGTAAAAGTGTAATGACTATAACGATACCAAGGTCTCTAATAATTCTGTGCGCTATTTTATGCAATTAAAGTAGCATTTTGCTGCGATTTACGAATAACAGGATAAACTTTGAAGAACTACCATGTGTGCTTTGATGTCTCTAAACATTTCTAAGTGAAGTCTTGAACAAGTGTTTGTAAAATGACCATTCATAGCAATATTTTGTCATAATTTCAGCCATCCGACTGAATGAGGATAAGCTCGTTAAGGTAGAGACAACTGGGCGCATCATCGTGGAGAGCTGTAGTCTACAGTCTGTGGACGACGGCCAAGGTACGCCTACATACTGGTATTTAAACTACCATTTCGAACACTCCCAAGTGTTTTAAATAAAAAATACTAGACCATTTGTACTTTTACATAAATTTTTTACACTTCAAGTATCTTGACCAAAGGAACGCTACAGAATTCCAACTAAGGATCATCTGCCAAGGTATCGATAACTGTTGAGTCCCACGAAAGGCAGCTTCTTTTCCCCAAAGGAATAAGGGTTTTGCCACCGGGCGCCTCCCATCGGACCTTACAAGTCCAACTGACTCTTGATGACGGGAAACCAGTTTTTTGAGGGTTCCGCAAATGATGTCGTCAAAGAGCCCATGTCTTTCCTTCGACCAGGGTCAAAGTAGCTTGATAATCCGTGTGAGCCATTCTCTATATCTAATGCACATGTTAACACCGAGTCAAAAATCAATTGCCATTCGAACTGAGCCTGAGCCTTGGGCAACAGGCACTGTTTGGCTAGATCAGAGGCCAGTCGCCTGAATGCTGTGAGGCAACTGACCTAACCGCGCTTGCTGATGATTTTATGTTATTAAGGATTGATAGTTTTCCAGAATCCTCTGAATTCAGAGGCGATCCCAAGCAGGCTGTTTGTGCGCCAGGGTTGCTTGTATGTTGTGTCTGATTCAGAGAACTAGACATTTAGGACAGATAACAAAGTCGAACCTGCCGGCACATTACACCTCCAGGTCGCAACATGTGGCTGAAGCCAAAGTGCCAGCACGTAAACGCAACACATCCCAAGGCCGCCGTTTATAATTGGGACAGAGACTTGCTTCCAACTGCATTGTCGAGTGCCAAGTTGAGGAGTGTTGACCAGGCTGTTGCGCATTAACTGGTCATTCTAGATCATAACTGAGTTACTGAAACACGTAGGCATACTTGTAGAGCTGTACCGAATATTCCTATTCGATTGGCTTCGGACCGAATTGTGCTCAGGATAGTTTATTTGTATTTGGCCGAATAGTTGTTTTAAATCCGAATACGAATAGTAGGCCTATAAGAGCTACGTACGCGTCCCGATCGTGGCTTATTTCAGGGATTAACGGTCCATGCACGGGGAGCTTAAATGGCGTGGCACCCATTCAAACAAACAGCGGTGGTGAAGGTGGTCCATCTCTGTACAATGTTTTGTTCATCAGCACTGCACCCTTTTCATCTCTGATTGCTGCCATCTTTGTTAATAGGCCTATTGCTGATCATGTTGTATACACTCTCTTTTTTGCATTCTCTGTAATATTTTTATATATTTATCTAAACTCTCTCTTAAGCGTCCGGTTTGGTGACCGTGAGGTGCATAGGTCTTTAAGTTCTTCGATTTTTTAAAAGTTCAACATTCAACGATACTATAAGATTGCCGCTCGTTGGATCGGGTAAGTGTGGCGTACTTGAAACTCACCCATAATTTTTAGGACCGGTATGGTTGCTTATGGAGAAAGATGACAATATCAGTCGCTTGGCCGTCGTCTCGCCTGACCAGCCTACAGCGAGACTAGGATACCAGTACGCAAAACCGACACACTTGGAGTTGTACACCTATGGCAGTGGTAATCTTTCTTACATATTACAGGGTATTTTGAATTTTCGATTGGATCAAAACCTGGATTTGCCTAATTTCTATCACAGCTGCCAGATCAGCTTTTAATATACATTCGTCACTTATTAGTAATAGCATTGATTTATAAATGGACAGTAGACTAACTCTTTCAGTCATATTGTAATATTTAAAATCTCTAAACAATCAAGCCACTGTTCAACAAGTAGTTAACGAAATCGAGAAATCATATACCTTCAGCCTGTCATTCTTATACTGTCCTACCTAAATCGGCTTTAATTTAGTAATATTGTTATTATTATTTTTGATAGCATCTTATTGATAGCTCTCTTGACTGCTGTTTGTATGCCGATGATGCCCAATTCATCCATTCATTTGAGAGTTCCACATCTAATCCTACCCTCCAGCTACTTGATTATTTTTTGATGATGTTCAGTATTGGATGGCTGGTAAATAACCTTTTTCTGAAATCCTTAGGCGTGGTCAACGTAACCTTTTCTACCAAAGAGTGTTCGCTGAACCACCAATCAAGCACGGTATATTTAACTTTTGCATTTAAGACGTGCTGTCATGCATTCATTTTTTCAGTCCGACTGATAATTGTGTTCGATTTTAAAAGTGAACAGTTTCTTAACATACACTTAGCCATTACTCTCATTCACTCCTATCACCTCACCCACCACACTGGAATAAACTTTCCCCAGAACTGCGACAGTTTTCTGACCCCTCATACAAACCCATCGATGCTACACCGCTTTTTAGTTCTGCTTCGGCCTTTCACTCAAAACTGAAAGCATTCCTCTTTCACAGATCATAGGACTTTGAAAGATCATGCTTTCTTTTGACTTTGTGTGCTTTACATTTTCAGTGTACCTTAAGTTGTATCTGTTTAGACCATGTAATTAGCCATATATACAGTGCTTTCGAAGGGTTGTTAAAAGGTACTGTTTAGGTGCTGTACATGCAAACATGCATGATGCATGCATGCATAACTATCTGTGGTGTAAATGTGTCATTGTCTTGCTTTGTCCATTTGCTGCAGCGTCCATCGTCATCAACGGGTACGACTGATCAATCACAGGAAGAAAACGAGGAGTCAGAAGAGGAGGATGAAACAGATGAAGAAGAAGAGGAGGAGGAAGAAGATGAGGAGGAGGAAAGATTGCCGCTCGGTGATCGGGTAAGTGTGGCATACTTGAAACTCACCCATAATTTTTAGGACCAGTGTGGTTGATGATGGAAAAAGACGGAAGTATTGATCGTTCGGCCATCGTCTCTCCTGACCAGCCGTCCGAGATAATAGGCATCCAATACTCGAAAGCCACTTATCTGGAGTTGAACACGCATGGCAGTGGTAATCTTTCCAGATTGTCGTGCTCAACCACACTTGACAGCAAGATATTTTCAACACATGGAGGTGTCTTTACAGTCTCCACATCTGTCTCACAAGATACCCTTGAACACTGTACACCTGTCACATCAGATGATCCTGGCAGCATAACAGCAATTTCGCATCCACCAACTGTCATGTCAGACTTCAGACAAGATGTGACAGGCATCCTGCATTCCTCATCAACCAGATCAGTTGCCAAAGGAATCGTTCCTGGAAGCACAACTGGTAGCTTACCGGTACATTTCCCATCCATCAGATCAGATGTCATAGATAGTACCATGCAAGCAGAAGTGTCTGTGCCATAAGTGGCATTAGGGACCGGGATTTCTTCATATCCACCATCCCTAGTTTCAGCAACAAGAAGCACATCTTTAGGTGTCGCATGAGATGCAGAAGTACCACATGAAGCAAGATCAGCAGCTGAGACAGCTTCACTAGTAGAGCAAGAAGTTGGGGTATTTTCATTCAGATCATCAGATGTCAAGATATCTTCACTAGAATGACAAGACGTCTGATTATCTTCACTCATATGACATGATGAGACGTCCTCACCGATATGGTAAGATGCTGATATATCTTAACTTGTAAAATGACATGCTGCTATATCTTCATTTATAAGATTTATTTGAGATAGTGTCATCAACAAGATGATGTACCCAAGGGAAAAGTTATCCAATGCTTACTGGTCGGTGGAGTAAGATATTGTGATCTATGGTGTCGAAGGCTGCAGAGATATCAAGGAGACAGAGACCCGTTTAATAAGCCGATATAAGCCCACGCAGACCCGTGCCTACTGTCAATGTGTTTTTCTAGCTGACGGGCAAACTTGCATCAGTCAAGACTTGCTTCCAACTGCATTGTCGAGTGCCAAGTTGAGGAGTGTTGACCAGGCTGTTGCGCAGTAACTGGTCATTCTAGATCATAACTGAGTTACTGAAACACGTAGGCATACTTGTAGAGCTGTACCGGATATTCCTATTCGATTGGCTTCGGACCGAATTGTGCTCAGGATAGTTTATTTGTATTTGGCCGAATAGTTGTTTTAAATCCGAATACGAATAGTAGGCCTATAAGAGCTACGTACGCGTCCCGATCGTGGCTTATTTCAGGGATTAACGGTCCATGCACGGGGAGTTTAAATGGCGTGGCACCCATTCAAACAAACAGCGGTGGTGAAGGTGGTCCATCTCTGTACAATGTTTTGTTCATCAGCACTGCACCCTTTTCATCCCTGATTGCTGCCATCTTTTGTTAATATTCCTGATAATCTTGTATACCCTCTCTTTTTTGCATTCTCTGTAATATTTTTATATATTTATCTAAACTCTCTTTTAAGCGTCCGGTTTGGTGATTGTGAAGTGCATAGGTCTTTAAGTTCTTCGATTTTTAACAGTTCAACATTCAACGATACTATAAGATTGCCGCTCGGTGATCGGGTAAGTGTGGCATACTTGAAACTCACCCATAATTTTTAGGACCAGTGTGGCTGATGATGGAAAAAGACGGAAGTATTGATCGTTTGGCCATCGTCTCTCCTGACCAGCAGTCCGAGATAATAGGCATCCAATACTCGAAAGCCACTTATCTGGAGTTGTACACGCATGGCAGTGGTAATCTTTCCAGATTGTCGTGCTCAACCACACTTGACAGCAAGATATTTTCAACACATGGAGGTGTCTTTACAGTCTCCACATCTGTCTCACAAGATACCCTTGAACATTGTACATCTGTCACATCAAATGATCCTGGCAGCATAACAGCAATTTCGCATCCACCAACTGTCATGCCAGACTTCAGACAAGATGTGACAGACATCCTGCATTCCTCATCAACCAGATCAGTTGCCAAAGGAATCGTTCATGGAAGCACAACTGGTAGCTTACCGGTACATTTCCCATCCATCAGATCAGATGTCATGGATAGTACCATGCAAGCAGAAGTGTCTGTGGCATAAGTGGCATTAGGGACTGGGATTTCTTCATATCCACCATCCCTAGTTTCAGCAACAAGAAGCACATCTTTAGGTGTCGCATGAGATGCAGAAGTACCACATGAAGCAAGATCAGCAGCTGAGACAGCTTCACTAGTAGAGCAAGAAGTTGGGGTATTTTCATTCAGATCATCAGATGTCAAGATATCTTCACTAGAATGACAAGACGTCTGATTATCTTCACTCATATGACATGATGAGACGTCCTCACTGATATGGTAAGATGCTGATATATCTTCACTTGTAAAATGACATGCTGCTATATCTTCATTTATAAGGCAAAGTGCTGAGATAGTGTCATCAACAAGTTGACGAGAAATCATATTATCTACAGAGTTAAGTGAAGATGCCGACATATCTCTGTCTGAAGTCAGCGTGAGATCAGAAATGGATAAACACTTGCTTTTCAAATCAACTGAATCTTCACAATTTGTAGCAAGCAAAGAAGTTGAACTAGCAACATCCACAGAATCATTCACACAAGTAGGCATAGATGAACCCTTGGATCCAACTGTAAGAGGCAAAGACAAATCTTTAATATCACTTACAGCTGCACAAGGTATCAACAAATCCATTGAACCACTAACATGCGTCACCGATGAATCCATGGAATCACTCCCCACCTGCACCACCATGTTTCTGCTCTTGTTGAGCTGAAACTCCGCAAGTTCAACACAACCCAGCACATGAAGCCCTTTCGTGGCACCTTCTCGAACACATTCGCAGTTACCGAAAGGACACAGCTCTCCATCTTCCTCATCTTCAAAAGCCGAGTCATTCGAATCATACAAACCAGATGGTTCACAGTCTTTCTCTTTCTTCTCACTACAACCATATTGCTCAACATCTGTATCTCTTTTTCCTGGACTCTTTGAAATTTGCAAAAGCACTGAGGTCTTCACTTCCTTTCAATGCCACGTGTTCTCGGCTGTCAGAATCCTCGAGCTGCTTAGATATACCACTTACAGATTGCTCAGCTGCCAACAGTTTACCCAATGCTTCAACTTCTCCCGCACCAATATTCTTCGTCTGTTTCAACTCTACAAGCTTTGTCATAACATCACTTTCAGTTTGCTCCATTGCCATGCATTCCTCAGATCGTGCAAGAATCGCATGAGTATTTGGGATGGCAGAATCTTGAATCCATTCAGAGTCCTGACGAACAGAACAGTCAACATTTTCCACATGCTCGTATGCCATGAATCCCATCCTGGTGGGATCCCTGGTCTGTTCAACTTCCACATCACAAGGCACCACACACTCTGCTGGACTCGCAGAATCCTTATACACTTCGTGAACATGTTTGGAGCAGAAGCAGGCGTGCGCTTCAAGTGCTGTCCTGTTTTTAGCCGCGGAGGACAGAAAAGACAGCTGAGGAGCAACATCTGCCTTGCACGATGAAACCATTTCCGGATCTAGGCCATCTGGTTGGAGAAACGAAAACAAAATAAGGAAATATTAGCAGGCAAGCAGAAAATGTTAACAGCAGACAATGTTAAGCCGAAAAGAGTGCACGCTGAACTACAAAACATTCCTTAAACATCAACAAAGCTGGATGACATTAAAACTCAACAATATTCAATCCCAGTAAATTAGTGTTTTTCATGACAGTTTTACCAAAGTAAATACAGTTAGTCCTTCAGAATTTAAGAGAATTAAGGGTACTGTGTTGCAGTCGATTTTAAAATATCTATAAGCATTGTTTAGGGATGCGTTCATTAGACTTATAAGTCTTAAATTTCAACTTAAGCACTAAATTTAAATACAAAATATGCTGCCTCCCAAAAACACTGCATAGAAATTGGGCATATACGATGCTCATCTCAATCAACATTAATAATTAATCAGTCGATCAATCGAACAAGTTGATCAATGTCACCCAACTGTGTCTGGTACTGCATCACAAAGACAAGAACCAAAAACGAAGAGAACTACAATTAACCTTTTACTTACCATTTAGTTAGGAGAACAACACCCTTGAAAGTGTTAAAACTCCTAAAAGCAGTCTGGCTTCTCAGTCACTCATGGGACCAGAAAGTCATCAACTGCCAAATTCCTCCCAGAAAAAGATAAGTAATTGTCCGGCCACACTGACCGTGCTCTACTACCACACAATTTTCGTCTTTGTGTGCATTCCAGCCACAGTTCTGTCTGCTGCATTCAGGCGTTACTTTTAGAAGTGTAATCTTCAAATCAGATCAAAGAAGCAGAAACAGGAAATCCCACTACTCTAAAGACTTCGATGGCACCAGTAACTAACACACCCGGCATGAACCAATCACTGTTATTACTATTATATTACTGTCAATTGTAGCAGGCGATAGACCTGGCCAGGGACCGACCGAAATGGAGAAGTTTTGTTAGAGCCTCATCGTCGGTGAAAACTTGACGGAGGAGAAAAAGAAGAAGAAGAATTGTAGCATCATCATCAACCAACTACTGTCATTACTATTAATAGTAGTAGCGATATTACTATCCTTTGGCCTAAATACTATCATATATACTAGGCAAATAATACAACTGTCATTATTAATAAAATCATTGCTATTACTATTATCATTACTATTTTTTGTGGTGCCATGGTGCTGGATTTTAATGTCATTAAAATGCAATGATGTAGGAAAGCAAAACAGAGTTTGAAGCCATTCTTCTGAGATGACAATCCACCATCAATTTCACTTATTTTTGATTTTATAGTTATTATACTTATTGTTATTATTATTAACATTATTACTTATAATTACATGTACCAATTAAATTATTATTTTGTACCCAAGGGAAGAGTTATCCCTCAAGAAAGTACAAATTGCACAGAACATCTGGAAGAGCTGTTGTTATTAATAGTTCCACCAGAGTTCTGTCTATAAAACATTTTAAGTTTAGAGAAAAAAGCATTTTTAGGTTACCATCATCAAACAAACACGTTCACTCTCAACACAATGTTGTGGGAAACTATAAATCAACAACGCAACATGTGCATGACTGACTAAAACTGAAATACAAGGAACCACAACACATTTCACTCAAAGTGGTATACACTGCAACTGAACATTCATATATGCAGGAAAATGAAAACAACCTAGACATATGCAGCAAGAATTGAAACAAACATTAGCCTACAAAGCATATCTGGTCAAAATTCCAGTACATATCAACTCAGAAGCGTTTCAACTGCAATAAACATCAATGAAAAATTCACATAAGAAGCAGTTTTATTTGCAAAACACATCAGCGCACATTCACACAAGCGGTTTAACTGCAACAAATTACAACACGACATTCACGTAAGTGGTAAAAATGCGAAACACGTGTGCAAATGGGGAAAATTAAATTTTACCCACTGGATGCTAGGATATCACTGGTTGTACTGCGAAAAACAATATGAATTTTTACTCGGCAAATTGCCACAGCATATCAAGAAAGAACTTAAATTGTTTTACGAAGTGTCAAAATACGCTGGAGACTCATTATAACATGAATCTTGATAAAACACAGTCGAGCAAATGGCAAAATTAACTCTCCTATCATTTCAATGAGTTTCTGTGTAATTCCATGTGCTTCTGAATTTGACAGCTTTTTACCATCACTAAAGTGGCAACAGTATCCTAAACTCAGCTGTCAACAAAATATTCCGTATGCCACTAAGTGATTCTGTCTGACAGACTGTCTGAATGACCGACTGACCATGCATAATGTTGAACTCTTGTCCCTACCGACATTTGACATGGTAAAGCATCCTTGAAGTAGCTTGCTAATGACAATGTTGTATAAATTGTTGTGATTACAATTACAATGTCTATATAAAATTACAGAACAGACATTCAACTGCAGCAGTACTTACCCACAACTAAATGATTAAATATTAAAGCAAATTACAAGCAATAACAATAGGTGCTCTAAAGCCATGATCAAACAAAATCGTTTGCAACCAATAACACATACAGTGTGGACCCGTTAACATGCAATCATCGGGCACAAACCATCGAAACAACATTTAAGCCCGGCCATGTGTAAAACGGCCCAGACAGCCATGTTTGTTTGGCCCTAGCTGACCCACCTGGTGCCACTGTTGACAACTGGCGGCCAGCTATTGGCCACATGAACGGAGACAATGCTAAAATAACCAGAAATATGCCTCAGAGTGTTCAGAAAGTTCATGTGATTTAATTAAACCTACTTCCTCTGTTTAGATATTTAGCAGGCCTTTGTACAATGTGTTAACTAACACGTTGAGTGTTAACAGTTTTGGGGGACATGACTCCCTTCACGTTAGGCAAAATCACGGTTATAACGGTAGTGCAAAAACGCGTCCACACTGTATATATGAACACTTGTCCCTACCGACATTTGACATGGTAAAATTATGACATAAAAAATGACATTACTAAAGTAATAATAATGCAGTAGTAATAATAAAATAATAACAATAAGATGATTATTATTAATAATAATAAAATTAATAATACTAATATTTATAATAATATTATTACTACTATTACTACGTTATTATTATTATTATTACTATTTTTATTATTTTTCTATTCTATAATTAATAATAATAAAATTTATAATAATTATAATAATAATATTATTATTATTATTACTACTACTGCTGCTATTGTTATTATTATTATTAAGCCACTACATTTATAGCCAGCTTTTCAGACAACCTGCCGAATTAGATATGAATTTTCTTAAATTTTTCTAACCCTACCTAACCTAAATTTTATCATTTAAGAGTCATTTCTACCTATGATCAAACAAAACATAATGAATACAATAATACTTACAATAATAGCAATAAAAATTGTTAATTAATAATTCACTGCAGGCACTAAAACAGGTATAAGAAAAGCTACTGACCAACAAAGTTTCCACCAGATATTGCATCTTGGACGAGTTTTCCACCAGAGATGATCTCATTTGTCACTCTATCCCTCATCGATCGAGGAAACTTGGAATAAAACCAGTTACCACTTTTGGCCTCAAACTCCCTAAAAATAAACCATACCTAATAAGCAATAAATTAACAACCCATAAGAAGTAAATACGAAAATAACAAACAGGAAAGACACTGCAAAAACAACAATGACCTACTCTAATCTAATCTAATAACTTCCATAGCACCCTTATTGTAATGCACAAGGCATTAATCAAAGCTTGCTTCAAATATTTAAAAAAGGAAGGTAATCATTCAATTGATGTAATTATAGTCCAGCCAACAACTGATCTCCGAAACTCGAGAGCTCAGGGGTAGTCCATTATTTTTAATTAGAAACTTCTGTTGCACAAGTGTCTAATGCATCAACTGATGGCTACTTGGCTGAAATGCAAATAGTTTATCTAATATTTGGAAACCAAACCAACTGGTGAACCTCATGGGACCAATTTCCTTTTCCAATGCGTTTCAATCAGTGCCTTCAACACAACAGTGCTGTCACATTTAAAGGGACCCTCCCAGACACTCCTGAGGATGCGGCCAGATTTTCCAAACATTTCCCTTGTGTTTCTATTTTAATTTAAAAATCCTGAGGGATCATTTCTAACTGGAAAACCTTTTCAGTTAATAATTATTTAAGTAAATAAATAAATTATAATGACTTAGTAATATCGGGGTATAATCAAAAGTATCAACAAACAATTGTTTAGCAATAAAAAAATTAAAGTTAGTTACCCGGTAGTTAATTACCTAACCTAGTGGCTTCTCTCACAAAGCACTGCATAATGAATGAGCAAAAGCAGCCGTAATCATAAAATCGTAATCGTAAACTTGAGATTTCTACAGCATCCAACAAAAGCTATGTCACGGGAATCAGCTTATTCATAGGCGCTCAGTCAACACAAAAATTGATATGAAAGATGGGTTCGGTTCCAGGTCAAGATCCAAGAGTCAAACAACCAGAAAATGAATTAAAACAACTATTTAAAGCGTAAATAAAACAAATCATAAGTAAATGAATAGATGAATAAATAAATCACAGTTACATCTGTCTGAAGCAGAAGATGCAGATCCATTTCCCAGGTGCTACTGACTCTTGGCACTTCTTGCAGACTCGGTGCTGGCACTTGGCACATGTGCTGCCTGTGTTAAAGAAAAATCCAAATGACTCGCGACATCGTCCACACGTCCGCATGGCGCTGTGTCCCTCACGGATTGTACCTTTCAGACGAAGACTTTTCACTTCGTCCTTGAGACTCCTGATATATTACAAACAGTAATATAATGTCAATCGGCATTTATATAGCACCTTTAAAAAACGGTCAACTGTTATAATTTTTTAATTATTCTTTTTCAATTGGTTTTTCTTATGCTGCTGGTATATATTCTGAGCGATTATTCTTTCATCATTTTTTACCCAAACTACATATGATCCCTCAGAAATTAATTCTTCTTAGAAACTGTGAACAGAATAAAATGAACCACTAGAATTAATTCAATAACTTATAGATTATTGAAGTTTAAGCCAAACTAGAAGAAATTTAGTTCAATCATTATAGATTTAATTTAACTAAATTCTAACTATAAAATATAATTTTTCATTTCCATAATGCCTTCTTTCAGCTTCAACACTGTAAAACATAAGGTGCACACCATTAACATTGATTAATTATCCATTTGATTGCCATTTTGTATTTCTTGTGATGTGGTAGGCCAAAGTGCTCTTCTGTGCAAATGCTTTGTCGCAGAAATTGCATCTCTATGGTTTTTCTCTAGTGTGGGTTTTTGAGTGTTGTTCGAGGTTACTCTTCTCTTGAAATGCTTTCTGACATAAAATGCACTTGTATGGCTTTTCTCCAGTGTGGGTTCTTGTATGGTATTCCAGAGAAGGTTTCTGTTGAAATGCCTTGTCACAAAAAGTGCACTTGTATGGCTTTTCTCCAGTTGGGTTCTTGTATGGCCATCTAGGTTACTTTGGGCAAACGATTTGTGACAATATGTGCACTCATGCGGCTTTTCTCCAGTATGGGTTCTTGTATGGTATTCTAGAGTATGTTTATATGCAAATACTTTGTCACATAAATTCCACACATATGGCCTTTCTCCAGTGTGAGTCTTTATGATATTCCAGAAGACCTTTCTGTGCAAAATCTTTGCAGCAAAAACAGCAAATATATGGTTTTTCTACAGTTTCCGTTTTTGCAAGGAGTTTGAGATGCCTATTCTGTGTAAATGTTTTGTAACAAAAATCATATTCAGTCTGCTTCTCCAGATTATAGTTTTCTTTGATCTTCAGATCTGTTATAATTTTAAAATATTTATGGTTGGCAGTTGATGGTTTGGATTGTGCCTACAATTCTAAAGCCATAACAAATACGTCTAAATATAAGCACACAAGCCCTCTGTGCTTAAATCTTTGCATTGGCTTCCTGTTCAGCAAAAGATTTGTTTCAAATTGGGACTTACAGTTTATAAAACACTGACCTATGGTCAACCACACTACTTAAAATCAGTCCTTATTCCCAAGACTTACCATTATCCAGGAAAGTCATTTGATTGTCTTTCTCTGGTCATACCTTGGACTAACCGTTTTTGATGAACGGGTTTTCTCGGTTGCTGGACCTAAATTTTGGAAGTCCATACCTGTGTCTGTTAGTTTTGCTCAGCTGTTTGTATCATTTCGTTCTCAACTTAAAATTCAAATTGCTTATCCACTACAGGCAGCCTGTCTTGCAGACTGACCTTCTGGATATTGAATTGACTGTGGCTAGGCTTTGGTGCGTTATCGGTTGATGCCTGGTGCATTAGACAATGGCACGTTTGAAGTAATTAATTAGAACTGATATGAAGAATGACACCTAAGCGAATGAACGACCGCGCTGACGCTCACTGACGGATCTAACCTCATCTAAAAACTAGCGTAATGTCCAAGGCATCAGTCGATGGTCGCTTCAAATCAAAATAACGCAATCAAATATCACAAATCTTTAGAAAAGCCAGGTCGAATGCGAACAGGTCACAGAAACCAGAAGCCAGGCTACGGTGGGTAAGCAAGGTGAAAGAGAACGTGTGTCAAAGTTACCTCGAGCGCAACTCTCCAAGTTCCCACGCTGCAGTGTCTGCGTACATTGTAGCACTTGCCACGTCAGTGTAACTTTAGCATGGTCGCCGATGACACCAAAGTTCCGGAAATACCAACTAACGGGCAAAACACGTGAAAATTTTCCAGCAAACACTGAAAACAAAGAACTTTTGTACTTCTAAATCTAACCGCCAAAAAACGATACCAAAACGGTTGAAGCGCCGGTTGACGTCATCGATTTCGGATGTACAGATTAATGACGTCTTACACTTATGTGTGGTTTCCGTTTAACGACGCCGTGTGATAACAAATCGTAATCGTAAACTCGAGATTTCTACAGCGCCCAACGAAAGCTAAGTCGCGGGAACCAGCTTATTCACAGGCGCTCAGCCAAAACAAAATCGATAGGCAAAAGGGTTCGGTTCCATGTCAAGATCCAGGAGTCAGGCAGTCAGACAGTCGGACGGCTATGGTGGATGGTGTTTGAAATTGAAGCGAGAAGAGACATAAGGGGAAGATGAAGAATCACGATAAGATTTTTGGAAAAGAAGTGTTTTCAGTCTTGAGTGAAAGACCTGCGCAGAAACTGAAAGAGGTGAAGTGTTGACCAGAAACTGTCACAATTCTGGCAGTTTATTCCAAAGGGGTGGGGCGGCTATGGGTATGAAGCGATTTCTAAATTTTAAGGATGAGGTGACGGGAGGGCGAAGAAGTGTTAGGACAGATGAGGAGCGGGTTGAACGGAGTGGTTGGATGGTAAATAATTTACGAAGATAGGAGGGCTGGGAGGACTGAAGTGTGTTGTAGGTGAGGGATAAGACTTTGTACTCTTTTCGTTCTGGTGGTTTAAGCCAGTGCAGTGATTTGAGGGGTGATGTGATGGTGTGAGATTTCTACGGCGCCCAACGAAAGCTAAGTCGCAGGAACCGGCGCTCAGTCAAAACAAAATTTAAGGCAGAAGGGTCAGAAAAGGTTCCAGATCAAGATCCAAGAGTCAGTCAGGCAGGCAATCAGACGGCTACGGTGGATGGTGTTTGGAATTGGAGTGGCAAGATAGACCAGCTTGCTTTAATGAGTGAACCGAGTGGAGCAGTGTAAAGGATAAACAGAAGAGGTCCAAGATTCTTGTGGAACTGCGCAAATTAGAGGGCATGATTGGGCTGAGTCTTCGATGTTTTAATGGAGACAGAGCAGGCGTACAGATAGGATTGCATTCAGCGGAGAGCAGTGGCAACAAAACCAAACCAATTTTGAGTCCAGAATACAGCATTACGCTGATGATATCCAGCTTTGTATTGCTCGGTCACCCACTGATCAGTCAGGCTAGCTAAAACTTTAGGAGTGCCTCTCTTCTATCCATGCACGGTCTAGTTTCAATAGTTTGTCCACAGGCCCTAAATCCAGATAAATCTGAGGCGATCATGCTTGACTCACGCCAACGCCTGCGTTCTATCCCTTCACATTCCTGCATTGACTTAGCTAGTTGTTGTTCCACTGTCAAAGACGATCAAAACTCTTGAGGTAATTATGGACAGCAATCTTACATTTCGACCCTACAAACCTGTGCAAATCTTGTTTCTGTCATATCAGGGCTTACATTACATCTAGTCAGTTCTTACCAACGACATGGCGCAAACCGTAACCTGTTTTCTGGCCTTGATTATTCCAACTCGGTTTTTACAGATAGGCGCTATATCAGATCTTGAACTCAAAACACTTGAGCGAATCTCTTTACAGCAGTCAGAGTCTTCGAGGCAAGATATGGAAATGTGTCAACCTGCTCAAGTTGAATATCTAGTATATGTACTCCGATGCTGCAGGTTGCACCATTTCTTACCACGATCTTGGTTTTGTCCACATTAATCAACAGACCCTGGTTGCTGCTGCTTCATCAAGACTATCCACTATCATCTCCTCCAGCTCTGCTTCCGAGGTTGCCAATGAACAATGTCATCAGCACATCGGAGATTTGTAACTCCACCCTACTATTTGAAATCCACCAATCACAACCATCGAATAAGGAAAAGAAGACTAAAATGGCTAGGACATGTGATGAGAATGGACAATAACAGATTACCATGAATGGCTTTGAATGGATATACTGTATAGAAGGAATGAGGAGCAGAGGACGACAACAGAAGACATGGATGGACAACATAAGAGAAGATCTGGAGAGAATGAAAATAGGCATGGGAGAAGCAAGGGACAAGATCAACGACAGAGAATTTGAAATCCACCAAAGAAGAAGAAAGAAGAATCACAACCAACAAGCACTTCCCTCATGACCATCTCTGCCATAGTGTTTAACAGGTGTGGTGAGATCACCCAGTCCTTTCTTGAGACAGAACAACTCTGCTAGTGGAACCTCATCTGGGCCGGTGCTCTCACCAGTTGCCAGAGGACAATAACCTTCAAATATCAGACCATTCAAATTCTGATCATTCAAATTCTGACCAAAAGTGGGCAGAACACACAGGCAGGTGTATTCAAGGCCAAGAAGCTGTGGATCCAGTCAATCATGTCCTTTGCACCACTGAAGACTTGGTCACCGTTACTGGGCGCCGGTATAGACTTGATGACACAGGCAGATCATGAAAAAAAATGGAAACTTTTCATAGAAAAACATTACAAGCATAAATAAAATGCCAGTCATAGAATTCAAACACTCAGTAAAGGTTGTAGCAATAGCAGTATTTGCTTAATTTAACAAATCTATTTAACAGATTACGAATGCAAAAAAACTGGTTTTCACCTGCTTTTTGTGATGGAATGCATCAAGGAAGCAAAATAATAGTATCGCATGTAAGTACTCTTCAAACCCTTTCTAATGGTGTGCAATACATTGCTGGACTACCTATCCCACATGACCATATTTCAATGAGATGATGACCCATCTTTTACTTTGTGCAGTTTTCAAGTGTCTAGCACATTCAGTCAGTAGTTAAAATACCTCAAAACACATCAGATCATTCCTTAAAAAGCCCACAGCAAAACCACTAACTTCTAGAACTTTATATTTAACACCAGCCAACCAGTTTATGCTCTTGAACCTTATAAGGGGCATTATTAAATTTAGGTTGTAGGTTAAATAAGACGGGAATCCACCTCATTCTATTTCTATATTTATATCCAATTTAAAAATGTGCCTGAACAAACAGAAAAGATTCTATTCATTTTATAAAAGCAAAATTTTTACCTTAAAATTGTGTTGATAATAGTAACAGTAGTTTTGCACCAGTTATGGTTCTGGTAATAGATCAACATTTTAGAGATGGTTCACAGCAGCGTTATTAAGCATCATGCTAACCATAGGTCATGTTTTACATTTTAGATTTGTGATGACTAAATGAGATTCAAAATATAATATAGAGTTCAAAACACTTGCATCTGATGCATAACTGAAGTAGTTTAAATGGAAAATGTCTGCATTGCATACATCTGAGTGACAAAGTCTTGTTATGATCCTGCAACACACTTGACTATCAACAACTTCACAATGCCAAGACAGAAAGACTGCTAAATATTCACTCATTTGTCCTTCGCTATCAGTAACCATATCGGGTCTAAAGTCGATGGGAAAATAGGAAATTGCAAACATTATTATGAGTTTCAAGCCATTCTCGATCACCTTTTAGTTGGCTCGATAGTCCTATTTCTTATAAGTTACACTGAGATCCAGCTGACAGGTACTGAAAGGGAACAACGTACAAGGTTCCTCTAAAAGGAATGTCAGTTTACTAACTCATTGTAAAATGCAGAAGTGCAAATAAAATGTTCTTGGGTATAGCAAACTTTTCACAAACGTTACGAAATATACTGAATCTATAAATTACAACAAAAACTAAACATATTTCTTCTTTTTTGCAACTCGTTCAGAAAAGAAAAGAAATTAAGAACTCATGACTGTTGCAGCTCAATTCTGTGGTTCCAATTACCACAAGCAGGCACTCATAAGTTTCTGGTACAAAGTTTTCTGTGTTCAAGGAAAATAATGTAAAAGGCATGGTCCCACTAGGTCAACAAAAGTTACTTTCTGTGGAGTATCACAGTGAAGAGAACAGTGCTCCAGAAATTCCTTTTCTATTTCAAACATTTCATTGCAAATTGCACAGCCATAAGTTCTCACTCTGAAATAATGTTCTTTAACAACAAACACTGGATTTCCAAAAAGTAATTCTTCATTTGGACTTGGAATCTCAGGCTTCATAAATGACATTCCTAACCTAGACTTCATTATTCTGTCAATACCGTTGCCATCTACAGCTGATAGGCAGAACCCGTCATGAGTATTGCTTCTCTGACATACCTCTGCCATATTCACATCACTGCTGCTCGTACACGTGAACAGATCAAGTTTTTCCATTGTGTGCTTAGCAGTGGTTCCAAAGTGCCCATTCATCTCACTTGCGTGGAGTCTTTGGTACCTCGTTAGCAGACGAGTCTTTCCAAATGCTTTGTCGCATAAAGGACATGCGATTATATTCTCTTCCACTTGCAGTCTTGTACAATGTTTTTTTATATAAACAGAATATCCAGTTCCTTTCTTACCAGCCTTGCCCATGCATGGTTTTTCTCCAGTGTAGGTTCTTGTATGTTCATCTGGATGACATTTCAACGCAAATGCTTTTTGACATAAATTGCACTTGTATGGTTTTTCTCCACTATGAGTTTTTCTGTGGTCTTCCAGATTACCTTTGTGTGAAAATGCTTTGTGACATAAATTGCACTTGTATGGCTTTTCTCCAGTGTGGGTTCTTGTGTGGTGTTCCAGATTACCTTTCTGTGAAAATACTTTTTGACATAAATTGCACTTGTATGGTTTTTCTCCAAGGTGGGTTCTAATATGGCACTGCAGAAGCCTCATCTTTGCAAATGCCTTGTGACATAAATTGCACTTGTGTGGTTTTTCTCCACTATGGGTTTTTCTGTGGTCTTCCAGATTACCTTTGTGTGAAAATACTTTGTGACATAAATTGCACTTGTATGGCTTTTCTCCAGTGTGGGTTCTTGTATGATTTTCTAGTGTAATCTTCAGTGCAAATGCTTTGTGACATAAATTGCACTTGTATGGTTTTTCTCCACTATGGGTTTTTCTGTGGTCTTCCAGATTACCTTTGTGTGAAAATGCTTTGTGACATAAATTGCACTTGTATGGCTTTTCTCCAGTGTGGGTTCTTGTATGACGTTCTAGTGTAATCTTCAGTGCAAATGCTTTTTGACATAAATTGCACTCGTGTGGCTTTTCTCCAGTGTGGGTTCTTGTATGACGTTCTAGTGTAATCTTCAGTGCAAATGCTTTTTGACATAAATTGCACTTGTATGGCTTTTCTCCAGTGTGGGTTCTTGTGTGGTGTTTCAGATTACCTTTCTGTGAAAATACTTTTTGACATAAATCACACTTGTATGGTTTTTCTCCAAGATGGGTTCTAATATGGCGCTGCAGAAGCCTCATCTTCGCAAATGCTTTGTGACATAAATTGCACTTGTATGGTTTTTCTCCACTATGGGTTTTTCTGTGGTCTTCCAGATTACCTTTCTGTGAAAATACTTTGTGACATAAATTGCACTTGTATGGCTTTTCTAAAGTGTGGGTTCTTGTATGACGTTCTAGTGCAATCTTCAGTGCAAATGCTTTTTGACATAAATTGCACTTGTATGGCTTTTCTCCAGTGTGGGTTCTTGTATGACGTTCTAGTGTAATCTTCAGTGCAAATGCTTTTTGACATAAATTGCACTTGTATGGCTTTTCTCCAGTGTGGGTTTTTGTGTGGTGTTCCAGATTACCTTTCTGTGAAAATACTTTGTGACATAAATTGCACTTGAATGATTTTTCTCCAGTATGGGTTCTTACATGAGTAATGAGACTGCAACTATGTGCAAATGTTTTGTTACAAAATTCACATGTGTACTGTCTCTCTTCATTGTGGTTTTCTGCATGCATCCTCAGATCTTCAACACTGTCAAAAAACATTAAATAACCTGCATTTTCATCACTTTTGCATTTCACTGTGGACTCAACCAGAAGTTAGAAATTGTATCATTAAAATAAAAAAACTTTCACACCCGACTAATGCTGAAATGTCCTAGTACATTATACTTAGCAGTTTTTGACAGAGGTTTAATTTTCACTGTTATCTGTTATATCAGTGCTGTTGCACACATTGACTGAGTCAACTTACTTAACACACACGTTTTCATAATTTCAAGTGTTGACTGTCACCTATGATGTAAGCTATCAGGAATATATTTACGTCAGAAATATAGCAGGAATATCCCCATACTCTTGTACTAAGCAAATATTTTATGACCTCAGTATCCTATCAATTTTTATCATATTCACAGCTAAAAAAATCTATCAGTTTTCAATATAAATTACTTCCCTCTTGCTACATTTCCAGACCATTTTAGGTATACCTATTCTGGGCTAATCATACTTGTTTTGCTGCTGTTGGTACAATTGTTGTTGTTGTTGTTGCTGCTGCTGCTGCTGCTGCATGTTGATAGGAATTCTTTCTCAGAATAGTTCAAAGAGAGATCTTTTAATAACACTTCACTTTTAACTAAGCAGATCAAGCTGACCACTCTATTCTAAGATGGCACTTTTGAGCCTGGCTAATCTTATCCAGATGTTGGCTATATGTCTTCTCTCTCTCTCTAGGGCATGCCCTATCTCACCTTGACTCTCTCTCATAAGGCGATCCCAAAACCATTTATTTCCTTTCCAAAATGCCAAAACTTGTAATGGATGAATGGCAGATACACCTTCTACAGTGGTATAGCTGAACGCTCCAAATAACTCGTGCTAATGCCTATGACTTCTGTGGTGCTCAAGTGTAATTCCTGACAGTTATATTAACTTGTGCTTTTTAAATGTTCTTATGCAAGAAAGAGCCAAGAGGTCTTCTGTGTTGCTATGGAAATTCTTAGTCCTAATGATGCCGAGGGAGCAGAATTTGTGTCAAAGCTTGGCTGCCAGGGCTCAGCAGTCTCAGCTGATTCACGTGAAACAGACTACCTCTTCCAACATCTTTCCAACCGAGTCCAGTGCCACAATGCCGTTGCCTTCAGAAGCACTTTCAGGATTTCAGGACAGTCTTAAGGATGATGCTTGATTTTGCATAAATAACATTTTTACCCCTTACTGTAGTTTTTTCATTCCTGAGGGATCATTCTTACCTCAAATAATAATAATAACAAAAACACCAACAATAATAATAATAATAATAATAAAAACACCAACAATAATAATAATAATAATAATAATAATAATAATTTTTACAAAATAATAATAAGTTTAAACATACAAATGTCATGCATAAGATAACTGCTTCTTGAACTCTTATTTAAGATGACAAATCAGTTTGGAATTTTTGTGGAAAGCCTGCGCAGATGATGGTACAATATTATACAGGTGTTACAACAAAGAGTGAGTAACAATCACAGCCATGTCCAGTTGTTCTCCATGACCTCAGTTTTATGCAGGCGATAAATCAGGACTGGCACAGTGAGTTAACATGATCAACCACGGAAAATCTTTGCCCTGAATGAGACCAAGGTCTTGGACAAAATGTGGTTCCCAGCCTGAGAGATAAGCGCTATCACATTTTTTCCATCTTTGTGTGTGCATCTGAATAAGTTAATGTTCAACAGACTAAGTGCAGGTGACTGCTAAAAGTACTTTTAAATTAAGCAAGATTTAGTAATATATGAGAAACAAATAATTCTATATGACAATGCTTCTTTGACTGCTGCTGCTGTTATAAGGCAAGCATAAACATTGCCCATGAATCAATTCATAAATGAGAAACAAGGATAGAACTTTCAATCTCCAAGATGAGAGACATGCAGACAAACAGTGAAATAAAGGCAAAACAAACAACGTAAATGAAATAATAGCTTCTAAATTTACTGTTTGTTAATCAGAAATTGCAGTATACAATCAGCAAGGACATGACGATATTGCACTTTATGTAATAAGCATAAATTACTATGTTCCCATTCTACTGTACTCATCATTTCAGTTCTAATAACAGCTACTTAAGTTTTATATTTGAATTTGCATCAGAAGAGAAGGGTTGATTTGACACTTAAGAGTTCAGTTCAGGAGTTGAATTAAATTAACAAGGCTGATTGGGAATTAAATCTTTAAGCTTCATAGGTCCCTAGTCCAAAGTCATCCCAAGTGTATTTATAGTTTTATAGCAGTGCAAACTGGGTCAATGCTGACAAGAGTTGGGAGAGAATGCAGGGAACGGCAGGAGCCAAACACAATTACCTGAAAATTCAACTGAGTTTATGACCAAACCGTTCACGCAGAATCATCCATAATAGAATAGAGGCACTCATAAAGCGTAGCCCTGCCAGACTCATAGTTTGGTGAAAAGCAATATAAAGCAGTTTATGATCAGTGTTCTGCTGTAACTGAACTCCAAAGTGATTAGAAATATGCACGTCCTAGCTAAATGAGAAGAAGTAAACAACAAAGGGTCACATGCAGATCCCTACGGTACACCCACTGTGTAGACAGAAGAATAAAATCGAGTGGTACCAATACCCATTTCACGGTAAGCTGATTGATAAGGACTGAAGGTAGGCGAGGAAATAAAGTGTTTCTTAATCAGTAAGAGAGAGAGACTTTCAAAAATATTAAACTTGCCACTTAGATCAGAGATGGGTCTAAAATTTGAAATGTCATTGGTGCAGGTTGAGTTTTAAATTATGCTCCGACTATGGCGGATTTGAATCATTATGGGAAACAGCCCTCACCTGAAAATAAGTTTGCCAAGCATGCAATAAGTTGGGGCCAAAGAGAACACATCAGAACCAGATATGATAAGCGTTATGGGAAGTTGAGATTACTAATCGTAATTCCGAGATTTCTACAGCGCCCAACAAAAGCCATGCTGCGGGGACCAGGCACTCAGTCAAAACAAAATTGATAGGCGAAAAGGGTTCGGTTCCAGGTCAAGATCCGAAAATCAAGCCGAGAGACAGCGTGGCAGCTATGGGGGTGGTGTTTGGGGTTGGAGAGGAGAGAGAGACAAGAGGAAGAAGGGGTGTCAGGACAGGATCTGTAAATGAGGAATGTTTTCAGTTTTGAGTGAAAGGCCGAAGCAGAAATTGCAAGCGGTGGAGCATCGATGAGCTTGTATGATGGGTCAGAAAACTGTCACAATTCTGGGGGGAGTTTATTCCAGCATGGTGGGGCAGCTATGGCTATGGAGCAATTACCAAATTTTAAGGATGAGGTGACGGGAGGGCGGAGAAGTGTTAGGGCAGAAGAGGGGCGGGTTGAGCGAAGATAGGAGGGTTGGGAAGATTGAGGTGTGTTGTAGGTAAGTGATAGGACTTAGTACTCAATTCGTTCAGGTATTTTAAGCCAATGTAGTGATTTAAGAACAGGAGTTACGTGATGGTGTTTGGGGGTTTTGGCGACAGGACGAGCAAGAGCATTCTGTATGGCTTAAAGGCGGCTAATTTGGGTGGAAACTAAAACCTCAAATTCATCTGGCCCCCTAGTTATCAAACTACATATAATAAAAATATGCTGAAATAGGATATAATGACAAAGGCTAATAAAACTCACCAAACACAGTAGAAATGACCAGAGTAGTAACAAATCTTGCCTTTGTCAATCTTGTCAAAATTGCGCTCACGAAACACAAACTACTTGGATTATTCAGTTGGATTATTCAGTGTTGGGAAGTCAATGTAGTGATTTAGTGCCATCTAGCGTTTGAAAATATGCATGTTCTATATGCAGTCGATCGTAATAGAATTTTCGGCGCCCAAGAAAACCAAGGAGCAGAATTTGCCTAATCATAGGCATTCCGTCAAAAACAAAATCGGTAAGCACGCAAGATTAGGTTCAGTTATATGTCGAGATCCAAGAGTCATGTCGATAAACAGTTATACGGCGATGGTGGATGGTATTTAGGTTACTGGAAGAGCGATCAGGGCCGTGGGCCCGCTACCATTAAAGGCGCTATATGAATGTGCAGATTTTTATTCTTAATAGCCAATTTATTAAAGACAACGAGGTAATATGATTAAAGACAAAGTAACATTACAATGATAGAGTATTTGCGAGATCACTGAATCTAGCATCAAAGCGTGAAGCGAAAAAACTATTCACCCATTCGCAAAACCATGCTCGGAAAACGATGTTTTTTCAAACAACTACTTTACTAACTAACGCCGTGCCACGAGGTGGGAAGATGTCACGACGGCGCCTACTTTTTCGCTTTATGGGCCTCTCCGATGTCATTGCAAAATGTACGGTCATCTGGAAGTTCCATTTATAAGACCAGTTTTATTTCCAAGTACCTCCTGAAATTGTCCCATCGTTATGTTCATTACCGCTGAACTTCCAACACATGAAAACCACAGCAGTAAGTACAATTTTAACGTAAGAGCTAGCAGAACAGCAGCCAACAATGTCGGCGCCAGAAATCCACGCATCACCAATATTCAACTGGATAATCGAGATATGGCTATGGATACCGAAATGGTGAGATACGGCATGGTAAAAAGGAATAGTAATTGTTATCTTGAGAGCGTTTAAGAGTGCCAAGGCGCTGCATAACTGATTATCTAAAAAATCTTATCCTGATTCTTCATCTTCCCCTTATCTCTCTTCTCGCTTCAATTTCAAACACCATCCACCGTAGCCGTCCGACTGTCTGACTGCCTGACTCCTGGATCTTGACCTGGAACCGAACCCTTTTGCCTATCGATTTTGTTTTGACTGAGCGCCAGTGAATAAGCTGGTCCCCGCGCCTTAGCTTTCGTTGGACGCTGTAGAAATCTCGAGATTACGATTATGATCTACATGATCTGATCTAACCCGCGTTTCATCAACGTTGCCGCCTAGCGAATGCAAATGAACTGATAAGAATCCAGTTACGTGAGCGGTCTGCCACCTAGCGAATATAAGATATTTTCACGCGGTGTATGTGGTATATGCAAAGATTGACAGATTGGCGGATATTGTAGCAATCTCATTAATTCGAAAATGAGAAAACAGCTTTTAAATAGCGATTTCGGTTTGTTCGAGTTTACTGTTACGATTACGATGATAATAGTCAGCGCTTCAGAACTCTGGCATAGCGCTATATAACTCTGCATCTGAAGACACTTCCAAATTTTGATTGAGATTTTGTAAATTCGATTATTTGAAGTCTTGTGAAGTTTTGAATGAAGTTCCAAAATCAGACGATATAAGCCTGGTCTGTAATATGGCAAAGAAACATATTTGCAAATGACTTCAGTCGTTGCTTAAAGTGTTTATGTTGATGAAGTGGCTAAGTCGATGGACACATGGCTTGTCAACAAATATCTTACTTATACACTGCAGACAGCATGTTGAAGCGCTGAATTACGCCCAGAAAAGAACTTTTTTCCGAATAATTATCATACACTTCTTTAAAATAAAATGATTTCAACAAGAGCAGATCCATGAAACTGCGCCGTTTTTGAGTTTTTTACATCAACAGGATTGTTTATCAAAATAATTATCAAATTAAGAAAGTTATCAAAATAATTAATATAGCGCCTTTTGACTACCTAAAGAAATCACTGCCCTCGCTAGACGAAATGCTGAGATGAAGTCATTAATAACTAAACGTTAATTAGTAAGCAAACAGTAGAGGATGGGTGGGTCCCAGCATGACACATGCAGCCCATCATCCACAGTTGACCATCGACACTCTGCTCGGCCTTTTTTCCACTTATAACATGTAAAATTGTTTAACCCATTAAAGCCCAAGCTTTCCCCCAATTGCCAATCATTGTGATACTTCGGAATATGACAAATGATGCAAAGGTTAGGTCCTAGGAACTTACATTTATGTGATTTGGCGATCAGCCGCTAGGGGGCGTGTTGTTCCCATTTGGGAACAATGGGCACATATGGTACTGTGTTCCCATTTGGGAACAACATGCAAAATTATCGCAGAGTACCTATTCAAGTGACAGTTTTCAGTTACTACCATAGTGTACTTTATGCATAGCACAGGCTGCTTTGATAGAGCATTAAAACCACACATCAGCGTTGAAGTAACTAGTTTTTAAAACATCATAAAGCAGTGCCAATGTTAACTTTGTCATTTGTGATAGTCTAATCCTCCGACTGAACACAGTGATCAAACACTTTAACATATTCTGGATATTTCTCAGTAATTTGCTCCAGACTGCAAATTGTCTTTCTCAGTAATTTGCTCCAGACTGCAAATTGTCTGTCTCAAATGCGACTATGTTACTGCTGCTCGCAGTGCAGGTGAAGTGGAGCCATGCACTTTGTGCGTTGAAGCCTTGTGTTCTTCTTACACAAGCGACATCTTGCTTGCATGGCACTGGGAACCAGATGATGGTCGGCTCCACCATAGAGAATGTCACTGACTGGGTGGCTAGCTGGCCCTGAGAGTGCTGGAGGAGGCTTGTACGACCATAGTAGCATTGTTCGGACAATGTGCCGTCGGAACTCCAGGTGATCAAACTATCCAACGACCACAACGTGAAGACGCGAAGCAGCAACAACGGCTTTGTTCAAACCGTTGACAAAGAGTTGCCAGCACCACTTCTTGGAGCGAAACACTGGGCGATAGTTAGACATGAAGCGGTCCGGTTCATATGGTGACATGCCAATTAGTTCAGGATGCTTATTGCTAACCTTCTCAATATCAGTAGTGGCTACTTCATGCGAATATGCTCTTTTCTTGACCCATTTGAGTTGCGATATAAAGTCCACTTTCGGTTTCTTTACCTTTGGAGTGCATGAGATTCTTGTACTCTGACTCTCATCGGCTGTACCTCTATGCACAAAAACAGTAACTGGCCCAGGAACATCAGATGGGAGAATCGAAGGCAATAGGTCATCTTCATCCGCAAATTCTTCATCGGATACACCATCCACTATCGCTGGTAGCATTATAACTATGTCAACATCTTTGTCAATAGCAGACATTGCATATGAAGCCCCTTATCATCTTATCATCTTCGCTATCTGCATCAGCCTGTACCATAGCAATTGCCTCAGACAAGGGGAACTTTCTTTTGAACGTCTGAAAACGCAATCATACAAAAAGCGCGATTACTGCGTAAACTAAAAATTCTAATTTATCTCATATTGTTCTATAAATATGGACAGCAGTAATGCTCTTGATGTGATGCTTTCAATCACTCAATGCATTTCCCCTTGATGTTCCCAAATGGGAACACAGTACCTCTTGTGCCCATTGTTCCCATTTGGGAACATCAAAGGTTTATCAAACATTTCTACCTCAATACATTTCTTTTTTACAATCATCTCTGGCATAACTATAGGTAGGCTATGTTACACTTACATCACATATACATTTTCCAAATTAAAATTTCCTTACCTCAAATGCAGATGAGAAACCGGAAGCAACCGAATTTTCACAAAAACACGCAAATTCAAAGATGGCTACCACATACAGATATTACTGTAAACTCGTGATTAGGCTAAAAAAATAGTATATGGACTATCTAACAGTCAAAAGCTACCCACAGCAACTAAATAAAATAACACACTTATAACATGTAAAATTGTTTAAATGATGGATATCATTTTTATATTCTGATTTATTTCACAATTGATTTTTTATTCTTAATACATTCAGATAATGTTTCAATGGACTGATTTTCTGGATATTGGCCTAACTGCAGCTTGAATTTGGTTGATGACTTTTGCAATAGACACCAGCGCTATCGAAGTTTATAAATAATAACAGTAGCAGTAGTAGTAGTAGTGGTAGTAGTAGTGGTGGTGGTAGAAGTGGTAGTGGTAGAAGTAGTAGTAGTAGTAGTAGTAGTAGTAGTAGTAAAAATAATAATAATAATAATGCCTTAATTTGCATTTGTTCCGTTTTATTTAACATTTTTGTTGTTGTTTTTGTTAATAGAATCCGAGCAACAAAATCTAAGAAATCTGCAAAATGCATAAAGACCTCGACAGCAAGACTGGCAACCAGGTCTGCCATTGAGCAGGTTTAACAGCCGGCAAGGGCGTCGGAATCATTTTTAAAATAGGGCAGCGCATTCTTCACCTGAGAAGAAAGTGAGTTGCTGAAGTTGCCAGAAGGGTGAAATATCAAAAACTGAAGTAATGCACTGAAGAGTGGAATGGCAAAAGCCCTTCCAAGGATGACATAAGGCTCATAGAGTTAAACATAGCAGTGAATAACACTTCCTATATCATTTTATACTGCCTATAGAAGCAAACATAGCTTAGAACCATTTAATATAGCACTTATCAAGGGTTATAGAGATAAACGTAGCTTAGTAGCACTTCATATATCACCTAGTAAAGCTTATGGAACTAAAAATAGCTTAGTAGCACTCCATATATCACTTAGAAAGGGTTTACAGAGGTAAACAAATATAATAGTAGCATTTCACATATCACTTTGTAAGGCTTATGACGGTAAATGTAGCTTAATAGCACTTCATATATCACTTAGTAAGGCTTACAGAGATAAACATAGATTAGCAGCACTTAATATATCTCTTTTTAAGGCTTAGAGAAGTAAACATAGCTTAATATCACTTAATATATCACTTAATAAGGCTTATAGAAGTAAGCATAGCACTTAATAGCAATAACTATATCACTTAGTAAGGATCATAGAGGTAATCATAGCTTAATAGCACAGTAAATGGCGTCCTGTCGTCTCAGGCTCAATCCATCAAAGACTGAATTCCTATGGTAGGCCTACACCTCATGTCAGCATCGCCATCTTCTTTACCTTAGTACCTTCGCCTTTGAGTTCACTTTGACAACTGCATTACCACCATGTCGACCCATGTGAATAAACTTCATCGAGGTTGCCTCATTGCAAACTCAACGGCTGGCTCTTTAGACAACAGCTCCACTGTTTCCAAGGCTGGCTACTGCAGTACGCTCCTAAGTCGTCTGCCATCTTTACCGCTATTGTGGATACAGGGAGCGCTAAACGCTGCTGCGTTCCTCATCTATGGCCGGACGCCATCCAACGCGTCACTGTTCTGCTGCGCAACAATTGGCCCTGTTTGCGTGTTCCTCACTCGATCACCTACAAACTGTGCCTAATCACATACAAGGCTCTAAATTGTCTTATTCGGGACTATACATCAGACTTTTGCATTCGAGCAGCAGACAACGAGAACATTTTATCGGCGGCAGTGGCGTCGATCCTATGGGTGCCCCTGGGGCCCGGGCCCCGGCAATATTTTGAGCCTGGGGCCCGGCCATTGCTTGGGCCCCGGCAACATTTTAGCTGTAAAATCGGTACAAGGCAGCTCTGGACTGACTAAAGTTGTCATTCTTCACTTTATTGTGTGGGATGGGCAGCAGTGAAGTAGACACACTTGCATGCAAAGGATACTGCCTAAATTTAGAAATACAGCCAACAAGGCTTTTACACTTGCATAAAGGCATACGTTCCAGCTGCCTAATCTGCCATAAACATAGATAAACAGACAGACAAACACAGAGACAGACAGACATCCAGTCAGAGAAGCAACGAAAAGGAGTAGTCAATAGCTTACGTGTTTGGAATTTGTGTTGAAACTGCCAGCTCAATGGGCTTTTGAAACCGTGCTCCCACCTAGCGAATGCAAATTAACCATTTTCAATAGGCATGCGTCTTTTCACAATCAATGTAGAAGACGCTGTTTAATTTCTACTTATTTTCGAAGATATTTCTTTTTGCTAAACCATGTTTTTATTAGTAAAATATTAGGGCATAACATCAGTTAAAGTAATTTTATAAGATGCGAAAGTGGTAAAGAACAAACTTGTTCATTCCATGTCGGATACACGCCGACACCTCTATTTTTAAGTAAGTTAGCTGACCCCCCCACGCATATTTTGTGTAAACGCATGACTTTAATGGTAAAGTAAGGTAAAGGTCGACGTCAACGACCCTGGCAGCCATAAGATGTTAACCATTGGAAGCTACTGCAATAAGGCTACCATGTCCAACATTAGGACGTAGGGGACACGTTCATTCCAGCTCCGTTGATCCTCTTGAGCCGGCAATGGATGAATCCCAAGGTCCTAGACACGGGCCCATTTACTTTCCAGCATAAATCGTTACCAAATTTGACTGCCTGGTGACAAAGTTGTAATCGTAATCGTAATTCTGAGATTTCTACAGCGCCCAACGAAAGCCGCGCCGCGAGTACCAGCTTATTCACAGGCGCTCAGTAAAAACAAATCGATAGGCAAAAGGGTTCAGTTCCAGGTCAAGATCCAAAAGTCAGATGGAGAGACAGGGTGGCAGCTACGGGTGGTGGTGTTTGGGGTTGAAGAGGAGAGAGAAATAAAAAGAAGAATAGCAATAGGAAAGGATGCATTTTATAAAAGAGGAGAGCTGCTCAGAGGCAGTCTAAGCAGGAAACTCAAAAAGAGAATGGTTAAAACACTGGTATGGAGTGTCGTCCAGTATGGCTCAGAGACGTGGACAATGCGGAAGGACGACATTAAAAGACTGGAGGCCTTCGAGATGTGGATTTGGCGTAAAATGGAGAGAGTCAGCTGGAAAGAGAGAAGAACCAATGAAGAGATATTACAACTGGTAGAGGAAAAAAGATCCTTGATAGGCACTATACGCGGAAGACAGAGGAAATGGATAGGCCACATCCTGAGAAGTGACACCCTACTAAAAGACATCATCGAGGGAAGAATGGAAGGAAAGAGAACACGAGGCAGACCAAGAGCAATGTTGCTGGACTGGTGATGACAGAGGAGGGATACAGTGGACTGAAGAGAGAGGCACAGAACAGAGAAAAATGGCGACATTGGACATACGAACCTGCCGGGGGGCAGAGAACATAAAGAAGAAGAAGGAGAGAGAGATGAGGAAGAACGGGTGTCAGGGTGCAATCTGTGAAAGAGGAATGTTTTGAGCTTTCAATGAAAGGCCGAAGCAGAAATTGCAAGCGGTGGAGCATCGATGAGTTTGTATGATGGGTCAGAAAACTGTGGCAATTCTGGGGGGAGTTTATTCCAGAGTGGTGTGGCACGTGTGTGCAAACATTCTTCCCTCCACATCAGTTTTTTTCTATATTTCTCACCGAAGATTCGTTTCCTCCAACATTTTGTTCCTGCCCTTAAGTCTTTCCCACTTAATAATAGTAATAATAATAATAATAATAATAATGATAATAACAACAACAACAACAACAATAACAAACAATAATAATAATAATAAAATTTATATAGCGCCGTAGCACAGCCGAGGCCGAAGAAAAGGGCGCTGTTCAGGCTTTTCCCATTTAATAAGGGATCGGTGACCAGCCAGATCCGAGAAAGGGCGAAAAAAACTATTTTAAGTAGGCAGGTGTATTAGGTATGGATCTGGCAACGCCACACTCACAGCGAAACCTTTAAAAGCAGGTGCTCAGCGGGATGGGCAGGAAATAACATACATGACTAATTATATGCAAACAAAGAAATCAAGCGTCCGAAATGTAGTAATAACGTCAACAAGCCTTCTCGTATCTGCAGGCAGCACACTTTCCAGCTGCCTAATCCGCCATAAACACAGACAGGCCGACAGACAAGCACAGGGACAGCCAAACGTACAGTCCGAAGGAATGTGAAGGAGTGGTCAACACGTGCATAGGATTCGTGTAACCAGCGCGCGATTTGATCTAATGGTCTTTTTCAAAACCGTGCTGTCACCTAGCGAATATAACTGACATTAATGAACCTGTACTGCCATCTTGCTAATGCAATTGAAACATTTTTGAAAAGAATTATGGTTTTACTTTTGTCTATGCTCAAAGAATTGTCTTTAGGTCCAATCCAAGGAATCTATATGGGTCCAATCCAGTCTTTATTAACGAAAAATTTGGGATCTAGAATTAAATAAGTAATTTTATTAGAGGAAGTAGAAAGGAAAAATGTGTTCACTAAATGTGGCCTATAGTTCGACACCTCTATTTGGGAAGCAGTTACGCTGGTCTTTCTGATGCAATTTTTTTTCTTGCGGTGCTACTTCACAGATTTACATTGACACCAATGTTCTCAGAGGCGTCAATCATATGGGAACCCGGGCTCAGGCAATATTTTGAGCATGAGAGCTCGGCCATTGGTTGGCCAGCAATATTTTACCTGTAAAATCAGTAAAAGGCAGCTATGTACTGATAAAGTTCTCATTCTTCCTGTATTAGGCCTATTCTTGACCCCCATACTAAGTGCTTTGCCTCTGGAACCCGACAGCGGCTATGCGCCCAGACCCCCACTTTAGGCCCGGGCCCCTCCAATGTTTACTACGGATCGACGCCTCTGATCGGCGGCGGTCCTCATCAAGGAATCAACTGCATGTCCAGCGGACTTCCACGAGGTTAGGCGAATGTTCCTTCATTGTCTCCGGACCCACTGTGTGGAACAGTCTTCCTGACCGTGTGACGACTGCCCAAACCCTGGACCCATTCAAGTCACGGCAAAGACGTCTTTTAAAGACATCTTATGACATTTGTGAACTCATGTAGCGCCGTAGCCAGCCGAGGCTACGACGCTATATAAATTGTATTATTATTTTTTTGCCCCGAGGTATTTATGATCCCTCAGGGAGCTGAAAAATTATCTGGATGAAAAAATTGTATTCTGGGATGGCCTTATTAAGTGATATATTAAGTGTTATTATTATTATTATTATTATTATTATTATTATTATTATTATTATTATTATTATTATTATTATTATTATTATTATTATTATTATTATTATTATTATTACTATTACTATTACTATAAAACAAATCTATTGTTACGTCACTTCAATTATGAAACAAATCTATTGTTGCTGGAGCAACTACAGCTGCTGTGGCGTCCAGGCTGGCACACTGGAAACAGGTCGACTAGCTGCACCTCCGAATCTTGAGATCTTGTCTGTAAGCGCCGTGGTGAAGAAACAACCCTGAGTTAGCGGTCGCGTAAGTGTAGAGCGTTCTGTGGGCGTTTCTTTGATGAAGCGCGAGAACTTCCGGTGTGGATCGGACGAACATCCAGCACCACGAACTCCCTCCTCTTCATCGCCGTCGTCGTCTGCTTCGAAGGCGCCTGCGTCGTGGGCTTCACTGACCCAAGCGTCGACGTCTCCTCGACCTCGACCCACCGGCTGACCTTCGACAGGCGGTGTGGCTCCTTGACCCAGAGGATCGGTTGGGGCCTGTCGGCTAGGTCTCGACGACCAGTTTCAGGTTCTCTCTTTTTCTTAAATCTTGGCTTCAGGCACGCCTTTCTCTCCTTCTTTGATTTCAGCCGTCTTGTTCTTCGTTGTATTGTTGTCGATGAAGAACTTGATTTGCGATTGGGTACTCTCGCTCGCTCGTTGCGTCGAGTGCGAGTTCTGAGATCATGAATTCGTCTGATTGCTTCTTCTTAACTAAATCCTTCAGATAACATTCGTCTTTTCTCCTGTTAACCATTGTAAATGCTTTGTCATAGCTGAAGTCAATCGCTTCTTCTTCCATCGATGGAAGGTCGCGCGGAGACAACTGTTCTCGGTCAGGTAGAAGACAAGGGAAATTTTGAGGAAGCGAAGAAGCATGGTCTGTGGTAGAATGTACGTCGCACTGATCTGAGGCTGTCTTCCGGCCGGTGATTGTTATCTGGAATTGCCAGTCTTCGCTTAAATCTGGCTCCAAGAATGTGCCATTAAAGGCAATCGCGTTAGATCGCTGGATGGCAATGGAGAGGCGTTGGAACAGGAAAGAAGTCTCCCTCTTGTCTCCCGATACTTGGGTTAAATGGCGACCGATTTTCTTGATGAGGTTAAAGCCTTCTTGATTTATGGGGCCTAGAGTCTCGAAGGCCAGAGGGACAAAGCAGTGTGTCGAGAGAATATCACTCTATTTTGAGGTCTTTCGTTCAGCTGCGATCTCAGCAGCAACACCTGCGACCACGGCTGTTCTGGATTGATAAGAGACTGCCAGAGAATCGATTACTGTGGCGTCCCATGTCAAGCATTTACCCCCTTCCCAAGGAATGAGGGTTGCTCCATCAGGTCGTCGGCCGTCGGACCTAACCAATCCTGCTGGTTCTTTAGTTGATGGAAATCCAGCCTTCACGAGGGCGCGCCACACGATGTCATTGATACAGGCGTGTCTTGCTGTTCTCCCTGGGCCTAAAGGGAATGCTAGACCGTGCGAGCCGTCTGCAGTGACCAGAAACCCGCAGGGGCAAACGTGAGGGGCGCACAAGTCTAACCCAAGTCTTAGGCCTGTTGTGATGCGTACAGCCTCATCGTCTAGCCTCAAGCCGCAGGCACTTATGGGCAGCGCCAAAAACCAGTCGCCAGATTGTGGTGAAGAAACTGCCTTAAATCTGGCTTCGTGGTACTCGGATGTTATTGAGGCTCTGACAGTTGCCAGACTCTTTTGTATAAGTGGGCGGTCCCAAGTTGCCTGTTTATGGGATATTGAGGCCTCGGGATTGGGGCATTTAATTCGGCTGACCAGCGGGTCCGGGCTTGTTCCAAAGGGCCATACGGGGGCAGGTCGCAAGAGGTAAGAATGGAATCCTGTAACGTCGTGGTGCCTGCGGCTGAAGCCAAGAAGTGGCCCCAAATAATAATAATAATAATAATAATAATAATAATAATAATAATAATAATATTATTATTATTATTATTATTATTATTATTATTATTATTATTATTATTATTATTATGAAACAAATCTATTGTGTCACTTCAATTATGATACAAATCTATTGTTGCTGGAGCAACTAGAGCTGCTGTGGCGTCCTGGTTGGCACACTGGAAACAGGTCGACTAGCTGCACCTCCGAATCGCGTGATCTTGTCTTTAAGCGCCGTGGTGAAGAAGCAACCCTGAGTTAGCGGTCGCGTAAGTGTAGAGCGTTCTGTGGGCGTTTCTTCGATGGGGCGCAAGAATTTCCGGTGTGGATCGGACGAACATCCAGCACCACCAACTCCCTCCTCTTCATCGCCGTCGTCGTCTGCTTCGAAAGCGCCTGCGTCGTGGGCTTCGCTGACCCGAGCGTCGACATCTCCTCGACCTCGACCCGCCGGCTGACCTTCGACAGGCGGTGTGGCTCTTTGACCCAGAGGATCGGTTGGGGCCCGTCGGCTGGGTTTCGACGACCAGTTCCAGGTTCTCTCCTTTTCTTTAATCTTGGCTTCAGGCACGGTGATTGTTCTCTGGAATTGCCAGTCTTCGCTTAAATCTGGCTCCAAGAATGTGCCATTAAAGGCAATCGCGTTAGATCGCTGGATGGCAATGGAATAATAATATTATTATTATTGTTATTATTATTATTGAGAAAACGAAGGCTTATAGCAGTTAATATAGCATACTGTAAGACGTGAATATGTAAACAGGCTTATAGCACTGTATTAAAGGAATATAGGCTTATGATACGTAATAAAAGCACTTCATAAGGCCTACTATATATGCAAACATTGTTTTATAGTACTTAACTGATGCATGCCTTTGATTTAAATGTTTCATTTGCATTAGCCAGGTGGCAGCACGTTTTAAAACTCGAGCCCCATCTTACGTTAATTCACTTTAGCTTAAATTCCATATATCTTATTCATGGCTACATTCTATTGTTTCATTTGCGGAACATTTCCAAAACTCAGTGACCAGTAGTTTTCTCTGGAGTTTGAAGACACTTGTGGCTTCCTTTCCGGGCACAGGGACCTCAGTGACCTTTCACAAATGCAATGTAAATCTGTTACATTTTTCTACGCCGCAGTTGTTGCTTATTGGGATTTTGGGACCAAGACTCTAAGCATATGCAGTAAAAAGTTTTTCCATGAAATAATTTATCGTAATCGTAATCCCAAGATTTCTACAGCGCCCAACGAAAGCCGCGCCGCGGGGACCAGCTTATTAGGCGAAGAGCTGCCAGCAGCCTACCTAGTTCTATACAATACAACTTATATTTATAACGCGCCTTAATAAAACAATGTCTTACTCAAAGGACGCGTTACAACATAATAAATAGTTATAGTACTTAGAGAATAAATGAGTCTTAAGTTTTAATTTAAACGTATCTATTTCGGATAAATTCAGGTAAAGAGTTCCATTCAGCTGGACCAGCTACTTCAAACATTCTTTTACCAGACTGTAGGTTTCTGGTACCTGCCTTAGCAGAAAAGTCAGGTATTAAATACGAGCGCTCTAAGATCAGGCATCGAGGGAGAGGCCAACTCATCTCCCTTTAAAAGCCAAGATGTTTATTTAAGTATTTAAAATTTATGTATTCAAGTTTTTGTAGTTTCATTCGGTTTTTAAATTTTTAAAATTTCTCCAAACTTTGTTAACAGAACAATTCAACTCCAAGTTCCATAGTGCAGCACTGAACATTGCTACATCCGTGATGTTAATTAATTACATTTAGTTTTTAAACCATAAAATATACAAGCACAGATTTTGTTTTTACTTTCTACAGTTAAACTAAAAACCTAATTTTGGACTTTCGTACGCTGTTGGGTGTTTCTAGGCAATCTAAAAACGTTGAACCTAAAAATACTACTTGCACGCTGGGAGTCCAGGAAGTCCAAACTACAAAAACAGGTGTCGATACGTACCTAACATTAGTTAAAAATCTTTCACAATTTATTTTTTCTACTATTATTAAACTTACTTTTGTCATTTTTATACCCCAATTTTTTGGCTAATATAAACAGGGTTTAACCCGAAAGAAAATCTTTCAACATAGGAGCAAGCTTAGCCAGAATTCTTTTGCAATCGGTTCCGCAGAAAGATGCGTGTATATTGACAATGTTTCTTTGTATTCGCAAGGTGGCAGCACGTTTTTAAAAAAGCCCATTAGATCAAATTTTGGCATTCGTTAGCAGGATCCTGTGCACATACTGCATTCATCACTACTGTTTGAACGGCTGTGGTTCTATATATGCCTCCTTGTATGTGTGTATGTATATGTTTTTGTTTGTGATTAATAATAATAATTTAAAAAAAATTAATAATGGTATCTGCCATACTGTCTACACTTACGCGACCGCAAACTCAGGGTTGCTTCTTCACCACGGCGCTTACAGACAAGATCACGAGATTCGGAGGTGCAGCTAGTCGACCTGTTTTCAGTGTGCCAGCCTGGACGCCACAGCAGCTGTAGTTGCTCCAGCAACAATAGATTTGTTTCATAATTGAAGTGACGTAACAATAGATTTGTTTTATAATAATAATAATAATAAAATTAATAATAATAATAAAAATAATAATAATTAGAAACTTCTAATGCGCCAGTGTCTAATGCACAAGGCATCAACCGATGGCACACCAAAGCCAAGCCACAATTAGGCCAGTATATCCAGAAGGTCAGTCCACAAGACAGAGAGGCCTATGGTGGATACCGTATATACCCGCGTATTAGTCCGTCCGCGTATAAGTCGAAGTCGGATTTTAGACCGAAAATTTAGTACAAAATTCAAGACCCGCGTATAAGTCGATGATAAAAATTTAACGGTTAATCTAATCTGAATAATAAAAAAATTGTTGTTGTTGTTGTTGCAGTTTAAAGAAGACATCAAAGACCGTGAAACCGACCTCCGTCGAACACAATGAATTATTTAACGTCATCATAACCTAATACGTTGATAACTATGCAGAGTTGTTTCACAATATAGCAAAGTTTAATAAAACAATACATTATAATAATTAGCAAAATACAAAGATAATTATTAGCGAACATAATATTAAAATTTAATCATTGTCAATCTAACCGGCATTATGACAAAGAGAATTATTTAACGTTGTTTACAAATTAATTAAAACAAAAAATAATGCAACATTCAGAATTTAGTGGTTTTGATGATCTCTAAGTGTGTTTTGATGATCTCTAAGTGTGTTTTCTCTTGTGTTTTCCATAAGACAAACTGATCATTCCGTACAAGATAGTTTTGCAAATCATCAAAAAAAAACATCCTATACCTTCACAAACTTTTTTGTCACAGCACTTTTGTAATTAGAATTAGATTAACAAACAGCGCATAGATAAAGATCAATAAACAACGTATAGGTAAAGATCAATAAACTACTTACCGATAGAGGTTAACAATATACAGATAAAGATCAATCAACAACGCACAGACAAAGATCAATCAACAATGCACAATTAAAAATCAATAAACACTGTACAGTTAAAGATCAATCAACAATATACAGATAAAGATGTATTAACAAAGTAGATAAAGATCAATAAACAATATGCAGATAAAGATCAATAAACAATATGCAGATAAAGATCAATAAACGATATGCAGAAAAAGATCAATAAACGATATGCAGAAAAAGATCAATAAACGATATGCAGATAAAGATCAACAAACAATATGCAGACAAAGATGAATAAACAATATGCAGATAAAGATCAACAAACAATATGCAGACAAAGATGAATAAACAATATGCAGATAAAGATCAACAAACAATATGCAGACAAAGATGAATAAACAATATGCAGATAAAGATCAATAAACAATATGCAGATAAAGATCAACAAACAATATGCAGATAAAGATCAATAAACGATATGCAGATAAAGATCAATAAACGATATGCAGATAAAGATCAATAAACAATATGCAGATAAAGATCAATAAACAATATGCAGATAAAGATCAATAAACGATATGCAGATAAAGATCAATAAACAATATGCAGATAAAGATCAATAAACGATATGCAGATAAAGATCAATAAACAATATGCAGATAAAGATCAATAAACAATATGCAGATAAAGATCAATAAACGATATGCAGATAAAGATCAATAAACAATATGCAGATAAAGATCAATAAACGATATGCAGATAAAGATCAATAAACAATATGCAGATAAAGATCAATAAACAATATGCAGATAAAGATCAATAAACGATATGCAGATAAAGATCAACAAACAATATGCAGATAAAGATCAATAAACGATATGCAGATAAAGATCAACAAACAATATGCAGATAAAGATCAATAAACGATATGCAGATAAAGATCAATAAACAATATGCAGATAAAGATCAATAAACAATATGCAGATAAAGATCAATAAACGATATGCAGATAAAGATCAATAAACAATATGCAGATAAAGATCAATAAACGATATGCAGATAAAGATCAATAAACAATATGCAGATAAAGATCAATAAACAATATGCAGATAAAGATCAATAAACAATATGCAGATAAAGATCAACAAACAATATGCAGATAAAGATCAATAAACGATATGCAGATAAAGATCAATAAACGATATGCAGATAAAGATCAATAAACAATATGCAGACAAAGATCAATAAACAATATGCAGATAAAGATCAATAAACGATATGCAGATAAAGATCAATAAACAATATCAACAAACGATATGCAGAAAAAGATCAATAAACGATATGCAGAAAAAGATCAATAAACGATATGCAGATAAAGATCAATAAACAATATGCAGATAAAGATCAATAAACAATATGCAGATAAAGATCAATAAACAATATGCAGATAAAGATCAATAAACAATATGCAGATAAAGATCAATAAACAATATGCAGATAAAGATCAATAAACAATATGCAGATAAAGATCAACAAACAATATGCAGATAAAGATGAATAAACACAACCACGGCATATTTATTTCTAATGCCTATCATCTATTACATTCTCTCTCTCTCTCTCCTTTCTTCCGTCGAGCGCGTGCCGACGATGAGGTCTGAACGTTCAGAAGTAAGCAACACAGTTTGGAAAATGTATCCCTATAATAATTGTCAAGATTTGCCTTATCCAAGCATAGTTTAATGTGCTTGGCATATTTCTTGGCTCTATGCGTTTTACCAAGATCAAGATCAATTGTGACAGACAGCCATAGTGTGATAGGTAAGTTATCTGACAAACTTGCCCCTCTGTCAACAACCGTGCAGCCCTGAACTGGATATTCAACATTGCTATAAATCAGAAAATTGTCAACAAAGTATCACCTATAACCCAAAGCTGAATGGCAATGTCGTAATCATAAGCTCAAGATTTCTACAGTGCCCAAAGAAAGCTAAGTAAGTATTTGTAATTGTACTTAGGAACTTCTAAAGCGCTGCTGTCTAATGCACAAGCAATCAACCGATGGTGCACCAAAGCCAAGCCACAATACAGTCAATACCCAGGTCAGTCCACAATACAGTTGCGGGAACCAGCTTATTCACGGATGCTCAGTCAGAACAAAATAGGTATGCAGTAGGGGTCGTATTTGGTTGCAGGTAAAGATCCAAGGGTAACACAGACAGACAGTCAAGCGGCAACGGTGGAAGACGTACATTTCACATTAACTATCAAACCATTTATAAAAACAGATTCATTTATAATCCTTCATAACTTGCTCAAGCAATTTGCAGCCAAGTGTCACTAAATAACAATTAAAACCCACCTACCGATATTACTTTAGCATTGGAATATAAATTGAAAACATTCTTCCTGCTGACAAAATGTCCGGTGTTCACAGTTCTCACAAACAACAGAGTCTTTACACACTGGCATGCAAACACTTAAGTCAAGTAATCAGACAAAATCAACTAAGAACTGGCCAGAGACAATCAAGAGACGACCTTAGATGTTTGGAGAGGTTGTGGGACGAGGCAAGGAGGCCGGCGGTCGACAGAGATGGATGGAGAAGCAGCGTTGCCCAAAGTAAAGATCTGCAAAGAAAGGACAAGATTACGTACTAGTAAGTAAGTAATCATACAAATCCAAAACCAAATAATTATCTTCTTACCTAAGCATTTAGTTTCATGCATGTGCCTTTTATTTACAAGGGAACCAACACCATCAGATGGACGTCCCTTGAGTACTTTCTGACCAACTACTGTATCCATGGCTGATGAAGAGAAACCAAGATATTACTCGCTGGAATTGTTAAGAGTTAAGATCGTCAGATGAGAGCCAATGTTCCTGAACACAAACGAATCCCAATTCTGAACAAAAATCCGTAGGGATTTTCTCTGTCCAAAGAGAACCCTCCTTAGTATTTGCAATTACAGATTTATATAGCACCACTAAAAGAGAAAGTCATCCCAACCTGACAACAAAAAACTATGAAGTTTTCAAGCGCTTGCAGAAAAGAAGCAAAGTTAGGTCCAGAAGCTCATGTTGCAGGTTGCTAAGCAACTTAGGTAAGAAAGATGGAACAACCACAGTGAAGGGTTGCTAGCAAGCCATAAATTAAATTTAGTTTCCACATTCTATTCGTGGTTGGCATTCTAAGGTAGACAAATTTACCAAATAATGAAAAGTAAGAATTAACCAGAATTAAGAATTCGGTTACAGCAATCTCTAAATATAAACTCAGTGGAAACATTCAACCACACAGTCAATAATTTAGTTTCAAGAACTTTAGATCCAAAATGGCCATTCGATTACTGAAATGTGCATCACTTCTACGTTCCTGATGTAGGCATTAGTATACTCAAGTAGCAGTCTAACATTTGCAGGTTCGAGCCTGCTGAGGGGTCTGGGTGGACAGGTCATTTGCCAAACGCACCTCTGTCATCAAGCAGTGTAAGCTGAGAAATGAAAAGCAAGTCTCTCAAGGCACTGGCACCATGTCCAGGACCTTGGGATTTGTCAATTGCTGGCTCAAGGGCCAAAGTATGGGAGATGAATGCCACCCATATGTTCCAGCATGGGACTTGGTAACATTGTTCCTACTCAAACATTGTTGTTGTTGTTTGGAATTTGGGGGGGGGCACTCCTAACCAAGATGATGACCCTTACACAACATACATGATGTTATAGATCTCAGCTTGCCTTTTAGTGTGTGAAGTAGTGAAGTTTTCCTGTTAAAGTTGATGGTTTCCCAACGGTCACTGTCTTTCAGTCCTCATGGAGAAGCGCTGTGAGCCGTCTATCCAACCCCAGTCCCTGCCTTAAGCAGGATGAAGCAGGTAAGCATTTCCTGAGCTCTAGACCACCTTAAGGAAGTTTACTCTTCCTCCTCAGTTCTGCTGCTTGTTTCTATGCTCGTAGTTTTAATTCTTTCAGACTCATCAGTCTTGTTAGTACATTCGAGTTTCACTTTGGCTCTGGTTGGTCTTGGTTCTTCAGCAGGGCCTGTAAAAAATCAGAAAAATTAAACGGACAAACTTTTTGCAGTATAACCCTATCATCAGTTTGACGACAACTGCATCTAAGTCTATATTATCATTATTGTTACTAATGTTATTTTTTATTTTTTTACCTGAGGTAGAAATGATCCCTCAAGAACTAAAAAATTAAGTTAGGAATATAAAATGATCTCTGAGAAATCAAGGCCTCGTCCCAGTAGTTTTCACAGCCATCTGAAAAAGTGCCTCTGAATGCCATGACATTGTAACCCTAGACACCAACATAGAGGCGCTGGAAAAGAAAACGAGTCTCACGGTTGTCCCCAGCGACTGCAGAAATGCGACACCCCAACTCTGAAAGAAATTCTGTACCCTCAGCATTTATTGGACCAAGGGTCTCAAAGGCAATGGTAACAAACTTGTGGGTAGTAGGCAGAAGTGCATACTTTGCAGGCTTACAGGTTGCTCTTCTTCAGCTGCAGAACCTGCTGAAATTGCTGTCTGTGACAAGTAGGAGATGGCACAAGTATGGACCATTGTAGCATCCCAGGTCATATATTTACCAGCCGTCCAAGGAACAAGTGTAGCACCATCGGGCCGCTTGCCGTCAGTCGCAGGAGACCCATTGGCTCCTACGTGCTTGGAACGTCTGCACTCTGGAGTGAGCGCCATACGATATCATTTATGGCATGATGGCGACTACAGCCTCCCTTAGATAGTTTGCAAACTAACCCATGGTGTAATTCTGGGCCAACAGCATCTCCACATCGACATGTATGGGGGTGACAAAGGTCAAGGTGCAGATGAAGACCAACTGCCACCCTCACCGCCTCATTATCCAAACAGAGATCACAAGATGGAATTGGGAGCGCATTCAGCCATTCGCCAGAGTGAGGATAACAGACAGCAGCCACCCTAGCCCCATCCACAGGGTTTCTGTTATCATCATTATCATTATTATTTAATAACTTCTATCACGCCAGTGTCTAATGGCCAAGGCATCATCCAATAGTGCATCAAAAGCAAGCTGCAATCTGGTCAATATCCAGCAGACAAGTCCACAGAGACAGAGAGGCAACCTACGGGGAATAAGCCAACTGAAAAGGCAGTCTCAAGTTGAGAATGAAATAACACAAGTGACTGGTGTCTATTTGTGCTGCTGCTTACGTTATGTGATGCCTCTTCATCATAAGGTCTGTCTGAAAGGACATCTTCAGTGACGTTAGACAGATAACTGCTATCAATATTTCCGGCAGTTTTAATTTGTTACACTGCTGTGCTTACATTCTAGGAGTGTTTTATCATTTCCTGGGAGTTGCAGTGGACACATTTTCTGGTCGGATGCTTATTTTGAAAGATGTCCGTATTCAGACGTGTGATATCGTGCATCTGAAATACCTCACAAAAGCACTGAAGATAATGGCTTAGTCCACAATGTCCTGGCCTTAATCTAATTACTAATCTTTCCTAACTCCGTTCAAATGTATTAAGTTCTACCTTATTTACCACTGCCTCTGGAAATTTAGAGATTGTAGTGCAATCCTCCTCAATTCTGCCATACAGACAGGATGTCCTTATCTACATTGTTAGAAGCTGGCATTTCTCCTGATTCCAGAAGTAGAGGCAGAGTTCAACAAAGTCTGTTAAAATACTTGTACGTTCCAAACACTAGATCACTCACCATCTCTGTTCTGATGCGTTCAGAAGCAGATTCAGTTAACCTGGTTATCAGCTCTTGCTTTGCTTTGATATAAACAGATAGCCGCCATGTGCTCTGGCTTAGAAACTCTGACATTTACCCGATCATTTCTAACTGGAATGTTTAGATTCAGCCAAGACATGTTATAGCAATGAATTGTTTCTCGTTCTAGGAGGGGCGGGACTTACCACAGGCAACTCTTCTCTCGCAGGACCTTGCAAAGAGCTGAAAGTTAGTTGCCTTCGCATAGAGTGACTGCCTACGCAAAGTAATCATCTGTGGTTCCCTTGGGTGGGTGGGTCTATTCAAAATAACAGAACTAATTACCAGTCTGCTGAGTAGACTTTCTAAACAGCACAACCTTTGCAAAGGTTACTTCATGTTACAGGGCTATGTTTACTACAATTTTGCATCAAGAGCATTTTTGTCACAGGTGGCACGATTCCCTGGCAATTTGCACCGCATGGGATTCAGAAAAGCTTGAACTGCATGGCTTTACGACTCCGCAACAAACTGCCTTATGGTCAAAACAAAACGGCTGCAAACATAGCTACATATTCTTGTTATGCATTCCCTTACCCTCTAAGACCTTCAGCCAACAAAGACCCTATCAGGGATCATGGACCCATAAGACTGAGGTTCCATATGACAGAGCTCATTGGCGCGTACTCACCTTTTAGACCTCTTACATGTCCGAAACACATTCTCACCTGAATCTCTTGTTGAATCTCACCCTCCATGATTCTGATGTCTACGTCACTTGGTTAAGTGCTGTTGATTGTTGATTTCTACAGTCCAGGCAAACAGTAAACTACATCATATAAATATCTGGTTATTTGAAAGGTTTAAGAAAGGAATGTTACAGCTTTCAAAGAATTTTAAATGCTTAACCCGTTGGTTGAATTTTCCCTACACGTCCAAAATCCTTTAATATAGCATCACGAATATGTTGATGAGCATTTCTCAGCCACATCAGATTTTCTGAGGTGTCTTTCATATATGCTACTCGATTGAATCATGCTGCATGTCTACTTGAATCGCTTACTACCCGCTTCTTTTGTGCAGTTGCCTTATGCTTCAGATGGACCGCTTTACTGCAGTCAGTGTCACTAATTGCCATGTCCATTTCTTCCACATTTTGCCTAGCTGGATAATTACTCACCACAGTGCGTGCTGATCCACCATCCTCACTGGTGTAAACTTAACGTAAATTTCCTAAATTTCTCAGTGCAGAACAAAGCCGTGACAGAAAGACCAGCTTAACCACCAGTGCTATACCAAATCAAGTCAATAAAAGCCATACTGTTTGGTCAGTTTTGGTGCCAGGTCAGACATCAGTGCTACGGTGTTAATCACTGGTAATGATGGTGTAAAAGTCATCTACCCCTAGTATAAAAGAAACAGAAATATACCACCACGTCCACCAGCCATGTCGAGGTATTCGTTGTTCCAAATATTCTTCTTCATCTGCCATTTCACTCTTCAACTTGTTCCCTTGAATCTGAATCAAAACAACAAAAATATTGTGAAAGGTAGGCCACAAAAGGATCACATAACACATAGGGGTGTAGATCCGTACCAAACATTGAAGGAACACGTCTTGCCCTTACCAGCTTTCCTGCTTACTTCAACCAATTTTACTAATAAATCTGACCCAAAGAAACAATTTTCGAACACAGGTACAAGTGAAAACATTCCTTTACGATCGCTGGCGTAAAGAGACTCGTGCAGCACGTTTCAAAAACCCAATTGTGTCAAATACCAAATTCGTCACGCGAATCCTATAATACAGCTCCCTGTACATCAGTCAGTCTGTGCATCTTTCTGTGCCTGTTATATGCCCGAATATCTATCTCCCCTAGTGAACTTGGCTATAAAATGCGTACACTGACCGCACACTATTTCCAGCTGTATGCGGATCTGAGACTGAGATTCAGGAGACATGGAAGAGCAGAGCATAGAACTGTATATGACCTGGACAAGCTCCAGGACAGCGTTGTCAGCGAACAGTACACAGTAGAAGTGAGCAACAGATTTGCGGCACTACTGGAATGTGTGGAAGAGAAGACTCCGGATGTACTGTGGGAAGACATCAAAACAGAGACAAAGGCAACAGCAGATAGATGGCTGGGGAAAAAGAAGAAGAGTAAAAACAAACCCTGGATGACACTGGAAACTTTGAAACTGATTGAAGTAAGAAGAAATTTGAAATCAGAAAAGAATAGAACCAAAGAGGGCCAGAAAGCATACAAAGAGGCAAAAAGTGAAGTGCAGAGATACTGCAGGAGGGACAAAAAAGAGTGGATGGAACAACAATGCGGAGATATTGAAGACAACATGAAAAGAGGGAACACAAAGAGAGCTTACGAGGTTCTAAAAAAGCTCCGTCAAGATATGACGGCTAAGCAAAGGAACATCGAGGATGAAAAAGGAAGGTTGCTGTCGGATATGGAGAGCATAAAAAGAAGATGGAAACAATACACAGAAGAGCTGTATAAGGATGAAAACCGGGAGGAAGGGGCGGAAGATAGCGTATTGGGAGATGATGGATATAGGGCGACTCCAATGGTGATACTGATGGATGAGGTCAGGGACGCAATCAAGAGGCTCCCAAGAGGTAAGGCTACGGGAGTGGATGAACTGCCGGCAGAGCTATGGAAAGTGGACAGCGATGAGGTAGTGGCAGTCTTCTGTAGACTGTGTAACAGGATATTGGAAAGTGAGGAATGGCCAGAGGACTGGGTTAAGTCAATTTTCATCACAATACCGAAAGTCAAAGGTACAACGAAATGCGAGGAACATAGGACTATTGCATTAATCAGTCATGCAAGCAAAATAATGCTCAGAGTCTTGCTTTGCAGAATGCAGAAGACGGCGGATGAAGAGTTAGCGGATGTACAGATGGGTTTCAGGAAAGGCGTGGGTACGAGGGATCAAATACTCAACCTGAGGATTATCATCGAAAAGGCAAGAGAGCATCAAACACCTTTATACATAGCTTTCATAGATTACAAAAAGGCTTTTGACTCAGTTAAACACGGGAAACTATGGAAAGTGCTAAAAGAAATGGGTATGAACAACCAAGTGGTGGAAACACTTAGAATCCTCTACGACAATCAACAGGCGGCTGTCCGCATAGAGAAGGAAATTACAGATTGGTTCAGAATTGGAAAAGGGGTGAGACAGGGATGCTTGATATCGCCAATGTCGTTTAACAGCTACTCGGAGGAGGTGATGAGAGAATCTGCCGACGAACTTACGTGGATTGGTGTAACAATAAGCGGGAGAACGATAAATAACTTGCGATATGCGGATGACATTGTGCTGATTGCAACGTCAAGAGAAAAGCTCCAACAGCTGCTGGACAGAGTCAAATAACTATGGACTGGAAATCAATACCAAGAAAACAAAGGTGATGGTAGTGGACAGAGAACATGAAAGAATTACGATCATGTGTAATGGTGCAGTCCTGGAACAGGTGGAGTCTTTCAGATACCTGGGTGCTGTGATAGAGCAATCTGGAGATGGGGGCAGAGAAATAAGAGCCAGATTGGGGATGGCGCGCACGATCATGAGCTCGCTTGCAGTGATCTGGAGGGACAGGGCTCTGGGAACCTGGCTGAAACTAAGGCTCGTAAGCGCACTGGTGTGGTCGGTGGCGCTGTATGGGTGTGAGACCTGGACACTGCGGAAAGAAGACAGAAGAAGAATAACAGCGTTTGAAATGACGACGTACAGGAGGATGCTGAGGGTCAGTTGGAGTGAGCACAGGACAAATGAGTCGATTCTGGAAGAGCTGAAGCCGGAGCGACGCCTGCTGGAGGTGGTGATGAGCAGAAAGCTGAGCTACTTTGGACATATGATTAGAGCAGACAATCTACCGGCCTTCATATGCCAGGGATATATGGAGGGAAAAAGACCTCGGGGAAGACCAAGAAGGCGCTGGAGGGATGACGTGACGGAGTGGATGGGGATGTCGATGGCGGACTGCACAAGGAAGGCAAGAGACAGAACTGAGTGGAGAAGACTGACGTCGTTGGCCATGGTCTCCGATCCGCAGCAATGAGGATGGACAAGACAAGACAAAATGCTTGACACACTGCTCTGGCTCCCACTCGAGCACAAGATCGCATTAACATCACATCACATCGCATCACGCATAACATCACATCACGCATAACATCACAAAACATCACATCACATAACATCATAACACAAACACATAACATCATCATAACACCATAACACATAACACCATATAACATAACATCACACGCATAACATCACATAACATCACATCAGCGCATAACATCACATAACATCGCATCACACGATTGCACGGTACGAACCTCGTTAGTCGGCGCTTCGTAGCATTTCTCGTGCTTTCTCATGTATTCGACCATGTTGTATTCGACTGTTCTGGAACAATCTTCCCTGAAAATGCATACTTTTTTCTATAAACAATTTAAACTCCGATTAAAACGCACCTTTTCAGATCTGTTACGTATATGATACAAATATTCATGTTTTAGCGCATTTCTCAGAGTTCTCAATATGCTATATAAACAGACATAGAGTCCCACACGCATACACAATCAGCCTGGGAGAATGAATAATGAACACCCGCCGAGACTAAGAAAACTGAGTCCTTAACACTTTGAACATACAGTGACTGCATACAGACCTGCATGCATATTACGAGCATGATCGGAGCAAACGTGCAAGAGCCCCTTTGGGTCATCTAAGCGGTCATTAACATAAACATTAAGCTACGTTCGACTGTGTACACATCGCACGCGGCCAGTTGGGCAGTAGGCACTTGTACACCAACGTACACACTACTCGGCTGGCTTGAAACACTCCCATTTGCCATATATAAATTTTACAAGTAAATAATAAAATTTATCTGTGCCTATTAAATTTCTTAACACTTCAAAAAACATTTGTGCTTGATTTTCTAGCAACCTGGATTGATTTTTGTCATAAAATAATAGCGTTTTCTAAATTCATTAAACGAAATGACGTGAGAAACATCACTTTACATTCGCTAGTTGGCAGCACAGTTTCATTACATGTCCATTAAGACAGCTTCCAATGATCCAACTGCATTCGCTAGACGGCGATAGGGAGAAATGAAATGTCCATAAATTGACAAAATCGGTTCTAAGTGATTTTTACGCAACACGTGTTTTTCACGTTTTCGACAAATTTCATCGAAAATAAGACCAGATATGGACTTACGGCGTAGGAAAAACATCTACCGTCGTCAGAGAACAGGTAATCCATGACTTTAACGGGATACATTCAACGTTAACACGATACATTGACGGACTGCTAACCTATCTCTGCCATGTGTTTCAACCAACTGCCAAACACAGCGAAATTTCTTTGCCAGATTTGACTCAGAAAATTTGAGATTTTCAAAAGTTTTGATCTTTTCGTCGAAACTTGATGGATCTGATGCAGGACTCGAAACTACATGGGGCATTGTGTTTTTGGGGTCTGGGGATCAGAAATAATTGAGAAAATTGGGAAAGAAGTTGGTGAGGTAGCGTATGTCCATCAGCCCGACCTCTGCAACGCCGATGGCCATACATAACACCAAGTCACATGACTTGGCAAGGCCGTAGCTAGTGGTCACATGACTTGGCTCGGAGCCAGTGAACGATTTATGGATCCATATAAACAGAATAAGAGTGGGACACAGAGATACAAACAGAGATAACTGTGGTAAATAGAGATAGAAGCAAAAGGACACCAGAGTGTCTTACAGGAACACTTTGATGAGCGCAATGCGTTTAGCCTGCGACTATTTTTAGGTCCCTACAGAGATAGAGTGTTTTACAGAGATACAGAGATACACACAGTGGTAAATAGAGAAAACCTTCCTGCTATGGTCTATTTATAGGTTCTATAAATAGAGACACAGTGACAGAGGGTAATGGTAATAGTAAACTCGAGATTCTCAAGCGCCAAACGAAAGTTATGTCCCGGGAATCAGCTTATTCACAAGTGCTCAGTCAAAACAAAATCGTTAGGCACGAGGGTTAGAAACGTTTCCAGGTCAAGGTACAAGAGGGAGGCAGGCAGTACGGCTACGGTGGAATGTTTGGAAATGGAGCGACAAAATAGATAATGGGAAATAAATGGGTAGGTGGCCAACTGAGTCAGAGTGAATATGTCGAGGCTAAGAAAATGCTTCGTTATGTGCAAATTTGATTGCGCATTTTCTTAAATTTGTACCGTCAGAGGTTGAAAGACATTAGTTTGAAAGGTGGTTCGTGTATAAGGCCAGTAAACCCCGATGGAAAATTTGACCTAACAAAGTACGCTATATAAACATTTGAGTCAAACTATGGCGCCTTGCAAGATGCCGAGAACAATTTGATTTAAAGTTCTTAAATTTAATCAAAATCATAAATTATGGGTCTTAGATTTTAGGTGGAATATTGACAAGAGATAATTAGAAGTATTCCATTTATTTTCTAGGTAGAAGATTGGCAAGAGTTAGTTAGAAATATGCGATCGCCGTTTTTCAGATAAATTAAGCAAAATGTCACTAATTTATGGTGCGCTTACCATCGGAGAAGTATGAAAGTGTTTACCTGTTTTAATTAATTAGTGTAGTAATATTTTATTATAGATTGATGCCTTGTGCATTTGTTGATTATGAGAACGGCGCTATAGAAGTCATTCATTTAGATTCTATTATATTGAGCTACGTTGAGGTAAGGTAACACTTCTTTACACGTCTCTGTAGAAGCTCCACAGTCTAAGGACCATGTTTAGGCAAAGTGAGGAAGGAAAAATTCCATTTATTAGACGTGTGTCAACGTAGGTAACTACAGAAACATTAATTGTAACAAAAAATTTCAAATAATTGAATAAACTAACTAAATAACTTGCTGTGTTTAGATGGAAAGAAACCAGTCAATGCCAGTTTGCAGTCTTCAAAACCAACTTGGACAACTTCAGAATCAACTGAGTCCTGATGATCTAAGCAGTGGGTACAACAAAACCTTAACTGAGAGATAATCTTTTTAGGCATACTGCTGTCTTTCAGTGGACTGGTATTTTGGATATTTACCCGATCGCGGCTCAGTTTTTATGTGTGATCTCTTGATGCCTTGTGCATTAGGCACTGGCACAATGGAAGTTACTAATTAAGTGCTCTTTTCTTCTTACCTTGTAATCTGTTCAGATCTGGGACTTCTACAGTGATTTTATCATGATGCACAAGACATCAATCGAAGGCCACTCATAGGCAAAACTATAGTTCTGATATCAGAATCCACTGAACAGTTGAGAACGGCTCCATCCTTACCTTAATGAAAGGGAATGTAGCCTATCAGTCTCATCTTTTTAGGGAGAGGTCAGCTTTTTTATATGCGCTGAATTTTGATGTGACTTATTTAAGATTCTATAAGTTCTGCTTTGACTGATTGTTTTGTGTTGTATTGTATTTTAATGTGATGTGTTTTGTTGACCAGTGTATGGTAGAGCCTCTTACAGAATAAACTGCTTAGAGATGCTGGCGACATGATATCTCAGGGAAACAGATGCGTTCTGAAGGAAGTGAATTGCTAGAGTACTGTATCTACAACCTGACTTCAATACCAGTAGTAAGTGGTGGTGGCACGTTTTTATATTGCCTCAGCTAAGCAATATATATAGGCAGTCCGTGGCTCTTTGCATATGATTCAAGTAACTAAATGTTAATGGTCAAATTTTTATATCATATGTAAATATGGTGATTATACGTATGACCTCAGTGTTTTTATCGGTTTAGATCCTTCACCACCGCTGCCCATTTGAGTGGGTGCCATGCCATGTAAGGTCCCTGTGCATTGACTGCACTAGCCCGAGATTCAAATCTTGGACATAAGCCATGATTGGTTTGCAAACCTGCATTCTCACATGCCAGGAACCTTGACATACACTTACCAATGTCGCTGTGTCTAGCTGTATGATGTCTGGAACAATGATCTCTTATTGTCATCATTATTAAATCCAGTCAAGCAGTTGATTAAAACAGAGAAATAGCTTGCATATGGGAAAGACAACTTGGGGAGATCTCTAGTTATGATTTGAAGACTTTGCTTTATTGCCATTGTAATTTAGAAGTTGTTTTTGGGCTGTTGTTTTTAATGGGATGTGGAGGAAATGAACTTCAGGGCAAGAAGTTAAGTCTGCTTCAGAGAAGTGGCTTTGTAGCCAGAGTGGGTGTTCTTATGAGGCCCTTGCACAACAGTTTTGATACAAGGTAAATGGTTGGTTGGTTGGCTGGCTGTCGGGCTGGTTAACTCTTACTTTTTTCAAATTGCTTATCCACTGTAGGCCGCCTCTCTGTCGTAGTGAACTGACATGCTGGATATTGACCTGATTTTGGCTTGGCTTTGACCTGATTTTGGCTTGGCTTTGGTGCACCATCAGTTGATGCCTTGTGCATTAGACACCAGTTACTAATTACAGTTACAGTTCGTTTATTCATTGTTTCGTTTAGAGCAGTTTATTATTAGTGAAATTCGTTCATTCTTTCAGAGTGTTTTAATATGAAATTACAGTTTTTTCGTTCAATTTTTCATTTAGAACAGATTGTCGTGCAGATTCATTCATTCAGACAATTTTTTAAAAATAAGTTATGGTGCAGTTCATTCATCCAGTATTTAATTTTTTCTTTCATTCAATGATTACTTTATTCGTCCATCCACCCATCTGTTTCTCTGTCTATGTCCATCCATCAGTCAGTTTGTTGAGTCCATATTTTGTACCTTTGACTTGCTCTAGATTGGACTGAGTCCCATGCAATGCAGTTGAAAAGCTTAACAATTGGACATTGATGCTCAGCTTGAAGAGAAGAAACTTGATCTGCAAATCAGACACAGTGGGTGTAGCATTTTCAACGACAGGTTCATCATCTCATCTGGAAACTTCTACTACAGCACCATTATCGTAATACACTACGCATCAACTGATGGTCTTTTTCTAAGGAAAGCCAAATCCACAGGATGAAACCAGTTGAGATGCGATGGCTCCCAATACGGTAGCTTATTCTCTTCAAAATCTTGACCCTCACGTGGAACTGTCTTGTTGGCTGTGTTCCGATTTTTCTAAGGGAGCTCTGCATCCCCCTTTCTTCTATTCCTGATCTCAGATCGCTGAGTTCATCGGTTCAGGGCGATCTCTCCATCCCTCTAGCTCGAACTGCCGCTGCTCAGCACCGCAGCTTTGCTATTGCTTGCCCTGATTCTTTGAATGACTTACCTGCCAACCTTCGACAGGTGCTTCTCTCCCTCTCCCCTTTCCTCTTCCGCAAGCGCTTGAAGACCGTATTATTCTCCAGTTCTGGCACGATGGGCCGGGAGTGCCTCTGATGAGGCTACCTTGAAGCGGCGCTTTACAGATTTACGTTTACGATTTGTGAGGCCTCTGAGACCAGTAGAGAGGCTACAGAGAATAAGCAGTGTGAAAAAGACGAGACTTCAGACATGATCTAAATCTCTCTCTCTAGTGATGTACTCCTAGAAGCATAGCCTTGGCCATGATGCAACATCAAGCCAACCTTATCTGGGCTGTCCTCCAAGCAGTATGGATCCCAATGTTCAAAGGTGAAAGATCTCTCTCCACAGTTCTTGGCCACATGGCTCTTGGACGGCCAAGTGGTCTTCTTCAATCCCCCTGGGGATTGTTCATCATTGACCATAAGGCTTTCCAGTGATCCTCTTCCTTGGCAGTGTGGGGTAATGGATTGATGTGCATTATAATACTGGCGCTATGGAAGTCAGATTCAGTTATATTATACTAGAGAGAAAGAGGCTTAATTTGCAATTAGTAATTAGTAACTTCTAATGTGCTTGTGTTCAGGCATCAACCGATGGCACACCAAAGCCTAAGCAATCAGGTCAACATCCAGAAAATAAACCCTCACACTCTACTTTACAAGCCAGTGGTCAAAACAGTCAGCTTCTGTGTCACACAGAAGTTTGTTTTATTTAATGTAATGTAGTGTTATATAATATGCCCTGTAATGTATTGAAAATTTATATAGCGCCACTTGAGGAAAATTACCAATAAAAAATCTGACGATGCAGACCGTCATCACAAGCGGTTGTTATAATTACTAATTAGTGAATAAATTACTATTTATTATTTACTATTGAGTTACTGATGTGCTTTGGACAACACAGTTTAGGAAATCAGAATTACAGAAAACCTTAGAAGAAAGTTAGACTACGTTGCCATTGGAGACGAAAATTTTCTATTTACTTGCGTTTTAACTGTGTAGTGTACATATAGTTTTACCAAATTCTTAACTGGAAGTTCAGCGGCATGTTTATGAATTTTTATTTTGCTTTGTCACAGTTTCTGAAGCTGGAAGAAATGGAAAAGATGAAACTTATGGTAGGTTACACGTGTCCGTGTGGAAAGGCTGATTCAGTCTAGCTGAGGCTTTCATTTGATTCGGGGACACACCACTGAGTTGGCCCCAAACTGGTTTTAGTCTGGGTTACCCACTGAAATTATGAAGTAAAAGTTGGCAATTATATTATACTGTTTAAGAAAGAAAAGGAGAAAATAAGGAAAAATTAAAGCAAAACAGAAGGAAAATGGACAGTAAATGTGGAGAAGGACCAAAGAAATGTGGACCACAGTAAAATTTGGCCCTCCTCCCTTGCTGAGTTCTGTATCCACCTGTGTCTGTGTTGTTATGATTTGCATCCAGAGCAAAATAGGGAGCAGGTGGCAGGTGGGTCGTCTTCCTTTATCTACATCTGTTTCTGGATGGAAACATTTTGCCAACACCTGAAAGCTATTCTGTTTTAACTGGGACTGAGCTGGGAGCGTCCCTGCATGGAGATCCACAAGGGGCGCTATATAAATTGCTCTGAGTGGTAGGTAGGTAGGTAGGTAGGTAGGTAGGTAGATGGCTTGCCTAAACTTTTAAATCTATAAGTAAATTGCTCTGTAAGTAGTTAATTGGTAGGCAGGTAGGTACATACATATGTGGAATAGTTAGTAAGTAACTAGGGAAGTAAGTTGGTATCTAGGTAGGTAGGTAAGTATGTAGGTAAGTGGTTTTAGGTAGATTGGTATATAGCATGGGTATTTATGTGAGTGCGTGGGTGAGTCCATAGGTTTGTCAGTCAGGATGGATGGTGAGTTAGGGTGGTTATATCTGATATGGTTTCATGTATGGTGCACAGATAGTTGCTTAGCAATACTTCAGCAAAGTTTCACAGTAGAGTCAGATTTACTTCTACCCATCTAGTGTCTGAGATTCAATCAATGGTGCTGAGCAATTGTGAGTGAAGGACTTGCTGAAGGTCCCTACACAGTAACCGTCTCAGGGGAGCTGGCTCAAACTCGTACTCTTCTTGTTACAAGCCGAGCGCTGTAACCAGTCGGCTACCTTGACCTATATACAAGCTGAGCGTTCTAACCAATCGGCTGCCATGACCTACATACAAGCTGAGCATTCTAACCAAACGGCTACTGTGACCTACATACAAGCTGAGTGTTCTAACCAATCAGCTACCTTGACCTACTTACAAGCTGAGCGTTTTAACCAATGGGCTACTGTGACCTTCATACAAGCTGAGCATTTTAACCAATCGGCTACCGTGACCTGTATAAAAGCTGAGCATTCTAACCAGTTGGCTACTTTGACCTACATACAAGCTGAGCGTTCTAACCAATCGGCTGCCATGACCTACATACAAGCCGAGCATTCTAACCAAACGGCTACTGTGACCTACATACAAGCTGAGCATTCTGACCAGTTGGCTACCATGACCTGTATAAAAGCTGAGCATTCTGACCAGTTGGCAACCATGACCTGTATAAAAGCTGAGCATTCTGACCAGTTGACTGTCACCTACATACAAGCTGAGCGCTCAAACAAATCAGCTACTGACGGCACCTGTGATTTGTATGAAAAAATTAATATAGTTTTGGCTGCCATTTTGTACAATCTCATCATCTGTTATTTTGATTCTCAGGATTCGAGGGACTGGAACAACAGGAGAGAGGACAAGAAGATTACAAGATCCTTCATAAAGCGTAGGAAGAAGCGGAGCTGAGATGAAGAGTTGACTCAAGCTGGCAACTGTCAACTCTGGATGGAACACCATTGTGTGTATGTGTAAGAGAGCCCACCAGTGGCAAGTTTTTTTTCTTACCTGAGCCTTTTGCTTGCTGATGAACTGTCTTTTCTCAGTGGACTTCAACACCACTTGGTTTTTGTGAGTTTCTTAGGGCAGTATATGTAGTGTCTGGATTTATACATACTTATAAGTGGTAAGGCTCAGAGGCAACTTTTGTAATTGTAATTGTAAATTTGTATAGCACATCTTCAAGAGAAGCTACTCAGAGGTGCTTTCTATGCTGGCCTTAACGACATTAAATGTCATTAAATGGCAAGAGTAATTTATGTTATTGACTTGCTGGAATCGTCTCCCTCAAGAATTGCAACTTGAGCTCCTTTCTCTACCCCTCTCAGTGTTCCGCAGGCGGCTGAAGACTGTACTGTTTAACAGTGATTTTACTCCTACGGGTCGGAAGGACCTCTGTTGAGTTTATCCTCTAAGAGGCGTTTTATAAGTCTCAAATTACGATTACAATTACTACTTACATCAGCTGATCCCTTCTACTTTTTGGACCACTTCTTGAAGGAATATTTATGACAGTCACATATTATCTGAGGAATTACTGCATTTACCTTTAGTAAAACAAATTAGGCTCCCATATCTCCCTAGTGGAACATAAGAAAGAGTCACTCATTTTCTGCTCTTTGCCCTTTGAGCCGCAATGGACGAATCCCAAAGTCCTGCACAGGGACCAGTGCATCACAAATTTTGCTGTTTACTTCCCAGCTTATGCTAGTACCAAGTTATGCCGCTTGATGTCAGGGACAGTTGTGTGTGTGAACTACTTGTTCATGGCCATTACAGAGTCCACTCAGCCGACTTGAACCCACAATTGTTGGATTACAGACCATGTGCTCTACCCAACAGCGCATTGTGCTGCACATACTTTGTCTCATGTGAGAATCAGTTTATTTATAGATTTATTTATTTATTAATGTGCTTAATGTTGGTACACCTGAATCTGAGGGTGGAAAATAATTGCCTATAATCAACCCAAAACGATGTTTTCTTTTCTTCAGAAATTTTGAGATGATGCTGTAGAGAATCTTCTTCATCATCACAAGAAACAAAAGAATTTGCAGAAAAAACAGCCAGTCATTTGAAACTCGTAATATTTTAATATTAATTACAGATTAAGAAATTCTTTGATTACTACTTTTTAGGTGATTGCCACTTAAATTGTTGATTGATAATTAGTTAATTAATAATTGATTAATGATTTTTATGAATAGTTATTTAGTTAATTTATGAATATGATTAACACACTGGACGCGAGGGACATGTTAACACGTCGCACAATTGTACAGCTGGGACGCTACGGACGTGTAAACACATCCCTTAGGTATCAACTCTTGCTAGCCAGTTCAGCGTCCCAGTAATATTTCCTGCCGCTTGGTATTAATAGTGGGCATGTTCTGTCACCTACTGAATACATATACGATTATTTGGACACTCTCTAGGGCCTAGTATATCGTATTTCCTGCCGCTTAGTAGAACCACTGGACAAGTGCTGCCACCTACTGAATGCATATACGATTGTTTTGGACACTTTCTGTGGCCACTTATTTCACATATGCCGAAGATTGAATGGACCAAATGGACTAATTTTCAGTCTTGTTACACACCATTGAGAAAGCCATAGACGTTGTACAGAAAGAGATGGTCCTACAGATGATTTACATGGCTGTAGCAGGGGCATAACTTCTCTACAAGAAGCTTGGAGGAACTAAGTCTCGGCTATGAAGCCAAGATCGACCAGAGAGCCGCACCATCAATGGCCTTCAAGCATCACAAGGCTTCGGACCAATTCAGACTCAGTGGACAGCACTATCTGTATGTTATACCAGCAACTGCAAACGAAGCAGGACCTTGACGGAAGTGTGTTGCTTGTAGCAAGCATAGAGAGCGCAAAGAAATGCGTAATTTTTGTGAAACTTGCCCCCCACAGCCTAGTGCTACATATAACATAGTATTGCACTATGTATAGTACTATGTTTCAAAAAGTATCACACTGAATGTGATTTCTAGATGTCCTTCAGTGAAACAGTAAGATAAACATGTAAAACAGTTATTTTTGATTCTTTGAACAAAAGGATTTCCAAAAAAATAAATTTAAAATTCCACAATTTTTGTGTTTTTTGGACTATATTAGCCGTGCCTATAAACAAATTGGCACACAGCCAGTGTATTAAGAATGGCAGTTGAAGTTACTGTGTACTGTGGTCTTCAGTCATTCCTCATCCTCAGTGCAGTGCTGTTTGGGAACCCAGAAATTTGTTTCATCTGTCAACCTTGGATGGGAATGTCTATAGTCACCCATCGGTTTTGATTTTTCTAGTTATCTGAACTTAATGAACTTTGACATAGTTTAGACAAGTGCAGAAAGCACTTCTGATTATGTTTCTGTTGAAGAGGCTCCATTATAAATTTACAATTATAATAATTACTATTTTAAATGTTTTCATAAATTTATTATAGTAATTGTATTATAGTAATAGTGATTTTTATAGTAATTGTTTTGTTTATTTTTTAAGTTTTTTACTAATAATTGTTTAGTTAATTTGTTATTTTTATCATGTTTCATCTTTTGTTTCTTTCATTATTTGTATCTCATGAAGTATATTTAATAATAAATGAGAAAAATTTATTAAATGTTACGCACTTCCAGTCTGTGTCCCATCCGATCTCAAGGACCCAAGTCCGTTTTGATCTCGTCCCATCTGATCTCAGGGACCTGTGTCCGTCTTGGTCTGATCCCATCTGATGGCAAGGACCCGTGTCCGTCTTGGTCTCATCCCATCTGTGTCCGTCTTGGTCTCGTCCCATCTGATGTGAAGGACCTGTGTCCGTCTTGGTCTCGTCCCATCTGATGTGAAGGACCTGTGTCCGTCTTGGTTTCGTCACATCTGATGTGAAGGACCTGTGTCCGTCTTGGTCTCATCCCATCTGTGTCCATCTTGGTCTTGTCCCATCTGATGTCAAGAACCTGTGTCCGTCTTGGTCTCGTCCCATCTGATGGGAAGGACCTGTGTCCATCTTGGTCTCGTCCCTTCTGATGTCAAGGACCTGTGTCCGTCTTGGTCTCATCCCATCTCGCATTTCCAGACTGTGTCCCATCCGATCTCAAGGACCCAATATTTATATAGCATTTATATGGCTCCTCCTGATGAGGTGTTATATAAATATGAAGATGATTATGATCATGAATTACATCTAGAGATTTATGTGGTGCATTTTATGAAATATTTGATGTCAGTGGAAATTTCTTTTCTAGGAAAGAACTGGAGAAGAAAATCGAACGATCTAAAGAGAAGCAGCAAGAAATTGAAGAACAGATTCAAACGCATCTGATGACGAACTGATTGACTGCCACAAGTTGGTTTGTGCTGCCATAGAGTTTCAATTTGAATCTAATCTGAGAACTTCTATGGCGTCACTGTAATAATTCTTAATGCATCAGTCAATGCTCGCTGCTGGGCAAATTGTTGTGCAAGCGAAATTCCACAGTGGCCAAGAAGGGAATCCAAAAAGACATGGAAACATTCTACAGAGGAAGTGAACACAGAAAAAAGCTAAATGTAGTTGAGATCCGAAGGCCAAGACAGAATTTGCAGAGCAAACATTTGCTGGAAGAGAGTTCTGGGAAAAATAAGGAACCGATACTTTGGATTCTTCTCGGCGTCTTTGAGGGGTTCCTAAAATGTATAGTTGTCAGATTAGGTTAGATTAGATCAAAGTTTAACGTAATCTGGTGACTAACGGTGCATGCCTTCATAATAATTCACAAAGATATCATAATATTATTATTTCTGCATTTATTAAGTGCCACTATCTAATTACTAAGCATCAGCTGATGGTGCCGAGTGAAGCTGTGAGTGAAGGACTTGAGGCTCAAGGATCCTACACCATAACTGTCCAAGGGGAGGCTAGAACCTGTAGAATCCATGTTACAGCTAAGCTTTCTATTCATTCAGCTACTGTGCCCCACATAATAACATAATATCGTAATCAGGCAGGCAGACATTCAGACGGCTGCGGTGGATGGTGTTTCGGATGGGAGCAAAAAGAGAGATAAGGGGAAGAGGAAGAATCAGGATAAGATAATATTTATTGCACTTTTAAAGATATCACAACAACCGTTTTAAGATCATAAGAAGAGGCTTCCACAGAAGCCAGGAAGAAATAATAATAATAATAACAACAACAGCAACAACAACAACAACAAACAAACAACAGTAGTAGTAACAATCACAATAATAATAATAATGAAGACATCAATTGTGAAGGCAGTGGAAATGAAAGCTAAACCACTTGTTTCTCATTTGAAGGGTCTTTCACACACTCGAAGATTTCTAAAGCACCGCTTAAAATCTGAGCACAGGGCACCAGGCTATTCACGAGCGCCTTTTCTTTCGGCTGTGGCACAAACTTTTGAACCACTCAGTACTGTATTTGTGCTCCAGCAACTGGGTTCAGTATGGTGGAAATCCATCCGGTCAGAGAGAGAGAAGCCAGTGACAGGTTGTGTAGTGTGTGTACAGGTGACCATGGATGAGAAATAGGATCACTTGTCACGTACTTGAAAGGCTGGAAATTGTCTTATTCACTGAGACCATGACTCTTATTCATTGCAAAATGAGAAGGGTCGAGGCCATACAGTCGCTATATAAAACCTATACATTTACATTTTATTTTTCTTATTGAATTTTACTTTTTCCATAGAATGACTGTTTCTGCAGCTTGAGCTATTTTTCTGCAAACCATTCATCCACATGATATAAATTACTAATTGTAATGTAAATGTAATGTAACAAACACTTATATAGCGCTCTTCAAGTACCTCTCAAAAGCGCTGATGACACGGCTATCCTACCGATCTAAACAAGTGCGTTTTCAAGTTAACAGAGAATGAACATTGAGTTAAACTAAGAGGAAAAGGACGAATGTTTAAAGGGAGACTGTTAATTATTAATAAATTATTAAGGCCAAATTCTGCTGTTAAGGACTTGGATTAGGAATTGCAGTGTGATTTCTTGACGATTCATATTTCACGTCAGATTTTTTGTAGATTTTGGACCAAAAGTGCTCAACATTTTAGTCCGACTTTCCAAAGGTGCCTGTTTACAGAAAACACTTTGTGAGCCAATTTTTGACAAGTGGTCCATTTTCTTGGCTTGGGTCACACATGTATGTGTGTATCTGATGGTTCATATAGCTCCTTTTTTCTTTAAGAACTTCTCAATGCATTTGCCTTTCACCTTAGCATCCAGAAATATCTACAAAATGTAGGTAATACCTAATTTATATGGTGCCTGTGCAAGATATGTATGTATGTAGCAATATAATTTTAGTAACTCACAAAACTGCTGCACACTTGACTATCTAACTCAGTGGTTCTTAAACTTTTCTGGAGTCTGACAGTAACTTTATATTGTTTGTGTTTGCAGTCTACCAGTGGCAGGCGTCACAACATGAGCAACTGGTGATTCATTGAGACGGTTTGTGGAATTCAAGGATTTCAGTCATTAGACTAAACTGCTGTTGTATGCGGTTACGGGATTGATTGATTTATTGATTGATCAACTCTTTTATTAATCCCAAATTCAACATATCAGGTTATACATAAAACGTACAGCTTGCCAGGTTACAAAAAGACAAACCCAGAAGGGATTCATACTATTCTGCAGAGCTGTTTCATGTGTTACTCAGCTATTTTAAATTGTTAAGGACCGTTCTGTGGAACCATGACCAGAACTTTGCGGACCAGCATCGTGGTCCGCTGACTACCAATCTTACTGATCTAAACAAGTGCATTTTAAGGTAGTTTAAATATGTATGCATGTATTTATATAAGATGTATGTATGTATGTGTGTATGTATGTAGCATGTATTATGTATGTTTGTTGTATGTATGTATGTATTTATGTATGTATGTAGCATGTACGTATGTATGTGTGTGTGTATGTACGTAGGATGTATGTATGTTGTTATGTGCTAGTCCTAAGAAAAGGAAATAAACTCGCTTGGGTTGAGATAAAATGTATATTTACACTTGCAAGAGGTTATAGCACATAAACAAAATACCTGACATCAGACAGAACGTCGATGGCTGTTTTGAAGCCAAAAGTCGAAGTCTTCAAATCAGCGAACAACTTGAACACAAAAACCTCTCGGGTTCCTCCAACAGACGGAGGACCAAACGGAGTCTTGGCGACTAACAGGAAACAGAGCCACGTAGGACTCAGCCTGTCTTAACTAGCCAAGCTCAGTCAACTGAAAGAAACTTCCCCTTTTATAACGTTTCTGAGGTTACGCCCCCTAAAGAGATGGTTCATCCTTCAGTACTCCTTACATCCGGGTCTTCCATATAGGCCGACTCTAACAATGTATGTGTGTATATATGCAGCATGTATGTATGTAGTATGTATGTATGTGTGTATGTATGCAACATGTATGCATGTAGTATGTATGTGTGTGTGTGTGTGTATGTATGTAGCATGTATGTATATATGTGTGTATGTGTAGCATGGATGTATGTATGTAGTATGTATGTATATATGTAGGTGTGTAGCATGTATGTATGTGTGTATGTATGTAGCATGTATTATGTATGTATGCAGCATGTATTATGTATGTATGCAGCATGTATTATGTATGTGTGTATGTGTGTAGCATGTATTATGTATGTTTGTTGTATTTATGTATGTATGTATATATGTATTTATGTAAGTGTGTATGTGTGTAGCATTTATGTATGTATGTGTGTATGTACGTAGCATGTATGTGTGTATGTATGCAGCATTGATGTATGTAGTATGTATGTATGTATGTGTGTGTATGTATGTACATAGCATGTATGTATGTGTGTATGTAGTATGTATGTATGTAGCATGGATGTATGTATGTAGTATGTATGTATATATGTAGGTGTGTAGCATGTGTATGTATGTATGTAGCATGTATGTGTGTATCTAGCATGTATTTGTGTATGTATGTAGCATGTATTATGTATGTATGTAGCATGTATTATGTGTGTATGTATGTAGCATGTATATATGTGTGTGTATGTATGTAGCATGTACTGTGTATGTATTTAGCTTGTATGTATGTATGTATGTGTGTTTGTATGTAGTATGTATATAGTATATATATATATATATATATATATATATATATATCTGGCTATTTATATAGCACATCTTAAGAACATCATAAACGTGCTGAACAGTGTGTGGAATGCTGAACAGAGTCAAATGCAGTGGGACACATGTGCAGTGGAAGAGGAACAGTTCTTAGAGGAACAACGTTCCAACACAAAGGAAGGCACAATGGGCTTGAGCTGAAGTGCGGGAGCACAGCAACTGCATATCTCCACGGACAGCAGAGTGGAATGATCACTGCTGAGGTTGGAACGCAGGGCTCCTTTATGTGTGCCAGTGCGATGCTGACAAGTGAAGCCCATACCAGCAGGAGATAATTCGTAATTTATGTAGCACCTTTTCTGATATCAGCTTAGATATGCAGCCAGTGTAATGTAATATAAGCCAATGTGATATAAAGCAAGGCTTTGTGAAACAGAATAATGTACAGCAATGTTCTCTAATGTAATTTAATGTAAAGGAGGAAATTTATTAAGTGCAGTTCAACAGCAAAGAACACTTTAGTTTAAAGAACACTTTACCTGTCCTCAACAGTCAGACAAGTGGTGAGGCCTGGTCCATGGCACGACTGACCTTTGAATGACCATGACTGACCTTTGAATGACCTATTGCGTGACTGACCTTTGAATGACCCATGGCATGACTGACCTTTGAATGACCTATTGCGTGACTGACCTTTCAATGATCCATGGCATGACTGACCTTTGAATGATCCGTGGCATGACTGACCTTTAAATGACCCATGGCATGGCTGACCTTTGAAAGACCCATGGCATGACTGACCTTTAAATGACCCATGGCATGGCTGACCTTTGAGTGACCTTGAGAAGAGCCTTCAGTTTAGTCCAATTTAGACCAATGTCAAAAATATTATGGATGTGTGTTTCGTTGTGTTTGTATTTTGGTCACTGAAACCAATAAACTTGCTGTACCTGGCAACGTATTTAACGTTTGTATGTAACTTTGTTGCTCTGTTTCAGGTTTGGCTGGCAGCAGACATCTTCATTTCACAGCCAGAGGTGAACTTTTTGTTCCTTCTGCATGCATTTCAACATTGCGCCCTTTAGAAATGGAGCTTGCGGGTTTAAATCTCCTCTGAGATGGTTACCGTTTAGGGACCCTGAGCAAGTCCCAACTGCTCAGTGCCATCGATTGATGCTCTGTCATTAGATAATGGTGCTTAACAAATGCAGAAATAATAATAATAATCATCAGTGGTTGAGGCATCCACCTAGAAGGTCTTCCCTCTGGATCTCTGTGTATTTCGGGGTGGAGTGCTACATGCACTATTTTCTCCACTTGAAGCTTTTCTCTGTTGCCAAATTTAAAAAATGTAGCTCAAGTACATTTAAAGCATACCTAAAACTCCACAGCTTTCTGTTATTCCTCTACTACAGGCCTGGAGAACTCTGGCCATGGGCCAAATTTGGCTCACATCATTTCCACATTTTGTCATTTTTGTTGGTCTGCTGGTTGAATCGAATTGAGAACGCCTGCATTCCAGGTCCAGTTTGTTTGCATTTTAGGATGTAAAGTTATTTGTTTGTTTTGCAAATATCTCCAATTATCGTACTGTTAGTGGCTCCGTAAGTCAGACAAAGACAGAATTAAGTTCATGAAAGTGCAAACTGGAAGGTGATGGCATAAATTTTAAACAAGAGTTGACAGATTTTGTGGCAATGGTGAGTGTTGGGAAGCTCATGTGGTTGCTGTCCAAGAAGTCAGCACAGTAAACCGTATGATATTCAGAGGCATATTACAACTCTGAAATTATAAATTTTCACAATTTTGCAGCATGGATTGGGTAGGCGTAAGCACGTACAAATTAAACTTCAAAAAGCTGCGGCTATGCAAGATGCTGGTTTGCAAGCTAGATGTGTAACTACACATATTATTGCTAAGCTTCTGAACCGCCATTCTGATGGCGAGTTTTTGAAAGAATGCTTGGTCACAACCTCACAAGTCCTGAGGCCAGATAGAGCAGTTCAGCAACTCTTGCTTACAGCTTGAAACAATGTATAATTATTAGTTTTTCCAAAATTAAATGACATTTGTGACCGTTGATGTCTTTAAAGTTCTTATCTGTTTACAGTTTATTGTTCATATTTTTGTGTTGTTGAGTTTAGTTCGTTCATCTTGATATTTTTAATTCTTTTTTCACTGGTGTTCTGATGTAATGGAGGTTCAGTTTTTTATATGAAATATCAATTTTGATATGTTTGAATTGATTTAGCTATTTGTATGGCACTGTTTGTATATCAATTTAAATTTATACATTTATGTTTATATATATCAAAATGTTGATATGTTCACTGAAACAATGTACAGTAAATGTTCTCATTTTATAGCCAAGTTCAGTAGGGTATGCAAACGGAGCAGAAGTCTCATTTTCTGCCATGCAGGGGATTTGAAGCCGTGACCTCCAGGTTGACGGTCCAGCATGTAACCACTAGACCATCACGCACCCATTCCCAACTAAGAAGAGACGAAGACCAGTCCTGTAAGCTGGTCCCTGAGTGGCAGCCATGTTATGAAGGGTTAGCGACTTCATATTTCTTGGCCTTGGCTTATGAGGGCAGTTGGTCAACCCTTTCTCCTACCATGTGATCTTCCCACTGACGGTTAAGAGCCGGTGTACTCATTGTAGCTGAGTTGGCTGGGGGGGAGGGCAAGTGGAGCTGAAATCTCAAAAAATCTATCGTGTCAGGGTTTGAACCGCTGACCTGTGGTTGATAGTGCAACACATTAACCATTAGGCAACTGCAGACCCCATCACTTGATGACTGGGCATGAAGTCTCATAACATAGAGCTCTTCTTCTGCTCTGTAAATATGTGTTGCTTTCATTTAAAGTTGAGTACTTTGACCTCATTCTTAAGATGATGGCACCATATAAATAGCTGAATCAATTTACATTTGGATAACACATGTAGTCTTGAGTGTAGCTGCAGACTTTCATTGTCATGTGACTCGCATTCAGGCTTCTGCTATTTATAATTTTCGGTTGTGTACTTTTACCTCATTTTAAAGGATGATGGCGCTATATGAATTCCATTAAATTTGGATTCAGCAAGTTCTTCTGATTATGTATATCAAATGAATGTTATTATTATTATTATTATTAATTGTCTGTGTATGTCTGTCTGTGTATGTCTTTGTGCATTAATTAATTAAGATAATTAGTAACTTCTAATGCGCCGGTGTCTATGCGTAAGACTCCAACCAAAAGGGCATCAAAACCAACAGGAAAACAGGTCAGTATCCAGAAGATCAGTCCACTAAGGCATGCTTTATCCAGAGTTGAATAAGACCTTCCTCTTGGAATCATGCAGGAGTGTACAAAAGCTGTTTTACTGGGGACAGAGAAGTCTGTCTGTGTCTGTCTGTCTGTCTGCGTTAGGTGGCCGAGCGCACTGGTAAAAAATTTCCAGCTACCTATGGATGTATGTATCCATTTAGATTTTTATGGAGCGCCTATCAGAAACAGAGGGCTAAACAAAATGGTAAATTCTATCAATAGCAATAATAACTACAGCAAACAATGTAATCATGACTTCTACTCGACTTTCGCATTGCTTAGGCATGGCTACGTTTTACAGCTGAACTGCGTCTCGTTTCCCAAAACTATAATACGCAGAGTTTAACGACATTTGTGGCCACCAGGACCATTAACAAGGACCAAAGAAATCGGTAGAAGTGTAATGTAATCTCCGATTTACCTTCCTGTACTTAAATTAAAATTTCAGAAATGTTTCATCGCCACACAAAAGCTGTGACAAGGAGATGAGTTATTTACCATAATAGAGGTGTTGATTCGTATTAAACCTATTTCCTTTTAGATTTTCTCTCTGTGAAATTACATTGAATAATTTTATTCCCCAATTTTTTATTGTTAATAAAGTAGTTCGATCCAGAGAAAAGTCTTGGAAATTACGGGAAAATAAAATAACAATTGTGTCACTGTCGCGTTTGTACATGGTTGCGTATGCATTGAAAATCTTTTACAAACATTCGCTAGGTGGCAGCACGTTTTTAAAAAAGCCCATTAGATGAAATTTTGGCATTTGTAGCGTGAAAAGAAGTATTGACAGCTAACATGCATTGTGTCGGTCTGTCTCTCGTTCTCATTCTCTCTCACTGATTGTCTTTTTATCTCTCTCTGTCCTTCGGTCGCGCACCCGATTTTTAAAATTTAATTGTCCTACATATAGAATATCCTATGTACCATGTCTAAGTCCTCTGTCTCATGTCCCATGTACTATGTCCTATATGTCTCATGCCCTACTCTATGTCCTATGTCCCATGTATTATGTCCTATACGTACTATGTCCTATGTCTCATGTACTATGTCATATATGTCTCATGTCCTACTCTATGTTCTATGTACCATGTCCTATGTCCCATGTATTATGTCCTTATGTACTATGTCCTATGCCTCATGTACTATGTCCTATATGTCCTACGTCCTATGTACCATGTCCTCTGTCTTATCTTCCATGTACTATGTCCTATATGTCCTATGTGTCATGTACTATGTCATATATGTCCTATTTCCTATGTACTATGTCCTATATGTGCTATGTCCCATGTCCTATGTCCTGTATGTCTCATGTCCTGTGTCCTGTGTACCATGTCCTATATGGCTTCTGTCCTATGTCCTATGTCTCATGTCCTGTCTTATGTCTCATGCCCCATGTAATATGTCCTATATGTCCTATGACCTAAGTACTTTGTCCTACATCCAAAGTCTCATGTCCAATGTACTATGTCCTATATGGCCTATGTTGTATGTACCATGTACTATGTCCCATGTACTATGGCTTATGTCTCATGTCCAATGTCCTACGTCTTATGCCCCATGTACTATGCCCTATATATCCCATGTACTATGTCCTATGTCTCTTGTCCTATGTTCTATGTCTTATGTCCCATGTTCTATGTCCTATATGTCCAATGTCTCATGTACTATGTCATATATGTCTCATGTCCTCCTCTATGTCCTATGTACTATGTCCAATGTCATATGTAGTATGTCCTATATGTCCTATTTCCTATGTACTATGTCCTAAAAGTCTCATGTCCGATGTACCATGTACTATGCCTCATGTACTATGTAATGTATGTCCTATGTACTATGTGCCATGTCCTAGGTCCTGTCCAATGTCGAATGTACACTGTCCTATTAGTCCAACTGGTCATGTTCTATGTCATATATGTCCTATGTCCAATGTCCCATGTACTATGTCCAATATGTGCTATGTCCCATGTACTATTTCCTATATGTCTCATGCCCTGTGCCCTGTTGTTGAATGTCCTATATGGCCTCTGTCCTATGTCCTATATGTCCTACGTCTCATGTGCTGTCTTATGTCTCATGTCCCATGTAATATGTCTTATGTGCTATGTCCCATGTACTATGTCCTATGTCCTATGTCTCGTGTTTTGTTTTATGTCTCATATCCTAGGTCCTATGTGCTATGTCATATGTCCTATGACCTATGTACTTTGTCCTATGTCCTATATGGCCTATGTTGTATGTCCTATGTACTATGTGCTATATGTCCTATGTCCCATCTCCTAGGTCCCATGTACTATGTCCTATAACTTATGTCTCATGTCCAATGTCCTATGTCTCATATCCCATGTACTATGTCCTATGTACCATGGCCTACGTCTTATGCCTCATGTACTATGCCCTATATATCCTTTGTCCTATATGTTCCATGTACTATGTCCTATATGTCTCATATCCTATGACCTATGTACTATTTCCTATGTCTTATGTCTCATGTCCTATTTACTATGTCCTATAAGTGTTATGTCCTATGTACCACGTCCAATGTCTATGTCTCATTTCCAGTGTACTATGTCCTACATGTACATGTCCTATTTGTCATGTACAATGTCTTATGTCCCATTTACTATATCCTATATGTCTTATGTATTATATACCATGTATTATGTCCTATGTACTATGTCTTATGACCTATGTACTTCGTCCTATGTCTTATATGTCCTATATGTCCTAAATGTCCTATGTTCTATGTCCCATGTACTGTCATATATGTCCTATATCTCATGCCCTATGTCCCACGTACTATGTCCCATGTCTTATGTCTCATGTCCCATGTCGTCTTATGTACTATATCCTATATATCCTATGTCTTATGTCCCATGTACTATGTCCTATAAATGCTATGTCCTATGCACCATGTCATATGTCTCATGTCCAATGTATTCGGTCCTATATCTCCTATGTCCTACGCCTCATGTAATATTTCCTATATGTCCTATGTCTTATGTCCCATTTACTATATCCTATATCCTATGTACCATGTCCTATGTCCTATGTACCATGTCCTATGTCCTCTGTCCTATGTACTATATGTCCTATGTTCCATGTACTCTGTCCTATATGTCCTATGTCTCATGTTCTATGTCCTATATCCCATGTACTATGTCCTATATCCCATGCCTCGGGTATTTAAGGCGTAGTTAAGCAGTTGTAAGAGACACTTGCGCACAGAGTTGGACAGAGAGAGTTAGTTCGTCGTAGGGCGCGGAGGACACACCCGGAGAACTGGTAGGCGAGGCTTGGGCCTAGTAGTTCTTAGAACAGCGGCGGTATAGAAGTTGTAGCGGACTGTTTGGCGAACTGAAACACTTTTTAAGTCTGCGATTGTTGCTCGTAATAGAAGTTTTATACGTTGACTCTTCGTCTGCTGACTTTCTCTCCGAAGACCTCGGGAGGCCTACCTACAACACAGCGGACAGGAGGACATACCTTATCAGGAGGGAAAAGGTCACCCCAGAAAAAAGCTACACATCACTCAATATCGATCTTCAGGAGGCTTATATAGGCAAACATAGGCTTTTAGCACCCAATATTGGTCTTCATGAGCCTCAGATATGCAAATATAGCCCTATAGCACTCAATAAAGCTCTTTTTGAGGCTAACAGAGGCCAAAATAGGTCGGTAGCACTTAATAAAGCTCTTTCATAGGCTTATTTAAAGCAAACACAGGCTTTCAGCACTCAGTATATAGCTCTTTGTGAGGCTTACATACGCAAATATAGACTTGTACCATTACTTAGGCAAACATTATCTTATAGCAATCAAGCTCTTCAAGAGGCTTTTATTGGCAAACACTAGCTTATAGCACTCAATCTAAAGCTCTTTGTGAGGCTTATATACACAAATGTAGCCTTGTAGCTATCAATATTGCTCAACGTGAGTCTTATAAAGGCAAACATACGCTCATAGCCCTCAATTTATTGCACCGTGATGCTTACATACGCAAATGTAGCCTTATATCACTCACTATAGACTACATTTGGCTTATATAGGCAACTACAGGCTTATAGTACTCAATATATATCTCTGTAAGGCTTGTACAGGCAAATATAGGCTAACAGCAGTCAATGTAGCTCCTTCTCAGGCTTACAAACGCAAATGCAGCCTCGTAGCATTCAGTATAACTCTTCGTGAGGTTTATATAGGCAAACATAGGCTTACAGCACTCATAGATTTTCTGGAGGCTTACATACACATATCTAGCCTCATAGCATTCAATATAGCTATTTTTTAGGCTTAAGTAGGCAAGTATAGGCCTGTAGCACTCAATTTAACTCTTTCTAAGGCCTGTTTTAAGCATCCATAGGCTTATAGCACTCAATGTAGCTCTTTGTGAGGCTTACGTAAACAAATTTAGCCTTGTAGCATCCATTATAGCTCTTTGTGAAGCTTATGTTGGCAAACAATATCTCACAATACTAATCATAGCTCTTTGTGAAGCTTAGACAAGCAAACGTAGCCTTATAGCTCTCAATATAGATCTTCTTAAGTCTTGTATTGGCAAACATAGGCCTATAGCACTCAATATAGCTCTTTTTGAGGCTTAAGTAGGCAAACATTGGCTTGTAGCGCTCAATAAAACTCTCTGTATGGTCTGTTTAAAGCATCCATAGGCTTATATCACTCAATGTATCGTTGTGAGGCAAATGTATATGCCAATGTAGCCTAAATTCATTGTAGCTTTTCGTGAAGCTTATGTTGGCAAAGAATATCTTACAGCAGTAATCGTAGCTCTGTGTGAGGCTTACATAAACAAGTGTAGCCTTATAGCTGTCAATATCAATCTTCTTGAGTCTTGTATAGGAAAACAAGGTTATAGCACTCAACATAGCCCTTTGTGAGCTCTACGTGTTCACTGAACGTTTGGTAAAGTGACACCTCTGTTAAAGAGAATAAACTGTGTAAGCTGGTTCCTGCGACTTAGATTTAGGCACAGCAGAAGTCTAGTTTACGATTACAATTACGATATTGCTACTTTTACTGTCTTGTTTTTAGGGTATGTAATGCAATTCAACTGCAGAACCGAGCCATGCCTATGGCTACGCACACTGTGTAAGATAATGCAAAGTAGTCGTAATCGTAATCTCGAGATTTCTACAGCGCCCAACGAAAGCTAAGTCGCGGGAACCAGCTTATTCACAGGCGCTCTGTTAAAACAAAATCGATAGGCAAAAGGGTTCGGTTCCAGATCAAGATCCAGGAGTCAGGCAGTCAGACAGTCGGACGGCTACGGTGGTGTGTTTGAAATTGAAGCGAGAAGAGAGGTAAGGGGAAGAGGAAGAAACAGGGCAAGATTTTTGAAAAAGAATGTTTTCAGTCTTGAGTGAAAGACCTGCGCAGAAACTGGTGTTGGTGACTTCGTACGATGGACCAGACAACTCGTAAGGTAAGATACGGTACGGTAAAGGCAAAAGTAATAGTGATTTTAATCTCGAACGCCTTTAAGAGGTCTAAGGTGCTGCATAAATCTTCAGACACACACACATACATACCGTACATAATTATATAACTTACATATTCTGAACTGACGGGCTGTTCTAAAAACGTGCTGCCACCTAGCAAATTCAAATGAAACATTTTCAACTGATTGAGTGTAGTTACACGAGCGGTTTGCCACCTAGCGAATGTCAAAGAATGTTTTCATGCCAACGTATATGCCTAGCACTTTGGGATATTTTAACTATTCCAGTATTATTTCGACAATGGTAAAACAGCTTTTAAGTAGCGCCTTCGCACTGTTCAGGTTTACTGTTACGATTACAATCATAATAGTAAGCTCTTAGAACCCTAGTATAGCGCTATATAATGTATCTAGACACGCTCCCTTACCCGTTATGAATAAACAAGATTTACAAAAGTCGATTATTTTAATGTACTGTGAAGATTTTAATGAATTTCCAAATCTGACGATCTTGGCCTGGATTGTAAAAGGGTAAACAAACATCGTGGCATATTCTTAGCTGCTGTTTATGTATTCCTGGCAGTCAAGATGAAATTCTGAATTTACTCCTGCAAACCAGAAGTAATTTCTACATTTCTTTAAAATAAATTTGATTTTAACAAGTGCAAAAATCATGAAAATACGCCGATTTGTGTATTTTCAGTTGCGTCAACTTGATCTGTTAGTTATAAAGACAATTAATGTAGCGCCTTTCGACTACCTAATAAAGGCGATGCCAACGCAAGACAAATGCAGTTAAAGTCAGTAAGCAAACAGAGCCGAGATAAGCAGAGGAGGTCGGGTGGCAGTGAACACGCACAGCCCAACTGACGGATTTCCATCCAGAGTTGACAGTCGACCAATGTTCAGTCGTTTTCCACCTATAATTCATAACACGTGAATTGTTTAACACGATGCCCAAATGCCCATTATGCTATTATATTCGGATTTATATGAAAGCAGATCTTTATTCTTAATATATTCAGATATTGTTTCAGTGGACTGATTTTCTGGATATTGACCTGACTGCGGCTGAATTTGGTGCACCATTGTTTGATGCCTTCTGCATTATACACTGGCGCCGTCTGGTGCACAGTGTGAAGGTTAAAGTTTATTGTCTAGTGATGGATAGCAAACTCTGAACTACAAAGACTGACAGACAAAAGAAGACAGGCAGACAAAGGAAGATAAACACATGGACAAAAGAAGACAATCACACAGACATAAGAAGACAAAACAGACAAAAAAGACAGACACACAGACAAAAGAAGAGAGACAGACAGATGAAAGAAGACAAACAGATAGACAAAAGAAGACAGACAAACAAAGACAAACACACAGACAAAAGAAGATAACACACAAATAAAAAAAGACAGACACACTGACAAACGAAGTCAAACACATTAACAAAAGAAGACAAACATACAGACAAAAACACAAAAGACACACAAGCAGACACATACAGACACAACAGACAGAAAAGTGAGAAGCAGAATAGAGACACAATGACTGAGAACCACACACAGCCGCCTTTGTTAGTTACCCAAAAGGCTCTACAGAAATGTTCAGACAGACAGACAATGAGCGAGGCACACAGTCAGATTGGGTTAAATACTGGGTTGATTGTACAAGCGCTGTTAACACGCCTTGCATGGGCAATTTGATCTAATGGGCTTTTAAAAAACGTGCTGCCAGCTGGCGAATTCAATTGAATCATTTTGGCTCTGATTTTGGTGAAATGAAGCTTCAGTCTGTTTTAGCGATTATTTTTAAACCCGATACTTTTCTTTCAGATTTACATTACCATTTAATAAAATAGCAAAAATATGGTAAAGTGTATATCACGCCCTATAACCATATGTGCAAGAGTTTTTATACGTTTTCGGTATTCTTGGAATAGCAGACGGCTGTTAATGGACTAAACAGGGCTGGACTTAATCTTCCCTTTATCACCAGTCAGGATAGTTTCGCTTAAGTTCGTCTATATACAAATCTCCCATTACATTATTACTCGTTCATTTACCCAAAATAATATATGGTCAATATTATTAAACGGTGGTCGTTGTTTTATTACATTAAAGATTAAAATAACTTGGGCGTTCGAGCAGTCGGCATGTGCGTAGCAATAAAACTCTCCACAAGGACCAATACATAGATTGTGGTGTCGATTCGTACCAAACGTTGGGGGAACACGTCTTTCGCCTTTCCGCTTTTCCTCCGTACTTCAGCCTGTCTTATGCTCCAAATTTTAACTAATAAAAGCGGGGTTTGACACGAAGAAAAATCTTCCAACTCAAGCGCAAATGAAGGCATTCTATTACATACGCTGTGTTGTATAGATTCGTATGAAATTGAACCATATTTTCATTTGTATTCACTAGATGCCAGCACGTTTTTAAAAAAGCCCATTATGTGCAAATTCTGCATTCGTGACATTAATCTCAATATACAAGGCAGCGCCTGTTCATAAAGTCAGTCTATCTGTATCTCCGTCGGTCTGTCTGTGCGTCTTTCTGTGTCTGTTATCTGTTTGTTGATCTCTCTCCCCTAGCGAACTTGTCTTTAGATAAGCACACTGACCTACACACTGCGCTGGTTCCCAGTCGACGACACGATCGCATTCAAGATCCTCCTCATGGTACGAACCTCCCTAGTTGGTACGGCCTCAGAAGCACATAAGTTCCTGTCTCTAGTTAGCTGGGTCGACGATCGTTGCCTTCATCGTCAGCCTGTGGGGACCTGATGGTCTCCTGCTTCCGTAAGGTTGCGGGCACATTGCGCTTTCTCGTTTATTGGGCCGTCCTTCTGGAACAATCTTCCTCTGAAAATACACGCTTTACGTAAAGAGAAAGCCCAAGAAACAATTTCAACCAGCATTAAAACTAACCTTTTATCTGTTATATGTAGTCATGTTGGAGCGCGTTTGTAATGTTCTTTAAAGGCGCTATATAAATAGCCATATGCATACAATGGCCTACATACATACAGTACATTGTAGGTGGAAATGTTAAACGGTGACGGAGAAGACTGGCCACCCGTCTTCATATGCCGAGACTAAGGAAACTGAAGTCGCTAACACTTGATACCCTTGGTCGCCTCTCAGGGTCCCGGGTTAAGGGACGGATCTTCGACCCAAAGTTAGAGAGCCCGTCGATTGCATGCATTTCCTTCTTCACTTTCGCCGGGGCTCCCCTTTGGATAATTTGAGGGATGCTAGGCCTATCTAAATCCTCTGAACGAACCAACGAACGAAGGAACGGACGCATCATCACCTATGGAGGCCTAACACATATTTGTTGCTTGAAAATTTGAACACTTGCTCCCACCCACACAACCGCTATTTCCCTTTAGAGTGAAGGAAGTTGGAAGTGGGATGGTCACAAATCTCCCGCCAAAATCTTAGCTATCTGTTTTCACAACACTCCCATAGAAATCACTCTAGGGGGGAGAACGCCTGGTTCACTCATGGGGTGAACCACGAATGCTTCGAGCATGACTCAGTTCGGGAACAGCAGTGAGCAGAGCATACAGTTCCTGAGCGATGGTTACTCTGGTTATGCTCGAACTGGCAACCACTTCGCCCCAGCACTTGATCAGTTGTACATTACGAAAACGGCGCTGTTGAAGTTTCCACAATGGACTGCATTATCCGCCAGTTTCCTCTGCAAGAATGCCTTGTTATTTTATCCAGCACTTTTGTTAGGGCTCTGTATTAATTGTTAATTCGAGATTTCTACAGCGCTCAATGGAAGCTTAGTCGCGGGAACCAGCTTATTCACAGGCGCTCAGCCAAAACAAAACCTTTAGACAGAAGGGTTAGAAACGACTCCAGGTCAAGATCCAAGAGACAGGCAGTCAGTCAGGCGGCTACAGTGGATGGTGTTTGGAATTGGATCGATAAGATAGATAAGTGGAAGAAGAGGAAACGGTATAGGATCTGTGGAAGAGGACTTTTTAAGTTTTAAGTGAAAAGTGTCGTGTTATATGCACACATGCGTACATACAGGCATACATGCAAGCAATTCGGAACATTGCAAACACATACACAAGCTTGCAAACAAACAAACAAAAACATACATACATTATATATATATATATTCTCGGAGCAACCGTGCAAGAGCCTCCATCCATTAACAATACACCACGTTCGCAGTGTACACCAATACCTACATCTCGTTTACAGATGTACATTCCGTACACAATACTCAGCTGGCTTGAAACTCTCCATTTGCCACATATAAATTTCAGATATAAATAATAAAAATTACCACGGCCTATTAAATTTCTTAAAACGTAAAATACATTTCTCCTTGATTTCATAGCATCCTAGATTGATTCTTGTCCTAAAATAACAGCGTTTTTATAAACTCAGCGGATCACCTACAAACTGTGCCTAATTACATAGAGGGCTCTTAATGGTCTTCTGCCAGACTATATATCCGACTTCTGTATTCGAACAGCCGACAACCAGAACACATCGGCTATGGTCCTCATCGAGGAATCAACTGCATGTCCCGCGTTCTTCCACGAAGTTTGGCGAACGTTCCTTCACTGTCGCCGGACCCACTGCGTGGAACAGTCTTCCTGACAATGTGACGAATGCTCCATCCCTGGACACATTCAAGTCACGACTCAAGATATCTTTTTAGGATATCTTATGACTGTAGTTGATTTTTGTTTTTTTAGCCCATGTACAGCGCCCTTTTCTTCGGCCTCGGCTGTGCTACGGCGCTATATAAATTGTCTTATTATTATCAAACGAAATGCTGTGAGAAACATCCCTTTACATTCGCTAGTTGGCAGCACAGTTTCTTCACATCCATTAAGACAGCTTCGAATAATCCAACTGCATTCGCTAGATGGCGATAGGGATAAATGAAATGTCCATAAACTGATAAAATCGGTTCTAAGTGATTTTTACGCAACACGTGTTTTTCACGTTTTCGACAAATTTCATCGAATATAAGACCAGATATGGACTTACGGCGTAGGAAAAACATCTATTGTCGTCAGAGAACAGGTAATCCATGACTTTCACGCGATACGTTCAACGTTAACACGATACATTGACGGACTGTGAAGCTATCCGTGCCATGTGTTTCAGCCGACTGCCAAACAGCGAAATTTCTTTGCCAGATTTGACTCAGAAAATTTGAGATTTTCAAAAGTTTCGATCTTTTCGTCGAAACTTGATGGATCTGATGCAGGACTCGAAACTACATGTGGCATTGTGTTTTTGGGGTCTGGGGATCAGAAATAACTGAGATAATTGGGAAGAAGTTGGTCAAGGTACGTACGTAAATCAGCTTCACGTCTGCAAACGCCGATGGCCATACATGACTTCTGGTAACATGACTTGGCAAGGCCGTAGCTAGTGGTCACATGACTTGGCATCGAGTCAGTGAGCGATTTACGGATCCATAAAAACAGAGGTGGAGTGGTAAATGGAGATACAAAGAGATTGAATAAAGTTACGTACAGTGGTAAATAGAGATAAAAAGAAAGAGACACCACAGTGACTTACAGAAACACAATGTATTTAGCCTGTGACTAATTATAGGCGCCAGTAGAGTCACAGTGATTTATAGATTCAAATAGAGATACATACATACAGTGGTCTATACAGATGTAAAGAGACTTCCTACTATTTATAGGTGTTTATAAATAGAGATACACAGTAAAGAAGAGATATATAAACGGATTAACGCAGATCCATGTGAATAAACAGATACTGAAGCACTGTAGCAAGTATGCCTGAAAACTAGGAAATTGGATGCACCCTTCTAATTTCCCCTTATTTCTCCGCTTGAACCCAAACACCGTCTACGTTACCCGTCTGACTGTCTGCCTGCCTGACTCTTGGTCTTAACCTGGAACCGATTCTGACCATTCCTGCCTATCGATTTTGTTTTGACTGAGCGTCTGTAAATAAGCTGGTACTCGTGACGTGGCTTTCGTCGGGCGGTGTAGAAATCTCGGGATTACGATTACAGCGAGACTGTTGGAAAATTTCAACAAAGAAGGCGCTACATAAACATATGTACAATATGGCGCTTTAGAAGAGGGTGATCGGAATTTGTTTTGAGTTATTGTTAAAGTTAATCAAAATAGAAAATGATGGATCTTAGATTTTACGTGAAATATTGACAAGATTTAATTAGAAATATTTTATTTATGTTTGGCAAGAAGATTAGCAACAGAGTTACTCGATTGACAGTTATGAGCTGGACTACTGCAACTCCATCCTGGTCGGCCTGCCTAAATTCCGCATCCGTCAGCTCCAGTCTGTCCTCTGCTCGGCTAGTGGCCGGTACGTCCAGATTCTCGCATATTTCCACCTACATGCGAGACACCCTACATTGACTTCCAGTTGAGAAGAGGGTACAGTTCAAAATATTCCTCATGGTCAGTTCCTCGATCGTTGGCTCAGCGCCGGATTATATCAATGAGCTCATCAAGCCGGTAGCTGATCAGCGACACATGGTCAACTCATTGTACCGCGTTCTCGTACGTCTGCTAGGGCGGGCTCCAACTGTGGGGCCGTCTCTCTGGAACACTCTTCCACCAGACATCCGATCCCTTGCCTGTTCAACAGTTCAAGAAACATTTTCTGCCCGTCTCGTTAGGTAGCCGTGCTACAGCACCTTTTTGAGTTACTTTAAAGGCACTTTACAAATTTAGTGATAATCCATACATACATACATACATACATACATACATACATGATAGCGGCGCTTTAAAATTCAGATTCGATTCGATTAGATTGGACATTAGTCTGATAATAAGAGCAGCGGAGCTAACATTAAGGTAACATACCTGTTTATAAACATCTAAAGAAGCTGCAATTTCTAACTATCGTAAGATAAAGGAAGGCAAAATTCTATTAGTTGTATGTGTAATATAATGTAAAGTAAATTTTGTAACTTTCTCAGTGCTGCACAAAAGCTGTTTCAGGAAGGGCTTTGCACTGAAGCTGCATCAGGTGAGCCTGCAAGAGCCAAGGTTTATGCTTATAATAGGAGAAATATAAAGAAATGCATATTAACATGGGTAACTAGAGAAAATGTTAATTATGAGTAAAATTTTTGTAATTTTTGCTTTGTTTAGATGGAAAGAAACAGGTCATTTTGCAGTCTTCAAAAGCAACTTGAACAACTTCAGGATCAACAGAGTCCTGATGAACTTAGCAACGGGTACAACAAAATCTTAACTGAGAGATAATCTTTTTAGATGTACTGAATTTTCACGAGACTTGACTTGGATTTTATCAGTTTTAGTTTTGCTGTGTTACACTGTATTGTATTGTGTATCTGCCAGTAGAACACGATTCTATTGACCAATTTATATAACAAATCCTACAGAAGAAACTGTTTGGTGATGCTTCCGGCATCAGCACCTAGGGAACTGGTGAGTTTTAAAACTGGAAATAATATTATACTCTTTAAGATTACAAAGGAAGATAAAACACAGCAATTTTGAAGTTAAACATGGCAAAAATGTTGTACTGTTAAGAACTACGAAGGAGGAAGAGAGAAAAACTAAGCACTGAAAAGGAAAAAAATGGGGAAAATGTGCCACGGAAGTGTGGACCACAGTAAGCCTTTTGAACTTTGGATTCGACATCCAAAGAAAAACAGGTAATTAGCGTCGGTTTGGACCATTTAGTTGAAATGGCCTTCCTCTGAATCTGCTAGTCCTCTGGCTAGAAATGCTACGTACATTTCTAATCAACACTGTTTGTTTTTGCTGCAGATGGGCCAGGACTTTCTTGAGGCAGAGCTGTATAATTCCTCTGAATGACTGAATGGTAGGGAGGTGATTGATTTTTTGATTGACTCTTTTTATTGATTCCAAATTCAACATATCAGGTTACACATAAAACGTACAGTTTGCCAGGATACAAAAGGCAAACCCAGAAGGGACCAGGGTCCCGCTAAAATAGGGTCGCCTATTAACATCGATAACGTACGAAATGTAAACAGAGCAATTATCATTATATAATCAATCTAAACAAGTTATGTACAATCCGTACATAAATGAAACTGAAAATAAAACTATACAAGTCCAGTGCACTAGACAGTCCCATGAGAGAAACTCAAAAAAGGTGGATAGATAGCTATATCTGAGTGGCCTTTTGGATCTTCAAGCCCTAAAGTACATTGTTTTGTAAGTAAATAATTTGATAGGTGGCTACATACGTACATACCTTGGACAGATTGGTAAGTAACTAAGGAAGGAAGTGTCTAGGTATTTAAGTAGGATGGTAACTAGGTGGGACAGGTGTTTAGTTACACAAATATGTGGCATAGGCATATAAGTCAGTGAATTTAATCTGATGACTTCTGTAGCGCCGTTATCATAATGCCCTAAGCATCGGTCAGTGGTCACTTCAAGTGAAGAAATGTCATCTTTTGCTATGTGTTATTTTCATTTGAAGGAATGGAAGAACAGAACAGAGAATCCGAAGATTGCCAAGTCCTTCTGAAAGCCAAGCAAGAGCAGACAGCAACAAGGTATCAACTGTCAACTCTGGATGGGATTCCACTTCCACAGCTGTATCTGTTTGCTAGAGCCCACTGGTGGTAATTTTTCTAATTACTTGAGACTTTTGCTAACAAATAAACTTCCTGTTCTGCACTGGCCTCGTATCCAGGACCTTGGGGTTCGTCCATTGCTGGCTCAAGGGCTTAAAGAAATGAGCACTTCTCCTAAGTCTCACTTGTGGGATATGGGATACTTTAGTTTACATAAGAATTTTTGTACAGTGCTGCTAGCAGCATTTCTGCTTAAGAAGTCTGTGTTTGTCCAAATCAGCCACGTAGGTGACTTTCTTAGTCATTGTCCTTTGCCTGCATAAAAATTGAGGTGGTCTGGAACAGCGAATGCTGAAGGTGCAAAACCTCTAATGACTAAGGGTCTGGATATTAGTACTGTAAGTTCCCCAGCATAGGCCGGATGAAGCTTTGGTAGTGAATACATTTTGAAGCATTCAATATGAAATTGAGCAGATTTGGGCTACTCTTTATTGTATAATACTCTTATCAGAGAGCAAAGTCACAAGCCATTGATTGGAATGGGTAGAGCTAAACTATCTCATTGGCTCTACATGAATTCCAAGAGTGGTGGTCTTGGCCTCAGAGAATAGTGTCTGGATCCCAGGACTCCCAGCTAGCTAGGCCACTGTTTGAAACAGTCCTCGTCTTAATCTCATATCTCACAACGTATAGTGACCAATACAACTGAAGCATGTGTCTAAACACTCCAGAGTTGTTTCATTGGAATAAGGCTGTGCTTTTCATTCAGCTGCATTCAGAAAGGCATTGATCAGGTGAAAGACCGGATTGACGAGTGGCCGGCCGATCTATAGGATGTGGTCCGTGGATCTCAGCAAGATCCGATTGCCATTTCTTCTTCTTCCTTCTGGCTGGAATTAATCCCTCCTAGGAGAGGGGTCAGCCACACGAATCCTTCTTTTCCATTTGTTTCTATCTCCAGTATCTTCTTTCTTCAGTCTGAGAAGCTTTAGGTCTTACTGAATCAAGTCTCCCCATACCTTCTTTTGTCTTCCCCGACTGCGGCATCCGTAGACCTCTGCTGTCATAATTCTTTTAATGCAGTTTTCCTCTTCTCTGCTCATCACATGACCATACCATCTCAGCCTGGCTTCTCGTACCTTGTCAAGATATACATGCCACTCCCAATTTCTGTCTGATGTACTTATTCCTTTCCTTGTCTTTCAGTGATTTACAGTGCTGATACGGCCTGTGAGCACCTGTGTGATGAGCACAGGTGCCAGAACAGTGCTGTGTGCCATCCCACTGATTGCCTTGGGAAGCTTCAAGAATTTGCAGCTACACATATCATTCTCAAAGGTGGTGACGGGGAGACCCAGTGTTTGCAGGTCTGGCACCTCATATTTCTTAGAAGTTCAGTAATCAGACGACGTTGTGTGGCACTATAACTAAACAATCAAGACAAAGAAGTCTCGGTTTAATGAGTTTATTAGAAACACTCATTGTGTAAAATTATTATCAGAGATTTGTTTAAAAACAAAACCAGGAGTGTAAAAATCAGATAGATCTAGTTACAACTCATCTACACTCTTCAGTCAGTTTAGTAAGGCCTAGAGGTCATCCGTTTAGTAAATCATAGAGTTCTTCTGTTTAGTAAGGCGTAGAGGTCATTTGTTTAGCAAGGCATAGAGGTTATCTGTTTGAACGAGTCTTGTAAGAAGTATTTGGATTTTAGTGTTGATTGTTGCAGATTCTAAGATAACACAGGGAAATATTGCATATGAAAGCTAGTTGCAGGCCTAATTGATTTTCAGGAGGTTAGTCTATTGATACAAATTAAGTCCATGGCAGTTTAGTAATTGAAATCATTCTTTCTTTGTACAGGATGATAAGAATAAATCAAATCTAGTCTAATATGCAGAAATTTTGGATTACAAGCGCAAGAGTACTTCAAGGCACCTCTGCAGGGCATGAGGATGCATACCGATAGTGGTTATATTTAAGAAATTTTAATCTCAGGCTATCTTGGCCCGTGCATGGGGACCTTAAATGATGTGATTCCCATTCAAATGGGCAGCAGTGGTGAAGGATCTCACCTGATAAATTAACTGGAAAATGAGCAAGGTCAAGGCCGTACAGTCGCTATATAAAACTGTGTACATTTACATTTTTATTAAGAGAGAAACTGATTTGTGAGATGGGTTTGATCTGGTAATAAATAATGATAACAATGAAAATAAGTATTTGTGTTTGTTAATAATAGCAAATTCCAGGCTGTTTGTGGATGCATTTCAGTTAATCTCTTCTCCTGCTCTGACTCCAGCGAGTTATCCTTCGAATAGATCAACATCTTTTTCGAATATGTTAACACGAGCTGCAATGATACAACAACGAATAATCCTTGTAAGTCATATAATCAGATTTGCTACTTGAATCACATTCCACTTTTTTATTTTGTCTAACAGATAATAAAAAGTAAACGTAGTAAAATTTAAATTGTCTCTTTCAAGTCTTCCATAAATCATCTAATTGTAATCTAATATTTAAAAAGCGCCTCTTAGAGGATAAACTCAACAGGGACGCTACCAACCTATAGCATCCGTATGGCCTCAACCCTGCTCATTTTTCCATGATTTTATCAGGTGAGATCTCGTTTGAATGAGTGCCATGCCATTCAACGTTCCCGAGTACGAACCGTCCTAGCCTGAGATTAAAATCTCTGAATTTAGAGCTGCCTTATACTAGTAACAGAACATTTTTCTTATTAGATTAATTCTTACCCAGAATTGTAATTAAATCTGCTGCAGCTTACATCAGACATAGACATCCAGCATTTCGGAATGAACTGCGGTGATATAAAACAAAAACTTTACAAAACTTGTGTAATTTCTGTGAATGTGGTTGTTCCTTCTGTTCTTAGTGACTCCAGAGCCATCTTGTCAGTTGCAAGAGGCCTTCCAGTGTGCAGATTCCTTCTATGAGGTTCTGACACTGAGTATTCAAACCGTGGTGGACCAGACTTCTTTGCTGTGTGCAGGTAACTGATCAAATAAGAGCTCCTTAAGTTGGGTAATTTTAAGGCTATGGCTAAGCACTATGCTTCTCAAAGAGCAGTGGACATCTGACCCCATCTAGTGTTCCTTATTTACACCGTGTTGAGGAAACCATTAGAAAGTTTTGAAAATATTTTAAATATTATATTGGATTGTTCTGGAAACGCCAACTATTTTTAGTGAAAGCTGCCTGCACATTACTAAAAAAAGTTACAACTATTTAATGTGTACACTTCTGAATGAAAAGTTGAGAAAAATTGCGGGTGTTATATATCATGCATCTCTGTGCAAATGATGTGCAGAACTGTTTCAGATCTATTTATGCATAACAGCCTTCTGAGGTGATTTCTTGCATATTGAATTTTCAACTTTGTGAGGGTTTTCTCAGGCATGGTCACATATCTGTTAATGTTAATCTGTAATGTACCATGGATTAATGTAATTATTTTAACATACACATGCACATGCACACACACACAAATGCACTGTGCTTTTAAGAGCCTCTCAGATGATCTGCATTTGAAAGGCTGTCCTGTTGTTAGATTAGTCTAATTATATCTGCTTCAGCCCAATACTGCTGTGTATGTCATCAGACTGTTGCTGAAGGAATTCTATAATAGATGAACATTTACTTTTGAATGCCTGAATGAAAAAGCTGTGTTTTCCAAACCATAATTCCCGTTTTGTTTCTTTGTTGCTTCCAGAGAGTTTAACCTCATGAAGAGTTGTTTTGCTTCCATTTCATGCACCCAGGAACCTTTCCAAACCAATATCAATCATACGCTGTCTTGGTTCAAGTCAACTTTTGAATCCCAGCGCGTGCAAATGATTTGCCTACCGACTGTTTGCCCAGAGTTGCCTTAGTGTTCTCAATGCTGCTGTCAACTCATTGATGGACCCATACACAAAGAAAATTTCACTGGTTATGTCTCAGGAAGATCTGAAAAAGTTCTGTGGTGAGTCACTGATCTAATCTAATCTAATCTATCAACTTATCTGATCAAGGCAGGTTGTTTTAAAATGTTATCCATTTGCAGTCAAATCCAACCTAATGACTTCTGTGGTTCAGGCATTTAGTGCCCAAGGATTGTGTTGATTTAAATCAATTAACGAATCAATTGGTATATCACTTACAAAGTTGAATATTGGCAGTCTTTATATGTCAATAAATGGATTAGTCAGTAGACTTGTCCGTTTGCTAGGACCTTTTGGAAAGCCACAACAACACAAGATGCTGGATTGCAAGTTAGCTATGCAAATATACAGATTATTGCTAAGCTGCTGAAGCTTCAATATGATGGGAATGCACAGTACATTGTTTGAACTGCATTCACGTTAAGCCTTTCTCTTCTCTTGAATTACTAGTTAGCTTGACGTTGGCTTTGGGGAGGAGCTCTCCAGGTCCCCTTTATAAATCCCACCTGCACACAGAACCATCCCAGTTTGCAGGTATGGGCTGCGGCTAATGAAGTTTCCTCTGACGTCCTTTGCGAAAATCCCTTCAAGATGCAGATTGCTAGATGAGAGCTACATGTGTGGAATGTATTTTGCATTTATTGGCGATCAATCTGAGTCACGAACGAGTTGCAGTTTGTTTTGTGAACAGCAGGAAAGGTGTTTGTGGGAGTTCCTTGAAAGGTCCTAATACAGATGCATCAGGTCCATCCAGCTGAGATTGCAGAGCAACTGGTTTTGAGAAAGAGCCAACAGAACGGTTATAGAAGGAAGACCCAGAAAAGGAGCTGAAGAAGAAAAGAAGAAACATAGTCCCTTAAGGAGGACCTTGAAAGCGATCCTGGAACAAGTTCAGCTACTTATAGCTTATATTATTATTATTTCCAAAGTTTACTGACATCTTATGGCTAATGTGGCCGTTGACGTCTTTAAAGTTCCTATTTATTTTTACAATTTATTATTCATATTTTTCTGTTGTTGATTTTAGTTCATTTGTCTTGATATTTTCAAGTTGTATTTTGCTGGTTTTCTGATGTACAGAGGTTCAGTTTTCTGTATGAAATATCAATTTCTTTAGAGTTATTCAGCTATTTGTATGGTGCTATTTTAATATCGTTTTATATATATATATATTTCTAATATAGTTGTATGTAAAATTGTGATATGTTCATTGAAACAGTGTACGGTCAATGTGCTCATTTTATCGCCGAGTTTACTAGGGGATGCAGATGGAGCAGACCTCTCATTTTCTGCCATGCAGGGGATTTGAAGCCGTGACTTCTGGTTTACAGGCCAACACGTTAACTAATAGACAACTGCAGACCCCATGACATGATGACTGGGCATCTGGTGAGCCATTGTGCCATTTAAGCCATTGTCTGTAGAACTTGATGGTGATGGCTTTAAGGTCCGAGTTGTGTTTGGAACTGATTCAAGCTCCAAATGTAGTGACTGCCTCAGAGGGATTCAGATCTGCACACTGCACTTTTTATCTGGTTGGTTATCATGATTGGCATTGTGGCGCCATATCAATCTCAGTATCAACTGCACATTTGCTTATTGTTTCAGAATGTTTCTGGACAAAGGACGACTCATTTTCTGGCTCTGGGCATGAAGTCTCATAGCATAGTGCTCTTCATCCACTCTGGAAATGTGTGTTACTTTCATTTCAGGTTGAGTACTTTGACCTCATTCTTAAGATGATGGCACCATATAAATAGCTGAATCAGTTTAAATTTGGATAACACATGTAGTCTTGAGTGCATGTGCAGACTTTCCTGTGACTTCATTTCCTTATTTGTAATTTCCCTTTGTGTACTTTGACCTCATTCTTAAGAAGATGGCACCATATAAATAGCTGAATCAATTTAAATTTGGTTAACACATGTTGTCTTGAGTGTATCTGCCAGCTTTCATTATTCTGCGACTATCATTCAGGCTTCACTTATTTATAATTTTCATTTGTGTACGTTGACCTCATTTATAAGGATGATAGCTGGCGTCTTATGTATCTCTGCATCCAACTAAATTCGTTTTCAGCAAGTTGTTTTGATTATGTTTGCAAAGTTTCATGCTTTTATTATTATTATTATTATTAATATGATGATGATGATGATGATGATGATATTTGTTGTTTAAATAATGTCAGAAGAGCTGTCTCCAGAGGGTTCAGAGCATGATGGCAATGTTCCGGAGAGGCAGATGGCATTTCCTCATTGAACAGCCACGGAAGTCTTCTGGAACAAGGACGAGGTCTCTAGCGGATCATTGGTTGTAGCTGTTGTTCGGCTTCCCAGTTCTGAGATGAACTCCGGACCTTCCTTGCTCCAGGCACCGATAGTCTCCAAGGCCACGGCCGCAAAGGTGTGGGTGCGAGTGGTAGTGGCGTACTTCATCCTTTTTAACGAGGCTGTGCGGTCAGCGGCTTCACCTGCTCGGATCGATGTGTGGGCTAGATGAGACATTGCATTGGTGTCCAGTACTGTAACATCCCATGCTAGGCACCTACCACGCAACCAAGGGACGAGCTTCACCCCGTCTGGGCATCTTTCATCTTCCGTTGAGAAACACAGAGGCTGTTTCTGCCCTAGGACTTTTGCTCTGCTCAGCGCTTTCCATATGACGTCGTTCAGCATATTGTGCTGCTGTTGTTTGCCTCCTCTGCAAACCAGGCCATGGAGTCCACTGGCGTCGACTTTTCCCCGCAGTGATTGCAATATGGTTCGCGAAGTGTTGTGCCCAGTCTCGCCCCAACTGCCAACCATACCTTCTCGTCCGAGAGGTGCAGTCCCAAAGCGGATACAGGGGGAGCCAGCAGCCAGTCACCTGAATGAGGTGCTCGTGAGGCTAGGAGGCGGGCGCGATCGCATGGACCACTAAAGGACTTGAGCAGGGCCGTCCATGTCTTGCTTATCCAGCGGATATCCCAATCCTTTTGGTGGTGTGATTCAGCTCCTGTTGTATCATTTATTATTATTATTATTGTTATTGTTAGTATTATTATTATTGTTATTTTTATTTCCAAAATTTAATGACATCTGTGGCCACTGACATTTTAAAGTTCTTATTTATTTGCAATTTATTATTGATATTTTTCTGTTGTTGATTTTTGTTCATTCATTTTGATATTTTCAAGTCGTATTTGACTGATTTTCTGATGTAACAGTGTACAGGGATTCAGTTTTTTATATAAAATATCAATTTTGATTTGTTCAGATTTATTCAGCTATTTATATGGCTATTTGTTTATCAATTTATATATATATATATATATATATATATATATATATATATATATATATATATATATATTCATATGTATATATTTATATTTGTATATATATTTATATATATCAACATTTTGATATGTTCATTTAAACAGTTTATGGTCAATGTGCTCATTTTATTGCCAAGTTCACTAGGGGATGCAAATGGAGCAGAAGTCTCATTTTCTGCCATGCAGGGGATTTGAACCTCTGACCTCCTGTTGAAAGTCTGTCCTGCCAAACACTAGACCATCGCACAACTAAGAAGAGACAAAGACCAGTCCCTTAAGCTGGTCCCTGAGAGGCAGCCTTGTTATGAAGGGTTAGCGACTTCATATTTCTTGGCTTTGGCTTATGAGGACGATTGGTCAGCCCTTTCCGTTACCACCTGATCTACCCAATGACAGTCTGTGGCCAGTTTACTCACTGTAGCTGAGTTGGATGGGGGTCACAAGTGGAGCAGAAATATCAACACAAATTCTGCCATGGCAGGGATTTGAACCTTTGACCTCTGGTTGACAGTCCAGCACATTAACCATTAGACAACTGCAGACCCCATCACTTGATGACTGGGCATCTGGTGATCCATGGAGTTTGGAACAGGTTCAAGGTCCAAAAGTAGTGACTGCTTCAGAGGGTTTCAGATCTGCACACTGCACTTTTTATCTGATTTTTATCATGCTTGGCAGTATGGCGCCATATCAATCTCAATATCAATTGCACATTTGCTTATCGTTTAAGTCATTTCGGAATGTTGTATCTGGGCATTCTGTTGTATTCTGTGTAGATGGGCCAAGTTTCATAGCATATCTTCATAGCATATCTTTGTCCACTCTTAACATGTGCATGTGGCTTTTAATTTCAAGCTGAGTACTTTGACCTCATTCGTAAGATGATGGCACTATATAAATAGCTGAATCAATTTAAATCTGGATAACACACCTAGTCTTGAATGCATCTGCCAACTTTCACGGTCCTGTGACTTTATGCTCTTGTTTATAATTTTAAATTGTGTAATTAATAAATTAACTAATTAATAACTTCTGAACCAAGCAGAAAACAGATCAACAGCCAGAAGATCAGTCCACTAAGAAATGGTCTTATTCACATGTTGAACAATTAACCACTTTGCTACAAAGGTCTCTCCCTCTGACTGTTCCAAGACAATACTGTTGGAAGCATCCAGGAATGTACAAAAGCTGTTCCAATTTGGGACAGAGAAGCAGGTCTATCTGTCTGTCAGTCTTGTCTATCTGTCTGTGTCTGTCTGTCTGTCAACAATCGTTAGGTGGCTGAGCGCTCTGATAAAGATTTCCAGCTAACTAAGGATGTATGTATCTATCTTGCTTTTTATGTAACACCTTTAACTTTAAGAAATATTACAAAGGCGCTAAAGACGTTGTGGCAATAAAGTAATGTAAATTATAGTAAGATAAGGTTTGTTGCTGTTGTGCCCTGTATTATACAGGGAACAACAGCAACAAACCTTATCTGGCGTTACTTTACCTTTCCTTTACATTGCTTTATCGTTTTTGGCAAGTATCCGTTCTGCGGCTGAACTGCGTCTGATTTTCCCCCTCCCAAAAAGGCGCAGGAGTATTATCCAGAGTTTAACTACATTTGTGGCCACCAGGGCCATTTACAAGGACAAAAGAAATCAATAGAAATGTAATGTAATTCTCCGATTTAACTATTTAAATGAATATGTCAGAAATGTTTAATTGCCACACAAAAGTCGTTTCAACGGAGACTAGCTTATTCTCTTTAATAGGACCAAAGAAATCAGTATAAATGTAATTCTTCGATTTAACCTATTTAAATTAAAATGTCAGAAATGTTTAATTGCCACACAAAAGTCGTTTCAAAGGAGACTAGCTTATTCTCTTTAATAGAGGTGTTGATCTGTACCAAACATTGAGTGAACGCATGTTTCCCTTGTATATTATTCTGTGTGAAATACTTTATCTAATTTTATGCCTCAGTTTTTTTATTAGTAAAACGATAGTTTTAGGAAAGTCTCAAAATATGAGGGAAGTGAAATAATAATTGTTTTACCATCGCTGTTGTAAATGGATGAGTGCTTACTGAAAATGTTTCCTTTGCATTCGCTAGGTGGCAGCACGTTTTTAAAAAAGCCCGTTAGATCAAATTTTGGCATTCGTTGCACAAAACCGATTACAGCCTACGCGACGTATTAACAGCTCACTTGCGCTGTGTCAGTCTTTGTGTTCGTCTCTCGTTCTCATTCTATCTCGCTTTCACTGTCTCTACCTCTCTCTTCGCTTCTCTGTTTTATTGTTGCTCTCTCTGTCTGTGCCTTGTGTGTCTGTCCGTGTCCGTATGTCTGTCTGTAGGTGTATGCATGTCTGTGTGCGTCTCTCGTTGATTATCTGTTTGCCTATGTTTGTCTGCGCACAGCTGTCTGTCAGTGTTTGTCTCTCAGTAAATGTCTGCTTATATCTGTGTATACCTGTGTCTATGTGTATGTTTGTTCTTAAAGGACGGTGAGACCTCACCTCATTAGTCTGTACTCGGCATATAATGCTGTCGCAATTCAATTATGAAACGTGATAAAAACAAATATTTGGTTGATTTTATAATTATATTGAAGTTTGACCATCTTTGTCGTTGATTTACATATAGTTTCAGTTCGAACTCTATTTTCCGTGTTTTCATAAGAAATAGACACACGCACGCACTCACGCCTACAGCTTTATTGAAGACAAAGATAGAACTATCTGCTATACAAATTCAGTGACAGATGCAGTATTGGCAAAAATGGTTATAACTTACAATGCTTACGTATTTATGTATGTATATATATATATATATATATATATATATATATATATATATATATATATATATATATATATATATATATATATATATATATATATATATGTATATATGTATGTATATATATATGTATGTATATATGTATGTATGCATCCATCCATCCATGTAGGCCATTTGAGTATGAACTGCAAATGAACTGCAAGCCTCTAGAGTCAGATAATTGTAACATGCGGTTAGCATGCATTCTCTGGTATATTACTATAACGGTGCTATATTTGATGTCATTACATTCCGTTATAGTAATATACTGTAATGATTACTAAGGATTAATCGATGCCACAACATAGTCAAAATAATAATTCCATCTGGCTTCTCCAATGGATTATGATTTTGATTAAGTTGTGACATCAACAAATCCTTAGTAATCATTACAGTATTACAATCAGTCGATCGATCGATCGGTCAAGTCACAGCCAGCCAGCCAGCCAACCAATCAATTACTTCCAGCTATGCTCTCACACGGTTTCATCTTGCGGGAGAGGGGACACATTGCTCCATAAAAGATCCTTTGTCGTTCGATCACTGTAGGCCTATAAATATAGAAAATTGTAAATTTTTCAGTAGATCAATATTTCAATTCTGCTAGATTGTCCTAATAGCTGTGGCTCTGTATTCTGAGCTATTTAAACATAATTTTGGAAGGGAACCAGCGATAATTACGATAATTATTTTATTAAGTTGCCATTCAGACCCTATTTTACATTGTTCATGTGATTTATTATATTGCTGTGTTCATTGTTGTTGTAAAGTGTGGGCGTTTGACTCATGCTAATAAAAGAATACTTAATAATTAAAAAGGAATAAAAACAATTGTGGGACGTGTTAACACGTCCCTCACGTGTTCTGTTTTTTGCATATATTTGCCGCGCTATATAAACAATTGGCACGCGGCCATTGTGGTCAGTGTCGTCTGCGAGATATAGGTGAGAGGTAAAAACGTTGTAAACCATGTATCCGGGTGAATATGTGGATATAGCTTTTAAGATTGCCCTTTTTCTTCTTGCTGGATTTCTAATCGCTTACTGCATTACCGCCGCATATGCAGTGATACTTGTTGCACGGTCAAGCTCTCAGCCTACGGCAGCACAGACCGGCGCACGAAGGTACCCTTGCCCGAAAGAGAAGCATAACGGGGATCTCCTCTGTTCGTGCCATACAACGGAGACCATTATCGCCAAGTTCAAGTGAGGTATTTAATACTGTTTCACTTTCCCATATGCATCACCGAGTATCGAAACGAATTAGATATTCTTTTCTGACTGGCGCTATGTAAATGTTGCAGATGAGGTAAAGTAGTGATGATAGTGATAGATCACCCAAAAGTCGCTTTTCTGCGGTCGCCGGTCGCTCTCATGTGCTACGTATAGTTACACCAATGAGCCGCAGTCGATCGGCTGGCGGTATGGTGATGGTATATATATATATATATATATATATATATATATATATATATATATATATATATATATACATATATATATATATATAAACATACTATCATGTATGTATGTATCGAATCATTTATATAGCGCATTTTAAGAGCCTCTCAAAAACGCTGTGAACATGGCTGCCCAATTAATTTGAACAAGTGAGTCTTAACTAATGAAGAGAATGTTGCTTGGACCAAATTAACAGAAATAGACCGAATGTTCATAGGAAGACTGTTCCACAGGGAAGGACCCGTAAAGGGCATTGCACGGTGTTGTGCTGCAGAGTTTTTCTGTAGCGACCGTATGGCCTCGGCCCTGCTCATTTTTCATTGAAGTAACAGACGTCCTTTTGTCCTAATTAATTTGAAGTTGCTGAGGCAATTTGAAATGAGTAGTTCTGTTTGGCTATGCTTGACAGCCACTTAGCATGACTTTGGAATAACTTTTTTGTATATATAGGTTTGACAGGGCACTGATGTAGTATTTAATCGACTACTTCTATTCCATTAAGCTTCATCACATTCTGTGATGATTTTTTCTGTTAAAGTACTTGCCAGGGCACGGCATTAGTTTCTTATTGACTGTTGCTGTTCCACTGTGTTATGATTTCGAAGTGATTGTTTTCTTCTAGTAGGCATAACGGTCACTGGTGTAATTTTGATTTTCCTGTTCTGCTAGACTTGAACACCTTGTTTAAGAATTCAGTGACTTGTTTCGTCTTTTCGTCTTTTCAGGCTAGACAAGGCCTTGACACGACCTGGCCAAGTAGATGTCAAAGCTCTGATTGACTACTGCACATGCTATCAGCTTGAACAAGTGTTCCAACGTTTTTATCCGGAAGAACCTGAATCTCATCCAAGCGAGTTTGTGCAGAGAGTCGCATTCGTTGCAAAAAACATTAGCGCTGCCCAAGTTCAAGGATTTTTCATGTTTTATAAAGACAGTGCTCAGGAAGCTCTTGACAATGTGAACAACATCGTTAAGCTATAACAAGCGCTGGTGGCTCCAAGTTGGTTAGGAGTTTAGAGGTCAGTTCAAATGCAAATGCTCATCAAGATAAGCTATAACAAGCGCTGGTGGCTCCAAGTTGGTTAGGAGTTTAGAGGTCAGTTCAAATGCAAATGCTCATCAAGATAAGCTATAACAAGCGCTGGTGGCTCCAAGTTGGTTAGGAGTTTAGAGGTCAGTTCAAATGCAAATGCTCATCAAGATAAGAAATTTATGCCTCAAGGGCAGTTGTTCTGGTCAACTGCAGCCATAATGAAAACAATACATTCTGCTTGTAATGGAATGATGGCAATGCCTCTGTGAAAACAATGGCTGGTTCCAAGGTGGTTTCTGGTTCCAGACAAATTCATGTTCCTCAGCTACTTCTTTTACTGAATGATGATGATTCCATTGTGGTTTTTGTCATGGAGACTTTTGGCTGTGAAGTTACTCTAGTTTTTTTATAAGTTTTCTAAATTTTAGTGTTTGTTTAAAATACTGGTAGACAGTATTCCAGCCAAAAAAAATGACCATCAATGGAATACCATACATTACAGTGCCAGCTCAGCCCTTCATCCTTTTGTAACCATCTCAGGGAGATTCAGACCTGCACGCTTTGCATTACACCATTCTGTACCAAGATGCTACCATATCGGGAGGTTAAAACAGGTGTGTTAACAGTGTGTGTGCAACAGATACTTTGAAGCCAAGAGAAATTTCATTCAGAGCATGTGAACAATTATGTTACTTGTATCATTATTCATGGGAAACCTTTCTGACTTCTGAATTATTACATAGATCTGTATTCCTCATTGGCCTATATACTCAAAGTGCATAGGATGAACTGCAAGAAGAATTAAACCCGTAGAAGCAGTGGCTGCTTACATAACAAACATGATAATCTGTCTCATAGTTTATCAGTGCTTCATTGTGCCTCCTTTCAAACGATTGTGCCTTAGGTTTGGGACTATTTTGATGAACAAGCAAAAAACCATTTATTTTTTAACATATTATTAATTATATATTTCTAACCCTTCATTAACTTTATTATTGTTTTAAGCAAAAGTGCGTGTTTAAACATGAGTGTGATACAAACATTAGGCAAGAGAGAAGCTTGATCTGGAGTGGCTGGTATTTGCTGCTGATTGAATTTCTGAAGATCTTTTTGAAGGCAGTTACATTGAACCCCTGGATGGACAAAGCTATGCTCCAGAACAGGAAAGAATTCTATTCCAACACCTTTCTGTGGCCACCCAGCCTTATTAAAATTATTATAATAATAAATAATGTAATATGTAATAAATACTAATTATTATAATAATACCAAGGATGGCATTGATACTATTATCATCGTTATTGTTTAGCCCAAAGGATAAAATCCAGAGGGAATGGAAAAAACTATTCTCTGCAACAAGAGTATTATTATTATATTCATTATGATTTTGTAATGGAATGTATTATAATTCTGTTTTTGAAATTTTATTTATAGAGTCATTAAAATATTATTATTTTAGCTCTTGGAATTTTTAAAAAATGAAGGGCTGTGTTGTTCTGGAATGGCTGTCTTTGGTGGTGTCTTAATGTGCAGAGGTGCCTTAGAAAGCAATAGGATGAAAGTTTTATTGGTTAAGGAGTGTGAATAATTGTTTTGCAAAATCTTGCGATTCAGTTCTTGGGTGGAGTGTTTGACTGAGTGTTGCTTGTTGCATAAGCATTGCTTCATTGTTTGCTGTTGTTGCACTTTCTATGCATTTTGTTGCCAAGGTTGTTTTTCTAGCTTTGTTTTGATGTCTGTTTTAGTTAGGAATTCATCTCTAAGCTGTTTGCTTACTTATTGACTTAAGTGATAGTAGCAAGAGTAAAAATAGTAATTACAATAATAAAAACTGATGGCAAAGTGGTCACTTGTTAGCCTTTTATCTCTGTGCTTGTGGTTTGAATCTTGGTTTATTGGGTAGATGGAGCAATTTGTTGGTGGGCCGTGTGAGAACCCATTAGGGCAGGTTGCCCATATGTTGAATTGTGTTTGCATAAAAGCCAAAAGAACCCTAGCTCATCAGGTACCCTGCTTAAAATTGTTGTGGCTGATGCTGACCGTTAAAGTACTAAATGTTGTATTTGTTGAGGCACTATGAGTGCTGTGGCTGCATCAGAGACTTACATACTCTTAAGTGAGTACTTGTAAGGATGCTAACCTACTCAGTTAAAAGGTTAAAATGTTTTACTAGGTTTTGAAAGTCAGGTGTTTTGCAAACTGAATGCCCATCATTCCTTGTTTTTTGTACATTTTCGTGTACATAAAGTCACATTCCATGTAAATTTTCTTGATCGGTTTTTGTAAAATTGGTCATTTGTTTTCCTTTCAGTTTTTGCACAGCTGATTAGGAAATTGTTTTTGGTCTTGGGAGATGGTTGCTGTCTTCTCATTGGCAGTTTCAAAAATCTTAGAAGACTAACCCTGCTTAGCTGTTCATGTCTGGTAAAAGCAGAGATGAAAGTAGTGTGCTGTGCTGTGAAACAAACTATGATTATTGTTGTCGTGTTAATATCTGCTGATAGCAGACACCACATGCTGTGCAGTCTCACTGAAATTGCATTTTAATGAATATCTGTTGTTGTTTTGAAAATTGATGCTGTTGTACTTGGTAATGAGAAATGATAACAGTGTCCTAAGGCTATCCTTTATCTTTTTGTCTTACTTGGCTTTGCAAAAGTATTTTCTGTGAAATTGTTTTATATATCCTTTACCACCTGTGCTGTTCTTTGTTGACCCAGTTCACTTTCTGTATAGTTACTTTTACAATTTTCTAGTTTTTATGTATCAGTTGTTTTCTCTTTTTCCAAATGCTGGTTTCATTTCCCTGTTCTCTTTTTTGTTTTCCAGTTAGCTATGTGATTTTTTGGTAGTAATTTCCAGTTGCTGGTATCGTTTCCATACTAAATCAATCATTATAAAACCAGACATAACCCAACATCTGTGGTAACTTTTTTGTATTCCAATTATTGTCTTTTTGATTAAATATAATTAACTATATAATTTTATTAAAAGACGAGTTTTTCATCAGTGACACCCTGGGTGTCTGATTCTCCTTGGGTGCCTCACTCATCTGGATGTCTTGATTCCATTTGCTCTGATGTCTTACTCCTTGTCTTTATGTTCTGTTTGTCAGCTTTGACTGCAGCACCTTTTTACTCCTCCAGATTTTAGGAAGCCAGTGCTCTGGTACATCAACCATACTCTAAGGATATAATCCACTTTATTTTTCTCAGCTGCATCGGCTCGTTTACCTGTAGTTGATTACCAGTCTACCTGTTGCTCATCCGAGTGGCTTAAATGGATACATTACTCGATGCTTAGTACATCCCGTATGGTTTGCTGTATCTTTTCCACTTAGTTTATCATGTCAATCAACTTACAACTCTTCAGCGTCAATGAGGAACATTTGTTGGATGAGAAACTTAATTTTGGTTTATGAGACAATTTCATTCTGTATATACTGCAGAGGTTTAATATAAGCAGTTCTTCTTATCCACAGGATTGCTCTTTGATTCCTTGCTTTAATAACAGCAAATGCAGATAGTGATACAGACGGATCTGGCTACAGGAACTCTGCCATTACTGCAGAATTAGACAAATCTAGAAATGAATTGTTACAGTTTGCAAAGTTACATGAGGTGTGAAATTTTGATTTGGCCAAGCATGTTACTAGATTAGTTACTGTGTTATATTTTACAAACCTATGTGGCCGATGGGAAGATTTGTTAGCTTTGCATCAAAATGTTTGGCATTTGAATTCCAGTTTGTTATGTAAACTTTACAGCTTCTGTTGAGCAATTTGCCCTGTTTTTTTCAGTTGTTTTGATCAGCACGGTTTTTTCACCGGCAGCATTTACGGTCCGATTCCCAGGCAGGTCAAATGTCATAGGCGTTTCATCCATGTTGCCGATTTGGGAAAGCTCGTAACCGTACTTTTTGCGTAGATTGATGACAAAAGTCAAGAAGGAATCCGACTTTTTCCTCCAAAGCCTTGGGCAACTTTTGTGCAATTTTTGTGTGTTGGCGAAGTGTTAGATTGTTTCTATTCATGAACCTTGTACACCAGCCAGCTGAAGCAGAAAAAGTAGATGCGGTAGACTGACCTTATGAGGACGTTGACTCTCTGTGTAGTTTCAAGTCGCGCAAACGAATTGCCGTTCTTGTTATAATAAGACCGTTCTGCCGAGATTCAGTGATCCAGTCTGCCAGCGCTTTCTCAATTTCTGGGAAAGAAACCTTATTTATAACCTCGGTATGCTTTTTTTGGATTCGGCATTTCTTTAAGCATGCTTTTCTGTTTGCGCCAGTCTCTGATAAGCTTTTCTGAAACGCCAAACTCACGTACCGCTACACAGTTGTTGAAGCCTCGGCATGCTCGACAACTTTTAGTTTGAAGCCAGCATCATATGATAGCCGTTTGCGCTTACCGGTTTTGTCAGCCATAATTTTGGTCAAAATATTTCGCTTACACAAAGAACTAATAATTGCACAACTTGAAAACCTGAGGTAACTCACGGACGACCAAACGAAGAAAGAGGGAAAGTTGTACCGGAAAGTGAGCATGAATTTCCGGTCGTAGCGTCATCATGCGCTATAAAATCCAAAGATGTAGCTTGGCCGAGAAAGCATCGCACCCAATGAAGATAGAACAAGATATAAGAACTGATGCTTAGCGATGGATGCTAGCTTGGTTAGTAGGAGATACCGGGTATTTATTTCGCTTTGTTAAGCATTAATTCTTTATATTATCATCTGCTTTATAACATTATATTTGAATTTCTTAACGGTGCGTGTGGAAGCAGTATCCCGTTGATGCGTCGCGATCGTCGACAGATGTTTTGAAGTCTTTCCATTATTGTGTCGTACAGTCGTCCTGGGCTGGTAAATCTTGCGATCTTGGCTTGACCCTGGTATAAGGCGACCCCCCAAATTCGGACTTTCAAAATTGTCCAAAATTTCTCGACTTATAGGCGAGTATCTACGGGTATTCATCATAATTAACATCATTATCATCATCGTCTTCATCATCGTCATCATCACATAAACTTCATCAGCATCATCATCATCTGTTTTGTTTTCTTTTGAATATCAACAAATATATGAAGCTTTGAGAATCATGTCTGTTGTACAGTTATAGGCAACTACGAAAGTCATCCCATCCTTGTATTTGAGGTGCGTTGTCAGTTTCAGTTGTTTTGCTTAGCATGTATGACTTAAACATAATAAGTCTATAGCCATTAAAAAGATATTTGTAATAATGTATGCACATGTTATGCATCCAATTGCTGTGTGCTAGATGTTTTGCAAGTGAAGAAGAACTCTGGTTGGGCTACCAACTGCCAATGCTTACTGGTCGGTGGAGTAAGATATTGTGATCTATGGTGTCGAAGGCTGCAGAGATATCAAGGAGACAGAGACCCGTTTAATAAGCCGATATAAGCCCACGCAGACCCGTGCCTACTGTCAGTGTGTTTTTCTAGCTGACGGGCACACTTGTATCAGTCAACTTCAAAATCTCCAATAACGTTAACCTATGTGTTCAGTGAATAAGAAATAATGTCTTTGAAAAAAGTATAATTTTGGTACTTGCATTCTGCCTATACCGACTATTCGGTTTTTTTGGTTTTCCGTATTTTTCAGTTTTCTGAACACTGACTTCTGTGTTGGTTTATGTTTTACTGACTATTAATTAACTTGCAAAATATTATTAGCCAGTGTTTTTTGTAGATTTATAATGCCGTTTCAAGGATCAAATGCATTTGGTGAGTACTGCACAGCATTTAATATTTTGGGAAGAAAGTTTGTAATAAGTTTGGAACATTGTTCTGGCTTGGAGTAGGCCCTATTGTAATCTTTTCATTGAACAATCCTTCTGAACAATTAACTCGAGCTCTTCCTCCCACAAGCTCAAGAAACATTCTGAGATTATCTTAAGACGCACCTTTAAATGGTCATGTTGCAACACAGTTGTGATGTTTCTGAAATGCCCTATAAAAGTGCTTAGCACTCGGATACTTTTACCGTAGTCCATTTGCCAATATATTTCTGCATTTGAGAAGGGGCTCTGATGGCATCTTCCAGGTAAAATGGTAATGACTATAACTATATCAAGGTCTCTAATAATTCTGTGCGCTATTTTATGCAATTAAAGTAGCATTTTGCTGTGATTTACGAATAACAGGATAAACTTTGGAGAACTACCATGTGTGCTTTGATGTCTCTAAACATTTCTAAGTGAAGTCTTGAACAAGTGTTTGTAAAATGACCATTCATAGCAATATTTTGTCATAATTTCAGTCATTCAACTGGACGAGAACAAACTTGTAAAAGTAGAGGTGAATGGGCGCGTCATCTTGGAGAACTGTAGTCTGCAGTCTCTGGATGACGGCCAAGGTAGGCCTACATGTCATGTCATGTCATGTAATCATCTCTGGACTGGATCCAGTCGTTGATTTCTCTATGACATCCCTCCACAAATCCCGTCTCCCGGCCATCTCTTCAAGGGTCATTCTCCGTCTGCCCTCCGTTTTCCCATAGATAGTAACTCCGGCACCTTTCAGATCCTCTTCAAGGCAATCTATCCATCTTCTTTTCGGTCTTCCCACTGCTCTCTTTCCGTCCGGTTTGTATTTAAAGATTTTCTTTGGATTGCGGTTCTCCTCCATCCTCAGGACATGTCCTGCCCACTTCATTCTTCTTTTCTTGATCATATTGCTTATCAATGGTTGCTGTGTTCGTTGTCTAATACTTTCATTCGTTACATGGTCCTTATAGCTAACTCTTAGTATTCTTCTAAAAGTAGAGGTGAATGGGCGCGTCATCTTGGAGAACTGTAGTCTACAGTCTCTGGATGACGGCCAAGGTAGGCCTACATACTGGTATTTAAACTACCATTTCGAATACTCCAAGTGTTTTAAATAAAAAATACTAGACCATTTGTACTTTTACAAAAATTTTTTACACTTCAAGTATCTTGACCGAAGGAATGCTACAGAATTCCAACTAAGGATAATCTGCCAAGGTATCGATAACTGTTGAGTCCCACGAAAGGCAGCTTCTTTTCCCCCAAGGAATAAGGGTTTTGCCACCGGGCGCCTCCCATCGGACCTTACAAGTCCAACTGACTCTTGATGACGGGAAACCAGTTTTTTGAGGGTTCCGCAAATGATGTCGTCAAAGAGCCCATGTCTTTCCTTCGACCAGGGTCAAAGCAGCTTGATAATCCGTGTGAGCCATTCTCTATATATAACGCACATGTTAACTCCGAGTCAAAAATCAATTGCCATTCGAACTGAGCCTGAGCCTTGGGCCACAAGCACTGTTTGGCTAGATCAGAGGCCAGTCGCCTGAATGCTGTGAGGCAACTGACCTGACCGCGCTTGCTGATAATTTTATGTTATTAAGGACTGATGGTTTGCCAGATTCCTCTGAATTCAGAGGCGATCCCAAGCAGGCTGTTTGTGCGCCAGGGTTGCTTGTATGTTGTGTCTGATTCAGAGAACTAGACATTTAGGGCAGATAACAAAGTCGAACCTGCCGGCACATTACACCTCCAGGTCGCAACATGTGGCTGAAGCCAAAGTGCCAGCACGTAAACGCAACACATCCCAAGGCCACCGTTTATAATTGGGACAGAGACTTGCTTCCAACTGCATTGTCGAGTGCCAAGTTGAGGAGTGTTGACCAGGCTGTTGCGCAGTAACTGGTCATTCTAGATCATAACTGAGTTACTGAAACACGTAGGCCTACTTGTAGAGCTGTACCAAATATTCCTATTCGATTGGCTTCGGACCGAATTGTGCTCAGGATAGTTTATTTGTATTTGGCCGAATAGTTGTTTTAAATCCGAATACGAATAGTAGGCCTATAAGAGCTACGCAAGCGTCCCGATCGTGGCTTATTTCAGGGAATAACGGTCCATGCACGGGAAGCTTAAATGGTGTGGCACCCATTCAAACAAAGGGCGGTGGTGAAGGTGGTCCATCTCTGTACAATGTTTTGTTCATCAGCACTGCACCCTTTTCATCCCTGATTGCTGCCATCTTTGTTAATATTCCTGATCATGTTGTATACACTCTTTTTTGCATTCTCTGTAATATTTTTATATATTTATCTAAACTCTCTTTTAAGCATCCGGTTTGGTGATTGTGAGGTGCATAGGTCTTTAAGTTCTTCGATTTTTTAACAGTTCAACATTCAACGATACTATAAGATTGCCAATCGGTGGATCGGGTAAGTGTGGCATACTTGAAACTCACCCATAACTTTTAGGACCTGTTTGGCTGATGATGGAAAAGGATGGACACATTGATCGTTTGGCCATTGTGTCGCCTGACCTTCCATCCGTGAATGTTGGCATTCAGTACTCGAAGGCCACATTTATGGAATTGTACACACATGGCAGTGGTAATCTTTCTTACAAATTACAGCGTATTTTGAATTTTCGATTGGATCAAAACCTGGATTTGCCTAATTTCTATCACAGCTGCCAGATCAGCTTTTAATATACATTCATCACTTAGTAGTAATAGCATAGATTTATAAATGGACAGTAGACTAACTCTTTCAGTCATATTGTAATATTTAAAATCTCTGAACAATCAAACCACTGTTCAACAAGTAGTTAATGAAATCGAGAAATCATTATACCTTCAGCCTGTCATTCTTATACTGTCCTACCTAAATCAGCTTTAATTTAGTAATTATTGTTATTATTATTTTTGATAGCATCTTATTGATAGCTCTCTTGACTGCTGTTTGTATGCCGATGATGCCCAATTCATCCATTCATTTGAGAGTTCCACATCTAATCCTACCCTCCAGCTACTTGATTATTTTTTGATGATGTTCAGTATTGGATGGCTGGTAAATAACCTTTTTCTGAAATCCTTAGGCACGATCAACATCACAGTTTCTTCTAAAGAGTGTTCTCTGAAGTACCTATCAGCCGCGGTATATTTTACTTTTGCATTTAAGACGTGCTGTCATGCATTCATTTTTTCAGTCTGACTGATAATTGTGTTCGATTTTTAAAAGTGGACAGTTTCTTAACATACATTTAGCCATTACTCTCATTCACTCCTATCACCTCACCTATCACACTGGAATAAACTTTCCCCAGAACTGCGACAGTTTTCTGACCCCTCATACAAACCCATCGATGCTACACCGCTTTTTATTTCTGCTTCGGCCTTTCACTCAAAACTGAAAACATTCCTCTTTCACAGATCATAGGACTTTGAAAGATCATGCTTTCTTTTGACTTTGTGTGCTTTACATTTTCAGTGTACCTTAAGTTGTATCTGTTTAGACCATGTAATTAGCCATATATACAGTGCTTTTGAAGGGTTCTTAAAAGGCACTGTTTAGGTGCTGTACATGCAAACATGCATGATGCATGCATGCATAAATATCTGTGGTGTAAATGTATTATTGTCTTGCTCTGTCCTTTTGCTGCAGCTTCCATCGACATCAACGGCCTCGACATCAACGGCCTCGACATCAACGGCCTCGACATCAACGGCCTCGACATCAACGGCCTCGACTTCAACGGCCTCGACATCAACGGCCTCGACATCAACGGCCCCGACTGGTCAAACACAGAAAGAAAATGAGGAGTCAGGAGAGGAAGACGGAACAGATGAAGAAGAAGAAGAGGAGGAAGAAGAAGAGGAGGAGGAAGAAGGTGATGAGGAGGAGGAGGAAGAGTGTGGCGATGGACTAGGTATGAAACTTACTCTCGTATATACAGTTACAGGAAAGGCTTTAAATTTGGTGACTTTAATACATGAAATGTATTTGGATTAATTAATATTTTACTGAATTTTGGGATTCTTTAGCGCAGTTCTTCTGACCCAAATCACCAAAACTTCTCTTGCCTTCATAGTGAACAAAATCTGATCTATTGACTCTAGAAAGTTATGTCTTTCAGTATACTGCGAACCTAGTTATACTTTTGATTACAAACTGCTTCTTTCTAGAATCAGCAAAAGCTTCCATATGTCTGGAACTGCCTTAAACTGGCTAATTTCTTAACTCTTAAATCGTTCTCAGCAAGTGGGCATTGACATTACTTGGCCTGGTCCTTCTGTATACACTGCAGGTGTCCCACAATGCCCCTTACTTACAAACTTCACTGTCAGCTGCCAACCACTATAGAGTCTAGTTAAAGCAATATGCAGATGACACTCAACTGTTTATGTTCTGTCTCCCACTGACTAGTAAAGATAAAACTTGGAGTGCCTGTCTGTTCAAGCATAATTCGACTTCAACTGTTTGACCATAAACGAAGATATATCTGAGTGATTCATGTTTGGCTCACACCAAAGCCTGCATTCTCTTCCTTCTCATTCTAGCTCTGACCTTGCTGGCCCTGCTTTTCTGCTGTGAAACACTCTAAACACTTGATAACTGTGATATGTTGTAGGATCAACAAAGAAACGAAAGGCTTCCAGGTATGGAAAGAACAGCTGTTTTATCTTGGATATGGTGCGCACTCATGCATAATGTGCACCCCAAGTTGCAAAATCTATCCTAGTGTAAAAATCTTAGTACCTAATTATACTGCGCAGGTGAAGTTCCTCGTGCCCATGTAATAATTATCGTACTTACTTTCTTGCCGTCTGACCGCTCTAGTACATATAATTATATCTATGGAGTAAAACAAACAACATCTGGTAGAATGGCTTTTTTGATTTATTTCTCAAACACAGTTTTGCACTCTGATTTAAATTATAAACATATTTTAGAATCATATTTTATAAAATTAGCCTACCAAATGCAAGTTAAATAAATGAAACCACTAAAATATAAGGTATCTCAGTCAATGTAAACTTTGTCTGTTGCCTTTGGTTAGTGGTTAGTTCCATACAGAGAAACTACTCTGCTCATGTGTGTGGCTTTGTTTGTAACATGCTGTGATATTGTATTTTATGCTCAGGAATGCTTCTGGTGACACAAAGTCCTCGGCAAGAAGTGAGAAAATTTGCTTGCAATTTGATGCTTTCTTTGTCTGTATGGTGATGTGTTTTTTGAAAGGTTGTTACTGTTGTAACATGTGACTAGAATTCTGTCACCTGTTTTTCAATTGCTCTGTCAGTAGGTCAGTCCTTTCCATTGAGGAATGTTTTGTGATTTCACGTGAAGAGATGCTCTTTAGTTCAGGGCGGTGCTGAAAAACAGGATATACAGTTGAACTTTGATATTTCGGTTATATTGAATGAATTGGCCACAATCAATGCAAACACTTACACACTTCACTGATTTATCAGGGTTGCATATATCAAAATTTCACTTATTTCAAAAACACAGTTTTTAGGTGTTCTTAGATTTATAGCAGTTACAGGTCTACTCTTGTCCTGCCTAGTTTTAGAGTGAATAACAGATGTTTTGCTTTCCGACTGGCTCCAGACACGCGACATATAATTATGCCCATACTTGTCTGGTTGGTCACTGGGAGGGGGTCAGTCTGTTAAGGCTGTGAGTACTCACTTTTGTGCCATACCCTCGTTTACTGACCTCAACCCTAGAGTTTGTAGAAGGTGAGAGTTTGCAGCTCCACGTAACAAAGATCGACATTGCTACACATAATTAGTCTTCACTAGCATCTCTGATAATATACAAGAGTGTGGTAATTTTTTCAGAACCTAGGGCCTGAAATACATTCAGCATTCTATGAATCTGTGATTGGACAAAAATATATATTCTTAGTGCTGTCCTAATGTGAACTCTGTGCTACACTTCCATTACCATGTTGTTTTTAACAACTTTTCTAACAAATTCCATTTCAGGTTTGTAGTCAAGAATGTTTCAGAGTTTGTTTTACAGTTACAATTAAGTACATGTTTGATGTTTTCGACTAAAATTTTAATTTTTTTAATCATCACTAAATGTGCATTTCCCCCTCAAAGTCCGACTCACACCTCAACGTGGTGAGGGGGTGAAAACAGCCAAGTAAGGGAATGCCTGCTGAAGCTATGCCATCAGTGGTGAAGGTCTTGGCCGAGGTACCACCTAGGGCGCTTCGCGAGGTGGACAGGCTCAGCAGGAACCCTGAAACAGCTGGCTAACGTGGGCGGCAACGCTGTCTCTGGTGCCACAAGAATATCAGAGACAGTCCTAAGCCTGGAACTCATTTCATAGAGAAGTGCAAGGGTCGAACAGATGGGTGCAGATACTCTGTTCATAAAGGAAACAGACGAATGAAATTCAATGCAGTGACAATCGTAGATAGAGGATCCCGGCTCGGACATCGCCCGGGCAAACAAGGTCCGCGTCCCCAACCGATCGACCGGGGTTGGGTCGAAAAGTTGGCTACCGGAGAATGGAGAGATCAACAGAAACTGAGACTTGTGAAGCATCACCTACGGGCTCTCGGCCCATGGATCATGATGATGAAATGTGCATTTGCAGTACACGCATTAAAAGTTTATGATGCCCACAGTTCATGTGGGGTTGGATAGAGCTTGATGGGAAAATCCCACTTATTTCGAATCTTGGATATACCAAAGTGTTGATGAAAGTGCTCGTTCAAATATCAGTATTCATGCTGCCAAAATGAACAGATTGCCATTTTCACTCTGGGCTGGGCTAATGGGTAATACACCAAACTGCAAAGTTTTTACGTGGTTAGAACCTACTCGAAGAGCTGATAATCTGGTGAAAATTTGACAGCTGTATCTGACATAATTCCTGAGTTATAAAACTGGTGAACACCGTGCAATGTTAAGAGCTAATATCTTGCATGGCATTCTAACACATGTTGATGTACAAACTGACCTAATATCATAAAAATCTGAGATGGTGTGGTGGGGACGTTTGTGAATTTTGGTTGATTTGAATGACTGTTTTTTTGTTTTTCTTTTCCTAAAATGGCAATTCTGCAAACAGTTGCCAACCACAAAGTTGTGATTGTTTTAAAACTTGTGTATGCTGTAATTATTCCTGTGCTTTGTTTTGTTTAGCCGGCTCCCCAAAATAAAAAAGAAAAGTGGTAAGACAAGCAGGGAAAACGAAAAAGAAATAAGACGATGGCAGTGGTAAAATCAAAGAAAAACTGACAGATATCAAACACAGAAGGAAGCACTCTGTTGGCTTGTTCTTTGATGGAATTTAACTGATTGTTCAAATTCATTGTTGCCTGATACCAGACAGTTTGCTTCAAATGGCCAAATTACTTCAGGGCGATATGTGTATAATAATTTTGTTCGGTATAATCAGAAGTTGTCTGTTAGTGTTCGGCCTACTAGTGACTGATTTCTCTACATGTTTGTTAAAGAAGTATAAGATATTCCACACTACTGTTTTGAGTCCAGGTTCCTTATTATCAACAGAAAGACACTTCAGAAACTGTGTGTTAAGCTGTGAATAAAATTATTTAAATGAGGCAGTATGTACAAATTTAATTAGAATGCTTTGGCACATTGTAAACATTTAAGCAAATCAAAATAGTCTGATGAAATGTTGAAGAACTATTCTGAAAAATGTAGTTGATATTTAGCACTGTTCGTGTTTAGTTTCATGTGCAGCTGTTAATTTGTTACAGTTCTGTAAAGATAGGCCAACAGGAAACACGTTTCTTGTCTTGTGTTTGTTTGGTCACTGTGCTGCCTTGCTATCTCCGTGTTTCCCCATTTGTTGTGATTTGGTTTATGCATGTGGCTCCATTCTTTCTTGTTTCTCTCCTTTTTTCCTTCTCTCGTTTCGTGTTCTTGTTCTGGAGCACAAGCAAAATAACAAGGACTTTATCTTATGAATGGGTCTTTGCTTGTTGTGCATTCAAAGCTGTGAAAATGGCTTTATAAAACTGTTTTGTTTGGACCTTAATGTAAGACAGAGGCCTATTGGTTAATTTGTTTAATGTGTAATGTTCACTGTGATCAGTGTGTAGTATGGAGGGTGTAGAATTTTCCCTCCCTTGTGTATGAGTGTGCAGTAAGTTTGATCTTAATCTTCAGTTTAGTGCCATCTATTGGTGTCTTGTCATCAGACATTGGTGTTATAACAGGCATAAGGAAGTAATTTGATGTATAAACAGCTGTTGTTGTAGTTAGTTGTAAAAGATCACATTTCTTGGGATTCTTGCTTGTGAACTTAAATGCTCAAAATGTTCTTAATCCAGCTTCATTTATGTGAGTCTCAGGTTTTAAACGTGAAATCTGAAAGTGATTATTTTGCTGATACAGACGGCTCTCTTAGCGATGCGGCAAAACACAAACTTTAGTTTTTAAACTACAGAGCTGCATCGTAAGTTTTTCTCTGGTATTCAGACAGAATTGCTTTTAAGTTAGTTTAATGTCATGTAGGTTGTAAATATTTCCTTTTGCTCACTTTTATGAATTTATGGTGTGTCTGGTCTCCAGTTTTCATTTTCGGAGAGTGTTATGTTAGAATTATTTTATTTATGATTTCGTATTAGTTATTCTATTCAAAGTTATTTGGCTTGTAGCTAAGATTTACTGATGCTTTGAAACACAGTTTGCAAAATTAGTAAAATACTGTGAAAAATTGTAACTACATAAGACATATTTTAAATTGCTATTTTGGCAGTTCTCTGCCTTTTGTTTGTTAAATGGCATCTCATACTTATGCATACCATCTTACGAAGTGGCTTTACTAGTATACAGTCAGTCACCTTTCCATTTTCCACTGTCAATGGTCCATGCTAACCATTTGCAAAACAGAAAGCATCAGATGTCCTACATTTAACTGTTGCCTTCTTAATAGTAAGTTTTTAAAAAAGTGTTGTCATTCCGTCTTTAGCGGTAACTTCACATACTTCATTTTATGATCTTGTTATTTTATATTTTCTCCTCATCCTATGTAAACTGTTCATACTGCATTTTTATTCTTCTGGGGAAAGCTTTATTTAACTCTTTTGATAAATCTAGTCAAAACACTGACTTTTAAACTCTGTAAAAATCTTTGTGCTAATTCAGTCTGTTTATGGTCTGAATATTTTACTTGTTGTCAGCCTTAAGTTCTGTGTAAAATTTGGTCAGAGTTGTAAAATGTTGATTTGTCTATTCTGTGGTTTGGATATTTTCTTCTTTATCGTTTTGTTTCGTTTTTCTGTTCAGTAAGCAGGTATAACTGCATACAAACCGACTTTACGATTTGCATTGGTCTTAATGATTATTAGTGGCTGCATTGTGACATTCAAGAACATCGTAGAATTAGGACACATCAGAAGATTCTTGAATCTGCACATGTTTATGGTTCTAATTGAGCAGTGATGCTACAAAAGTTAACAGTTTATGCATGTGTAAAATTTAAATCAACCTTTTCTTCTCATACGTCTACGTAAACTGGATTTTTATGTGTATTGTGTGACTTTTGCCAGTTAGGTATTGTTAAATTGTGCTAAATAATAAACCTTAGTTGGTATGCAGCTGAAGTACGTAATGGAGCAACCGGGCCTTGGCCCCTTGGGGCCCGGTGGCCTCTGGCCTCGTGCGCCCTTGTTCTTTGCACAACCTATTGCTACGCCTCTGTACCCGATGGCCGTATTAAGCTAAATCGCTGGAACCAGCTTATTCACAGGCGCTCAGTCAAAACAAAATCGATAGATAAAAAGGGTGAGATTCAGGTAAAGGGGTCCGGTAGGCAGGCAATCAGACGGCTACTGTGGATGGTGTTAGGTCTCGGGAAACCTGGCCTCGTTAAAAAGCATACTTTACACAGGGCTGTTTGGTAGGAAACTGATAAAAACACTGCTTGCTAGATACTGATCAAAGTAATGTGTCAACAGATTTTAAAAACACAACTATTTCAGCTTAGATGAAAATAACGCAAGATCACAAAATTAAAATAAGTCAAACCAGACTTCTTTCTTACCATCTAAATTCAGACATTCAACTTATTCTTCCTTCTGAATTGGAGTGAAGAATAATAGCAAAATAACATTAACAAGACTAAAAGCATTTTGAACATAACCTGAACATCACAAGTTGACAGGGAAAACATTGCATTAATGTATCCATCTAGGAAACACAGACAAAAACTTAAAGCATAAAATTCAACATACATAAACTGTCTTCAACACAGCTTGAGCAGATCACAAAGCGTCTTGCCAAACAATCACAAAGTAATCACCAACACATGAAAGAAAATAAACATAGGCAACTTTAAACCTCCAAATTATTTGCATCAGTAACGAAAGGACCAATAATACTGGCTCATGAACTGCCCATGCAATCACAGTCTAATAAAAACATGTTTTCTATTATCCATATTTACTGACTATTTAACCATTTAAATTTTAGTGCACATCTGTTTGACACAGTTAAAGAAGCTGTGCCAAGCACAGATGTGCAACGTTATACTTTCAGGTTATGTTAAGTTAAGCTAGAGAACTGTAAAGAACTAGTGTTTGGGAGGTTGTCAAAATATTTCTGAGCCCATCTTTGAGGCATCTTAAAGGCGATTTATCGATCAAAGCTACCAGAAACCAGCAACAAATTCTGTTGTAACGTTTACTGTTAAAATTGCTACATAAAAATCCAGTTCATGCAGTAAAGATCAACTGGATCATGATCATCTATTGTAACAAAGTGACAGCATCCAATTAAAAAATTTTCTCATAAAATTGCTTGGTAACATTTCCACATAGACAGAACCATGGTCTTGTACAGTAAAAAGAAACCTTTATGCCATTTGACTGATAATATACCATCTACATAGAGCTTCCATATCAATTAGTGGTTGAGAAACTCAAAATACATCATCCACTACTCTTTGTCACAGAAAAATACTGGAAAACAGAGGAATAAAGAATTCATGCAGCAACCCCTAATCATAGCTATTCAAAAGTGCTTTTCTCCATTTCTCAGTGAAATGGGACAATACCCAAAATGAAAAAGCATATAAAGGATCAAAAATGGACAGTCTTCCCCTTTATCTCAGCTTAAACTCAATCCATACCAGCCTCCTCTCTCTGGTCTCTTGGCCACAAGCACCTTTGGACAACCCCACGGACTTGATGCAGCGCTCACTAATAAGCTGGTGCCTGCACTTAGCTTTTAAGTAGCGCTTTAGAAATTTAGAGTATACGATTACGATTACAGAGTGAAAGACCAACCGCAGTAAATGCCCTATGCTGTGCCATGAAAGCTCTAGCCTGGGTCAACAGGGAAACCTAATCTATGTCTTAGTGCTCCACTGGAGTGAGGACTTCCACAAGTGATTGTCAACCATAAATGTACAGTCAATGGCTATCGCCCGTCGCAAGAAGGTGCTACGAGGCAAGCAACCAGGAGAGGCTGGCCGACCAAGAAAATCAGCTGTTGCTGTAAACAGTAAGCTTGATTATTCACTGCCTTTGCTGAAACGAAAGCAGCCGGCACCACACGCTTTAGGACAATGTGTATCAAGGAACATTTCTCTTGGGAGTTTGCATTCTAAGAAATAATGACACATACATGTATTCACTTCATAAGGAGTTGCTGAACAGTTTACTGTCTTTAACGGAATAATTATGTACGATTAAAATTCTATAGCATATAATTTTCTACTGATACACATTCCTGCATTTATGTTGACTGAGTGCTCCTATCTGTACTGTGCCTGATCTGAGAAACTACCTTGGCTCAGTGGTAATTCTGTTTGGCTGTCTCGTAAGCATTTCTGTGACTTAATTGGTTTGAAGCACTTGGAATTGGCTCCAGCCCTGCGTAAATACAGTCTATAGAAACGACCTTGACTTAATTGGTTTGAAGCACTTGGAATCGGCCCCAGCCCTGCGTAAATACAGTCTACAGAAACGACCTTGACTTAATTGGTTTGAAGCACTTGGAATTGGCTCCAGCCCTGCGTAAATACAGTCTATAGAAACGACCTTGACTTAATTGGTTTGAAGCACTTGGAATTGGCTCCAGCCCTACGTAAATACAGTCTATAGAAACGACCTTGACTTAATTGGTTTGAAGCACTTGGAATTGGCTCCAGCCCTGCGTAAATACAGTCTATTGAAACGACCTTGACTTAATTGGTTTGAAGCACTTGGAATTGGCTCCAGCCCTACGTAAATACAGTCTACAGAAACGACCTTGACTTAATTGGTTTGAACCAATTGGAATTGGCTCCAGCCCTGCGTAAATACAGTCTACAGAAACGACCTTGACTTAATTGGTTTGAAGCACTTGGAATTGGCTCCAGCCCTGCGTATATACAGTCTACAGAAACGACCTTGACTTAGTGGGTTTGAAGCACTTGGAATTGGCTCCAGCCCTGCGTATATACAGTCTATAGAAACGACCTTGACTTAGTGGGTTTGAAGCACTTGGAATCAGCTCCAGCCCTCAGGAGTTCATATTTGATAAATGTACTGATAAATGCATTCTACATGTACACCTTGCCTTTCAAAACACATTTACCATAGTAACCTAGTAACAGTTTATTATTTTATCAGTGACATATAACATTTTTAATACAAAATTACTTCAAAATGACGGTAGGTGATTGGTTTTGAAATACTGTAATGAGATGATCTTAAAAGGCATTATGTAAAAGTCCAGATGAAAATGTACATGTTCAGTAATGGCTGTAACTGATATGTACATTTTATACTGAAATTTTACTATAAGTGATAATAAGAATAAATTTTCTCTTACAAACCACTTAAAACAGATCAAAACAAATGCCATATAAACAAATAAATTTTGAAAACTAGGCACCACATCAATTTTGTTCCAGTCTCACATCACACCTTAATAAATCAAAAAGTCCATGACTGCCCAAAACACCACAGCATCACCGATGAAAGCAGTGATGTGCCACAATCAATGGGCATATTTGATGACCCCATCAAGTTTGGAGAACCCAAACCCAATCACATATATCACTCCAGCTGTCATCACCTTCGCAACACCAGAGGCATCAACCTACACAGCACAAACATGAAGAAACATCAGACTATGCGTTGCTCACTTATATGACCCTGTAAGTCCTAGAAAGTGCTACGAAAATGTCCATCGACACTACATCACATTCACCAACAGTTCATATGAACACACACAAAGGCCTAGAGGCTATACTTATACCACGTTAGGCCTACCAAATCAGGGTGGGTTAGCACGAACTTGATTAATAAACCGACTTATATGTTCTGAATGTTACACTCTGTGACTGAAAATCACATGATCAGGTGAAGAAAACACTTCACTGAAATTAGATCTGGTCTCTTTTATCTACCTGAAACAAGTTAATATACTACAAGTCATTTCGTTGCAAAATATGCCTATGCATGGATGATATTTCAAACGAGCGTATTTACCAGTCACGAAATAAGACCAGCTTACCATGTACAAAAAGAAGAATGAAGGAACTGCAGCACTCAGAACGTACAGGATGGCACTGAGGCTTTTGTGCCTACAAACACAGAAAATCAGAAGAGTTCTTTAAATGACGAGAATCCTAGAGGCCATACTCTTTTGCTGTTTATTTCCTCATGCAATGTGATGTATATCCACAGGTTTTCTACTCATCCACATATACATGTATGCAATGCATATAAGCTTAGCCATGTAGAAAACCAAGCCAAAAGATCTCTTAACCTCGGAACCATGCTTATCATGAGTTTTTCTAGAGGTATGTAAACAAATGAACATACCTTCACTTTTACCCTTATGCCATGTAAGTATAAGTATTCAGGCAAAGCCTGTAATAGTTAACACAACAATGAGCTATAGGACGATTTCTCACCTATTCAGGAAAACCAATTCATAACTTATTCCAGAAATCGAAAAAATCCAAACGAAGCTGTACATGAAGGATTTATTCAGAAGGAATTCTCTTTCGCTGAACCTACCACAGTATAAGAACAATATTTAAAACAAGCAAACAACCCAATTCGAAAGATGTCAAATTTACAAAATTGTTGGCTTGTTTCTAGAAGGAATTTAGTTTTCTAAAGCTTTGGAAGAAGTTTATTACTAACCATCCAAGACAGAACATCAAAACAGAAGCGAGTAGCTGGAGAGCGGCATTAGACATGCAACTGTCTGAATTATAGGAAATCTTGATGGAAGGGCCAAGTTTCTGGAATTTTTCTAAATTTGAGCCTTTATCTGGAGATGGGAAAAGCCTTTGTTTCTCAGGGTTCATTTGCTTCAGTTCAAGTTCTGCATTTTTGAAGATAGTTCGATTCGGATTTGGTTTGAAGTCTTTTCACCTAGAGAAACTGACATCATTTTGTGTAAATTTGAAATGATTCACCTACAGTGAACTCAGTCTTCAGTTCAGTTCTTTCACAGTTTGATTGATGCCTTGTGTTTCACTGCAAAAAGTGCTATAGAAGTTTTGAGATTAGATTAGGATGCATTTAATCTTTGTACATACCACACTGTGTAACTCCCTGCTATGTGTAAATACGCCAAAGATCTATCCAGTCGATCTAATATATACAAGTGGTTTCTAAAAAGACAAAGGCATACACAAATCAATAGTGTCTGTGGTTTACATAAGACTTGTGCCGTTCGGTGCCCATCCGGGTCATCAATCGCTTCGCTCTTCATCCCAAGGAAATTTTCAGGTTCCTCGCTGTGATACATCAGCACGACAACACTGTGCATTGTCCTGCATGGGTCCTTCCCTGTGGAACAGTCTTCCTATAAACATTTGTTCTATTTCTGTGAATTTGTCCCAAGAAACATTCTCTTCGTTATTCAAGACTTACTTGTTTAAATTAACTGGGCAGCCATGTTCACAGCGCTTTTGAGAGGTTTTAAAATGCGCTATATAAAGATTAGATGCATACATACATACATACTTATTTGAGCTCGGCTGGATCACTGTGGGCAATGGAATCAATAAAATTCATAGCAGCAAACGATTGATGACATTCAATACTTTGAATGCTAAGGAACATGCAATTTTAAAAAACTTGTGATTACAAATGAGTCCAACGGCACCAGTTTCAAAACTGAATTTCATTGCCCCTACTGCATAATAATATAGGACCATAGGCGGCTCCAGGATTGCATTTTGTCTTACCTAAGCCTGTTGTCATCAAAGACACTACATCCAAAGGCAACAAGATGGTATGACGACGACACCATGTAGACCATGACGTTGGACAGCCCATAAAAGAGTGCTGCCACATGCTGAGAATTATGCAAAATGAGAAGCAGCCCAATAAACGTCGGCAAAACGCACACCTACAAACACACACAAAACAGATAAGCTATGATACCAGTTAACATGTAAAGAAAGATAAGTGCACTGGCACAGGGAAGACGCATTGTCCCCAGTTAAAACTCTAAGGGCCTTAGATGCTTTTGATCTTGGGAGGGGTTGGCGTCCTGGGGATTTTGGGTGGGACCAGGGGCGGTCAGAAGCCCCAGTGTGCCCCCAGAGCACCGCAGAAGAACTAAACTGTATTCCAACAAGGACTGTCACACGCTGACAAATGTATGAGGTCACTTACCAAATGCGTTACCGTGTTCGCTATATGTTCCGCCTTCTGAGGAACGTAACTCCCATCATTTCTATAAATTACAGTGAAATACCAGTTCATTAAAATTCTACAAAGCTCATATCAGGATGTCAGTATAGCATATTAAATTTATTTACGACGCTACAAGTTACTTATTTAAAAACTGTAACTTACTTTCCAAATGCGAGGAGCACAAGAGCTAAATGCGAGTGATCCTACAATTGTCCTAAACCTACGTTCTTGCAACAGACCAGTATCAGACGAACGCAAGAATCTGGGAGGGCGATATGGAGTGAGCAAAGTAATAAGATATGATGGAAGGCCAGTGTTCTGAGCCTTAGATGTCAAGCATGCAATTTTAAACTAAATACGCCACTCAATCTTAATCGAAATTTAATAACAAATTTCCGTTTATCCGTAATTTAAACATACCCGCTTCCCGACATTCTCAACATTATCGACATTCTTGTCTTATCACAGATAAGATATCATTGAGTGCACTATAAATGGTCAAGTGTCCACAGAGTTTATATTAAAAGAGTCACGCTCAAATAAAGTTCGGTTCTTCAGGTAGTAGCACAGATCTTAGAGTCTTAGACTAAGATATGACACTTCCTATCTCCGTTGTGTATTCGGCCTGGTGGTGGTCAAATGTTCACAAACCGTGGCGCCACGTGGTGATTGGATTGATAGCTTCTTAGCAAAGATAGACGCGGCATTTCACTACTATATACGACAAATAATGTAGCCGATTGGTAAGCGCTCTCGGCCTGAAACAAGTAAAGTGAATAATTTTTTTATTGCAAATAAAATTCACTGTTTATATAATTCAAATATCCATAATTAAGAACATTAACATTTAACTGCGTGTATGCAGCTGAGCAGTATTACACAAAGATCTTTGGCTTCACATTTATCTTTGACAGTAAACAAGGTCAACAATAAAGCCTCAGAAGACTATATCCATGACCAAACCAACAGAAGGCAGACAAATGAAAAAATAAATTGAACTGCTTACTCATGCAAAATTTTCTTTGCTTTACGATTGCGCTTAATCTTAAGTTTGCAGGAGTTTTGAAGTTGCTGGTTAAGAATTTTGATCTTACTGTGGCTTCGAACTGTCATGTACAATCTGATCATGTATTTCAGCCAGGCACCACATGTTGCTGATCCACATGCAGCAATATCTAAATTCTTTTGGGCAAATAAGCATAGTCGTTTTAATATACCAGAACTATGCTGCAATTTGTCAAATGAATTCTGAAACAGTTTTTCCAAGTCCCTGGTGAAAGCCAAAAACGCCATGGATGGGTAAACTAAACAACCAGTGTCTTTAAATGCCTTTGTAGCGGAAATTACTATAGCGCCAGGCAAGACTGAGCTTAGTCGGGAAGCGAATACAGTAGTGATTATGATAGTTTTATTGATCGATGTCGGCTGCTGTATGAGAGCTAGGCTAGGCCGGGCGACGGTGATTGCCGCTAGCAATGGATGCCGCTCGCGCCTAAGAGCTGCAGTAGGCGGGAACGAGAAGCGCGCCGAACGATGGATGACGCGTAAAGTTGCCGCTCGCGCCTAGGATTTGGAGGGAAACAAGCCCGCCTAAGTTGGCGCGCGCGCGAACGATGCGAGGGAAGAAGAGCCGCCAATAGATGGAGCGAAAGAAGAGGCGCGAAATAGTTGGAGCGAAAGAAGAGGCGCGAAGTAATGGACGCGGGAGAGTTGGCGCCTAGTCAAAAGCGCGCGGGTATCTCCTATATAAAGAACGCAGTTAGAGCTCGATCGGACGACGATTGCTCTCTTGGCGCTACAGTAGTTGGCGGACGGAAAAGAATCTTCTTGGAGCTGACTTTGCGGTAGTTTATTGCGCAAGTTGTGTGTCCTAGCTGATGTTCGTTGTGGATTATTTTTGCCGTCGATGTGCTTAGTCAATACGCTGTCGTTGGGAAGTATACGGGATTTTTCTCGGAATATACTCTGTCGTCGCCGCTGTCAACGACGAGTTCGACATTTTAAGCAGGGAGTTAAATCTTTTCTTTTATGTGTAAATTGTGGGCGAAATCTTTGAGCTCATGTCAGGCAGCCAATTTTCTATTAGATCGAAGGTTTAGAGTTCGATTTTAGCAATTGTTGTAAATAAGAACACTTGAGGTTTAACGAACTTGTAATTAGTAAAGAGTTGAGATTGACTAATGCAATTAATTAAGATTGAATATATTAATTAAGAATAAACTGGTAAAACTAAACAAATGGCTGAATCAGATTTCCGTAATGTAGCAGAGTCTATATTTGCTTCTCTGTCCTCGCTCCGAGAGGATTTAGCCCAGCGCCAGGATGAGTTACGAAGGGAATTGATAGAGCGCCAAGTAGAGTTGGAACACAAATTAAATCAAATTCATGTAGCGCCTATGTCGGACATTATGCAGCGCTCGAGTTTAGAAACAGAAAAGTCTGGCGGGAAAGCCACCACGAACCCTTACGCTCTAGCAGAGGGGGTAGCGGCCCATCCGGCTGCCGCGGACAACAATTGGCCATCTGGTGATCGAACGGCGGAAGAATCTAAGCAACTTCCGGTCCTTCGCAGGAGTTTAAGATTGAGTTCGAAACCGCCCACTTATTATGGAACGGGTGCTGTACGAAGTCGAATTGCAAGTTCGTCCGACCAGGATTCGAACCCACTACCGTCACCTGGTGATTCCTCAGTTCTTTCCTCCGGGCTTTCCCGACAGCTAACGGTGGCGTCACACAACGCACCCGAAACCGTTACAACTGGCCCCAGAAGTGGTGTTTCGGATTTACTAGAAGAGGAGGAGGAAGAATTAGGAATAAGAACTGAAAATGTTGTTAAAACGTTGAGTAATTTGTCTGGTGAGGTAAGTGACACTGACATGATTACATATGATGTTCCAGAAGAGATTGGTATGGAAGAAATAAAAGAGGAAGAGGTAACTAAGGATAATATAAAAATTAGGCCTAATATGTTACAGATAGATAATTTAGGATATGAGGAAGAAAAATGGTTTTCTGACATGGAGCATTTAGTTTCAGGGGTGGTCAAAATTTGCTTTGGGGACGAAATTGATTACGTGACGGCAGCTCAACAAAGTCGAGTTTTGACGGTGAATCGACCGGCGGAAGCTAATCTCGACGGAAGAGCAGGCTTCATGGTGAGCAACCGAGCTTCTGCTGTCTCTCAAGAGCTGTCTGCGCAAGAGAACGACGCATGGCTTCGAAGTCGTCGTTCCGAAGGTCAATGGTCGACCGTGTCTCCGTCCGTCGCTGTGAGAGATGTGAGCGTAACGTCTACGCCGAGTACATCCGCGTCGTCAATGCGGGTAACGTCGTCACAACCTATTCGAGACTTGCCGACTTCGCCCAAGTCCGTAGAGACGTCAGTCGTATCTCAGAGCTGCACTGCGTCCGGTTGTGTTCTGTCAGAGAACGTGTTTGTCCGTTCTTAACGGGTGAATGGTGTTCTTCACGTCGGAGCTACGTCATTGCCGTGTAAAACTTTGCCTAGAGCGTGTAACGTCGTCTGTACACCGTCTTGTCCTACGACTACATGCCGTGTTGCCCCGTGTGTCGTCACAAGAGTCGCGTCAGGTTTGAGTACAACGTCGACCGTCCGTGATGTTCATGTCGGAGCGTTGTCCATGTTGTCAAAGCTACCGCCGAGTACAACGGGAGCCGTCTACAAGCAAGTTCCTGACTTCGTACGTTCGAGCCAAGTTATGGCCGTGAATAAAGGTACGTCGTTCGTCATGTCTGAGGCCAGGAGAATGTCGTCAACGTCGTCAGCGTTGCCAGTGTCGCCAACGTCGTCAGCACTGCCAGTGTCGTCAACGTCGTCAGCGCCTTATGATTTTCCGGTTGCCGTAAAGACAGTTTCTGAGGCTTCCAAGCTGTCAATGTCAGAGCAGGATGCCGAGCTTGTGAGCCGTAATAGAGCAACGTTGTGGCCGTTGTCTGTTGCTTCCATCGTTGCCGAGTCTACGTTCGTCGTGTCGAAGTCTCCGCATTGTGCTACGTTTGTTCCGAAGCTGCAGCAGAACGTTGTTTCATGCGTTGGAAATGTGTCTCCGATGCATGGAGCTGCATTGTATTCTCGTGTTGCTGGAAAGGAGAGGTCGTGTTTCAACCCGACTTCGTCTTTCGAGAGTACTTTCTGTGGTTCAACGATGCCAGAGCCTTTGATGTACGTGCCGGATGTTATTTACGAGCCCGTTCGCAGTGTACAGTCGTCGAGCCGAGGCTTACGTGAATTTTACAGTGACAGTGTGTGGTCTGAGCGGCCTGTTATTAAGGAAGAGCCGTCGAAGCCGTTTGCTTTACCTGTTGCTGTGAGAAACGTCGTTGACTGTGATGTTTCGTGTGTGTCACGTTGTTCAAACTGGGATCACGATGCGATGAAACACACTTACGATTGTGGCGAGTTTAAGAAAAACGGCTCTACTGTGTATGAGTCGGCCAATGTGGAACAATGGTCGATCGATCGAGAGAATCTGAACATAACTTCTCCGATGGCTGTTAGTAAAACTGAAGTCGTTTCAGAAGCAAGGAGTGGTGTGTTCAAGCCTAGAGCCGAAACGTCATCGATTGTTGAGGCCGTGAATGAGGCAGCTACTCCACTGAGGTCGTTCCGTTGCGGTGTAATCAGGTTAGTTAGACCTGATGAAGCTTCGAATAACCGCAAATGCCGTCCATGGTCACAACAGGTGAATCAACGGATGAAGCATTGGTCATCGGGTCAACAGCAACAAGTTCATGGAAAGACAGTTGGGTCAGACCGTCGATGTTATTGCTGTAAGGTAGCCACTCATCTTGTCAAAGTTTGTCCGTTGAGACGTTCCATGCGGAGGGTTCTAACAAAGAAACTTGTCCGGGTGGAAGAGACAGTCAGCAGAGGAGATGACGTCGACTTGCTGGAGGAGACAGTTATCGGAAGCGTCCAGGTCAATCCGTCAACGCCTGGGGAGAATCAGTTCATCGAATCTGATCGTTCCGGTGCTAGACCAACGTCTGACTGTTATCCGAAATTCAGTGTCAAGAGTCAGCAAGCGTTACCGTTAAAGATCCAGGACTTGTACAGAGACTTCCGTTTGGACAATGGTTGCTACAGATGCCCTGGATGTCCGTATGTGTCTTTTGCTGGAGAGGCACTACGGCAGCATTTGAACTGGACGAAACATTTCAGATGCCTGTAGTGGTGTCATGTGAACTTATGGTCCATGATGATACGTTATTCCATTTTTTTGGTCTGGGTCTATGATATTCTTGGGCTAAATGTAAACTGAGTTTTGTTTAATAATACATTGTGTATGGCTGTTGTATTGAGCTATGATGGTCTGTGTTCTGTTGGGCTTCTACTGCTTAGTAATCTGAGGTTGTCTAGATTTGCAGTTAACATAACTGAAAGTAGTTAAACCATGGGGTTTTATAGATTGTTTGCTGTAACCGTGGTTATGCCAGGTTAAATAATTAAATGTGTGGTTTATGGGCATAAAGATACTGAGCACATGTCCTGCTATTGTAACTTGGATTAGAGCTCTGAAGTTTGGAAGCCGTAGAGTTTCTATTGGTAGTTTAAATAGGCTTTTAGAAATAAAAGGGGAATTAATGTACCGCGTAATGGCGGGGTATTATGTAATTAAAAGACTGTGTTATACATGTAGACCTTGATCTATTTGAGTTTTAGTTTGATGAAGTTTTTGTTTTTAAAGACTATTAACCGTTTAACTGTACCGCGTAATGGCGGGGGATTATGTAATCAATGACTGTACATACGGAAGTACTGATATATATATAAGTTCCCTTTTGATGGAGTTTTGTTTTTAAAAGACTGTGTTCCGCGTAATGGTGGATTCATTGTGAAGAGTCTATGCCTGTGTAAAGAAAAATATGCTATTCTATTTTGATGAAGACTGTTTTTCTTGTAAATAAAACTTCGTATGTGACATGTCAATATGTCAAAGGTAATTGTCTTTGATGTACACGTTTTTGTATGGCTAAGCGTTGTATGTGTATTTCTGTTCGACAGAATAAGACTGTTTAACAGAGCTGATTTAAGCTGTCTTCTTTTAGTCATTGATAGTTCTAGTAATTTGTCGCTAAGTTTATGACTGTAAACTAGTCTGTGACTTATTCGAAAGTAAATGTTTTAAGATGTATGAACATTTTAATTGTACTGTCGATCTTTTAGTTTTGTCTGTCGAGTTTATAAATAAACGCTTGTGTTGTCTATGTGTTCTTGGGAAGTTTTGGCTGAGAGTCTGTTCACAATCTGAGGAAGACAGAGAGAGCTAAAACTAGTGTCATGTCGAATTGAATCATTTAGCGCCATAAGTTAGAATCATTTTAATTAAGAAATTTCTTGGTGTTGGGCAAAGTGAGATCTAAGTCCTTTGGCCCCGGGCAAAGTGAGATCTAAGTCCTTTGGCCCTGGATTATGAATCCGAGTTATAGGTTAACTGAGGTTGCCTGTGATAAAGTCTGAGGCACTAGTTGGACCCTGGAACATAGAAATTAGCAGGCGCTACTTTTGATTCAACTGCAGATTGCGACACTTGTTTATAAGTATGTTGAAATTGGTGGCCTGAGCTCATTCCTTTGAATACTAGGATAAACTAAGACGTTTTTTTAAAGCTAAAAATTCGCGGAAGTTTTCCTTCGAATTTTTCTTGTGGGAAGAGGGCAGTGTAGCGGAAATTACTATAGCGCCAGGCAAGACTGAGCTTAGTCGGGAAGCGAATACAGTAGTGATTATGATAGTTTTATTGATCGATGTCGGCTGCTGTATGAGAGCTAGGCTAGGCCGGGCGACGGTGATTGCCGCTAGCAATGGATGCCGCTCGCGCCTAAGAGCTGCAGTAGGCGGGAACGAGAAGCGCGCCGAACGATGGATGACGCGTAAAGTTGCCGCTCGCGCCTAGGATTTGGAGGGAAACAAGCCCGCCTAAGTTGGCGCGCGCGCGAACGATGCGAGGGAAGAAGAGCCGCCAATAGATGGAGCGAAAGAAGAGGCGCGAAATAGTTGGAGCGAAAGAAGAGGCGCGAAGTAATGGACGCGGGAGAGTTGGCGCCTAGTCAAAAGCGCGCGGGTATCTCCTATATAAAGAACGCAGTTAGAGCTCGATCGGACGACGATTGCTCTCTTGGCGCTACAGTAGTTGGCGGACGGAAAAGAATCTTCTTGGAGCTGACTTTGCGGTAGTTTATTGCGCAAGTTGTGTGTCCTAGCTGATGTTCGTTGTGGATTATTTTTGCCGTCGATGTGCTTAGTCAATACGCTGTCGTTGGGAAGTATACGGGATTTTTCTCGGAATATACTCTGTCGTCGCCGCTGTCAACGACGAGTTCGACATTTTAAGCAGGGAGTTAAATCTTTTCTTTTATGTGTAAATTGTGGGCGAAATCTTTGAGCTCATGTCAGGCAGCCAATTTTCTATTAGATCGAAGGTTTAGAGTTCGATTTTAGCAATTGTTGTAAATAAGAACACTTGAGGTTTAACGAACTTGTAATTAGTAAAGAGTTGAGATTGACTAATGCAATTAATTAAGATTGAATATATTAATTAAGAATAAACTGGTAAAACTAAACAAATGGCTGAATCAGATTTCCGTAATGTAGCAGAGTCTATATTTGCTTCTCTGTCCTCGCTCCGAGAGGATTTAGCCCAGCGCCAGGATGAGTTACGAAGGGAATTGATAGAGCGCCAAGTAGAGTTGGAACACAAATTAAATCAAATTCATGTAGCGCCTATGTCGGACATTATGCAGCGCTCGAGTTTAGAAACAGAAAAGTCTGGCGGGAAAGCCACCACGAACCCTTACGCTCTAGCAGAGGGGGTAGCGGCCCATCCGGCTGCCGCGGACAACAATTGGCCATCTGGTGATCGAACGGCGGAAGAATCTAAGCAACTTCCGGTCCTTCGCAGGAGTTTAAGATTGAGTTCGAAACCGCCCACTTATTATGGAACGGGTGCTGTACGAAGTCGAATTGCAAGTTCGTCCGACCAGGATTCGAACCCACTACCGTCACCTGGTGATTCCTCAGTTCTTTCCTCCGGGCTTTCCCGACAGCTAACGGTGGCGTCACACAACGCACCCGAAACCGTTACACCTTTAGCTGTAAGAAAGGAAACTGAGGATAAGACAACAAGTGTACACTTGTGTACAAATCACCGCAAGTTTGGCACATGCCAGATCCATCATTAAAGCCACACTTTCTTAAGATATAGCCACTCATATGTGGCTATGTCTTAAGAAAGATATCATTGTCAACCTCCAGTGGCAAATCAGGAATATCTGATATATCTTGAAGGTCAAAGTCATCTTCACATGTCATTTCACAAGTGATCTCATGATCAATTTGTGAAGCGGAAGCATAGTGTTCATCATCATGTAACCTGGACTTCAAAAGGTTCGACAATGACGATATATCTATAAGCACATCGTCTATATCATTTTCACAGTTTCGTCCACAATTATCAGCAAACAATTTATCAACAGCGATATATCTAAAATTGGAACGAAATTCTGTGACATCAGGATTGTCCCTGTGTCCTCCACAACCACGGATCGTTGAAAAAAAATTCTCAATGCAGTCCTGGTTTAACCGAGATGTCAACAAGAACTTATATTTGTTCTCTGCATATAAATTTTTCCACAGTTCAGTAATGGACTTTAATGTAATCTGCCAGCCTAAAATGCAGGGCAGTACCTTCTTTGATCTGGCAGGTTTTAATTCTTGCAAGTAAGCCAGTATGTCTTGGAAGAACAAATCATGACCGCTGCCATTAGAAACCGCATGCCCCATGGCTTGCGAACTCTTTATTGTTCGGCTATTACAAGCGTTAAAAATCTTGTCAAACTTATCAATGAATTTTGCAATATGTTCTGCATCTCTATCCAACTTTCCAAATATGGTGAAATGCTGTTTTCTCAGAGTTTACCATATTACATATCCTCAAACTCGAATGTGAGGTCAACTATAACTCTGGCAGGTGCGATGGTTGGAAGCCCGCCACAGGTGGTTTTTCTTATCTGAACATCGTTTGCATCCTTCATAAATTTTTTGCTATTAATGAACATCATTTAGACTCGTGGAAACAGCAGTTCTGATTAGTTTCTCTCAAAACAGCACCATAATAATGTACAAGAAATCAGTCGATGGTCGCTTCCAGTGAAATCGTAATCAAAAATGATAATCTGTTGTAGAAGCCAGGTCGAGTTCTAACATTCTAACAGATCAGAGAAATCAAAAGTCAGGCTACAATGGCTAAACAAATACGAAACGGCCAAGGTGTCTGTCACGTTGACTTTAAATTAGACATCTTTTCGAGGAGCAGAAGGAGAGGGAAGAAGAAGAAGAAGAACAAGAAGAACAAGAGAAGAACAAGAAGAACAAGAACAAGAAGGTGAAGAAGACGAAGAAGAAGAAGGCGAGCACAGAGAGAGCCTCTGATTAGTTTTTCTTGAAGCTGTGCTATATGAATTTCTGATTACACTACAATTAAATATAACTAACTTCTAACTCATTCGTTCACACACATTTGTCTGGATATATAATACGACCCTCAGCTGAAGCCATAACCGCTTCTTCCCAATGCTAATAGCTGAGTGGTGAAGAACTACGCATACATGTAGGCCTACGTGGTGTTACACGGATAGCAAGAATATTTCTCATATTGTAGAAAGGCATTATTCGTGATGCACATGCATTTACGATTTTTGTCAGACAGACAGACATACACACATACGCACGCATACACATACATACACAGGCAGACAGGCAGGAAGGCAGGCAGTAACAGAAAGACAGACACACACAGAGACAGGTAGACAGATACACAGACAGACACTCACACAGACAGACAGGCCGGCATGCGGTGACAGACATACAGACAACAGACAGACACAGACAGATAGCAGGCAATTCATGACGCAACGAGCTTTTTCCAGAGCTTCTTCATCAATGATGTCGCCAAGGCTAGTTTCCTCCACTCGTTGCATCTGCAGCTGCAGGGCGGCTGCTGCATCCTTCCATCCATCGCAGCCTGGAGTTGCACAGTCCGTTTAATCGGATACAAAGGAGAAAGACGACTCAATAGACAGCTCTCAGGCGACATCGGTGGCTCATGATACAGGGTTCTTTGCGTTTGGGAAAGTACTGCGAGGCGCAATGTATTAGGTCTAAAAGTGTGAAACCTAACGCGGAAGATATAAATATCTAAGCACGCAGAGACAGAAGATTCTGTAGTAGTTTGGTTCGAAGAAATATTTTGTTTGTCATCAGTGGAAGTCGAAAACAGGCTGAACAAGAACAGTATCTACAGGCTGGCAGTAAATACAGCATCATTGACAGCAATATATCATCACATCTTCATCAGACAATGTCATCATAATTAAAACTTCGTCAACGTCAACTTCTGAGGACAACTGTAATGACTGTGGAACGACCAGTAAGCAATCATGAAAACGAATGGAGTTCAAACTGCGCTCTACAAATCGGAACATTAGGAACAAATATTGCAAGTATTGAGTAGAAGTAACAGCTTAAACAACATTAACTTTCTCTTGCTGATGTAATCACTACCGCCTAAGACTACATCAGCAACTGCAGTTAAAACGACACAGTTACTGATATAAATTATTTACACATGAGTGTTACTGCAGCAAAAGTTCAACCGCAACAATAGTAGAAAAACAAACCTTCTCAGACAATAGCACTATAGGAAAAACTACTCCGACTGCACTACTGCTACAGTATCAAAAGACCCATCAGTTCAACTGTCGCAACCAGACCAGATCTTTTATACACAGACCTTCTTTAACTTCAGCAACCATATTTTTCGTATAGTCTGCAAATTTCTGTGATAGCAAACTGAATAAAGGCTAATACAGGCCTCGTCCTCGTCCTCGTCCTCGTCCTCCTCCTCCTGCTGAACGGTCACTGTACAGAAGTAAAAACTACATAGATCAACGACTACAACACACATACAGCTATTCCGGAAGCTACATTCGTTGACTACTACGGCGACAACGTATACAGCTCACGATCAGAAGTATTGTGGTGCAAGCGCCGCTAAACTAGTTGAGATGGATTGGCTGGTTGTCAGGATTCTCCATGGTTTATTGAACTTGGAGAAGACGAAATCCCAGCAAGCTGCTTTGACAGGCGTCGTTACTCTAATTTTCTGCATCACGGATTTTTGTCTTAGTCTTCAGCAAACAGGTATGATTGATAGAACACTAATTAATCTAATTATCCTAGTAACCAGCAGCATAACTGTGGGTCCCCGGAGCCTGCAACTGTGGGAGGCCCGGGCCCGAATTTGAGAGAGGGGCCACTCATAGCCTGATAAAGTACGAACAGGCCCCAGAGGAACCATTTGAGTAATCTCCACAGTGCGGCGAAATTTGAAGGCCACGTTACTGCTAATAAATGATCTAAAATGGCAATTATAAAACAATGCTAAACCAACAGTGTTGAATAACAAAATAGATAAATAAGAAAAAACCGTCTGTACTGTATAATTTCCCTTCTCTTTTAACTGTCGGCTTGGTACCCCGCTTTTCAGGAAACCATCACAATTATCTGACCCATCATACGAACTCACCAATACTTCACCTCGTGCAATTTCTGCGCAGGTTTCTCACTCAAAACTGAAATCACTCCTCTTCCACAAATCCTACCCTGATTCTTCCTCTCCCCCTTATCTCTCTTTCCGGTTCAATTTCAAACACCATCCATCATAGCCGTCTAACTGTCTGCCAGCCTGACCCCTGGATCTTGACCTGGAAAACCGAATCTGACCTAAACTGCCTGTCGATTTTGTTTTGACTGAGGCCTGTGAATAAGCTGGTTCCCGCGATATAGCTTTCTTTGGGCGCTGTAGAAATCTTTAGCTTACGATCACTTGATAAAGAAAGCTAGCGGCTGTTTCCTGTTGTCGTTGTCTTCGTCGTTGTTGTTGTTGTTGCAATGTTATGTAATGAGTGTAGGCTACTCTAAGGTTACATGATCGCAAATACTAAACCGATTTTCTTATATAATTTTTCATGCTATTAGGTCAATAGGGTCTTCCCAAGTCAATTCTGATTTATTTCTAGTGCCAATGAATCTTTTGCTCTGCTCTCGTCACGCGTCACTGCTTTTGATTGCAATATCCATTGAACCCTCAATCGGTCGTTTGATAGGTGACTGACGTCAGTGACATCGCGCGTGATATTATTCGGGAATTAAATGGTGCGTGAAAACAGAAACTACACGTCGTACAAGGAATGCTTCTGATGGTTTAGAAGTTGAAATGATATCTGTGCATGCTGCCTCAAAGTATATATGTATGCAGGAATGAACATGCATGCGTGTGTTTATGTATATGTGTATGTAAGTGTGCATGCATGTATGTATGTATGTGTATATGTATGTATGTATGTATGCATGTATACATGCATGTATACATGTATGTATGTACGTATACATGTATGTATGTATATATGTATGTATGTATACATGTATGTATGTATGTGTGTGTATGTATGTATTTATGTGTGTATGTAAAATATTCAAGTTATATGTGCTGGTTTTCCATCTATTCATCCAGTGAAGCTTAAAATTATAATATATAATATAAACTCGTGTTTAATAATTACAACATTAATGTAGCCTATTTACATGTGCATTATGTGATAGGAATAAACGATACGCTTTTATTAATTTTTAGAGTCTAAGCTAATTTATGCTCAAGTGGTCGTGTAGCCCTATAAGTATTTATTCATGAGCGCGGGACGGGGGACCGACAGGTCCGAATCGGATGTCTGGGCTTTGATCTCTGTGTCTTTCCAGATCCACTCCTTGCTTCTTCCAGTCGCATCCAGTCGGACTGTCTCCCACCCACGCACCTCGATGTGTCGCGCTTGACATTTACGTGGCGCCATCTCCTGCCGCCGGAGGCGAAGAAGGGGCGGATCAGCTGTGAAAAGACTATAGCATCGGGTACATTAACGTGAAATAAGGTTAGGCAAGGTAAGACAGGATAAGATAATATAAGATGAGGCATGGAAAGTTAGCACAAGACAAGGTAAGGTAAGGTAAGGCAAGATAGTCTTCAGTCTCCTCCACCATCCTCATCAACCTTGTCTTGTGAACTGACTTTCTGGATATTGATCTGATTGGCTTTGGTGAGCCATCGGTCGATGCTTTGTGCATTAGACATTGGCAAGTTAAAATTACAATCACAATTGCAATCAACCCTTTAGTCTTCCATTTTTATCTCTTTTACCCATGTGATAAGTCCAGACGAAACGCAAAACGTCAAGGAGACCGAATGGGTGGTTACGGTTGCTAAGCGAGTGGAAACAGATGATCCTTGAGTTTAGACCTGAATAGCATCAAATAAATAGCAGAACGAAACAGAATTGGGCAGCGAATTTTCAAGCTCTGAATCAGCCACCGAAAAGCCTGAGAACCCAACACAGTTATGTTTGGGAAGGAATTTGATGCATAGACAGCTGCTCAGTTTTTTATTCTTCTTAAATAAGTTCAAATTGTTAAGAATCGCCCAAGATAAGTCAAGGCTATGAGCGTCAGTAAGAAAACCCAGAATGCTGCAGGATTTGCATAAAAATAAATTAACTATGGCCCATAATATGTGTGTCTGTGTGTGCAAGTATGGACAATATAATTTACCCCAAACTTCGTACTGGACAACGTAATCGAAAACTTCTGTTAGCTGTAAACGTAAGAACTTCTAGAAAGCCTTATTTTGTAAGAGATGCGTTGAAGAGCTGCTAAATCTCCTGTGGTGCTGCATTTCTTCACATTGTTGCCGCATCCAGTGCGATTAAGTCGTACACGGATCGATACACTGCCGGGGGTGCGAGGGAGGGTGGAGCCAGGGTGTGGATTATTTCCAAGGGTGTGGCAATACCACTGAGTTTCGGGATATTATTTGGACTCCGTGGAACTGGAGGAGGGAGGCTCTTCCAGGCTGCTGCTTCATGTTGATCTCTCCATTGATCTGCCTGGATTGCTCGATCGACAGATAAACATAATCGATTCGTCATCTTGCTCCGGCTGTGGCGCGGGGTGAAGTGTGACGAGTAGGGCCCAGGAGGGACGAGGAGTGGCTCTGTCGATGCTGTTTATCTGCCTGAAAGCAAAGTCTGCTGATAGTAGACACCATGCAGGGTGTCTGTCTATAAACGTGAAGTGTCTGGGAGCTAAGATGAAAAGGTCTTTTTGCCTGTTGTTTATGCGGTTCGATTTGCTGCCCAGACTGTTAGGTGTCTCGCTTCTGCAGCGTCTCTTGGCAACCAGTCTTTAACGTTCGGCCACAATATTATTCTGGAGACAGGACGTCTGTCTGAAGCAAGAAGGGACTCCAGCAAACTGGAAATGAAAAGTATCGTCCTCTATTAATGTGAACACGATCTGAATCATCCACAATACATGGCACGATGGATGGGTGGCTGGATGGGTGGGTGGGTTTGGGTATGGTGGGTGCATGAGTGAATGAGTGAGTGAATGAGTGAGTGTGAGACACTTCATGTAGCACCGTTTCAAGGGTATTCGGTTGTGAGGTGGTTTTTAAATTCTGCATTCTTAAGGTGATTAACTAATGTGAAACGTCGAGAAAATGTCATATCCGCGTCACATCCGAAATACCTAGCGACCCAATGTATGTACTTGATTCAACGGTTTATATGCATAGCGCCTCGTAGGTACCTATCGAAAACGCTGTGAACAAGGCCATCTAAGAACATCAACTTGGAATCTTATTGCAAACTGGCGAAGGAGCATAATAAATGCATCCTCGCCTTCCCTCACTTTGCCTCACCTTACTTCAAGGGTGGATCCACAGTAGCGCTATACCTCTTCACTTGCCTGACCGTAAGACCTGCACATGCCTCACCGATTTCGTTGCTGACTAAGTGTTGTGAATAAGCCGGTTCTTACGACTAAGCAATTTGGGCGCTAAAGGAATTACTGCTACGATTACTGTCTTTCTAGCTGTCTTGCCGCCGTTAATCGTCGAGCATCCGGAAAAGGAAATGACGTACAAGGTCGGCGAGAGGGTGGAACTTCCTTGCATCGCTTCTGGATCGCCGGTTCCCGAGTAAGGAATGTAATCTCCTCCTGATACATATAAGTAATGTAGAAATTCTAGCCTTTTCATTAAGTAATGTAAGTAAATTTAATCTCTTCAGTAAATTAATATAAGTATTGTAGTATCGTTAGTAATTTCACAGATTCTTTGGCGCCACTGTAGTACTACGCAGGAAGATTCAGTCATTTGCAATCATTCGTCCAATTAAGACAGTGATTTCCGTTGAGTAAACTAAAGTACTACTAAAGGTGTAATATAACGCTAGTTTACGTAATGTTAAGTAGAACAATGATCCAAGAATAAGTAAGGTAATTAGTGTAAAATAAGTTTAGCATCACTTAATGTATGATAAGGTAGTAGGTTCCGTTAAGTGACGTAAATTAAGATGAAGTATTCAATTACTTCGTTTGATTTAGATGTCACTGAATTGCAACAATATGGGACAACTTCAGCCGAAACATCCTTCCATATATACCACGCTTATCTTATGTATTATTAATAATAGGCCCATTGATGCTGAAACAGGAAATAATGTTGACAATGATTTCAGTGGTAATTACTATATAATTAGCATACTGCTATTCATATATTCATATTCATATATTCACATATTGATATTCATTTTGCTCCCTTAACAACTCAAGAAACATTCTCAGCCCATCTTAAGACGTACTTTTTGGACCTTCTAGTTAGTCATGCCATAGCGCCTTTGTGAGGCTCTTAAACGCGTTCTGTAAGTTCGTGGATACATACATACATACATACATACATACATACATTACATACATACATTGTTAGAGTCAGCTTTTCTTAGGATTAGCACGTGACAACATACATACATACATACATACATTCATACATACATACATATATTCATACATACATACATACATACATACTGAAATTTGAACAGCACTGGTATCGCTGTTCGTATTGATCTGAAAAACATGTATGATATCAATGTTGCTACCGACAAGGTTGATATTATTGTTGGCGTTACTATATTTATCGATACCTGTCATGATATTCGTATTATTTAATAAAACCATACTTGTTAGACAGCTTGTGAATGTTATTTGCCAGTCTCTGTGCTGTAACATTGACATTTATTGATTGGACTCTGTACACCAATAGCAGTAAAATTAATGCCATTATGTAGTCACAGTTAGCGTATTCCCTTGAAATCGCTGACCTAGTGTTATGAAGGTCTCTTTTTCTGAAGATATTCTTGGACTAAAGATGGCGCTCCGCTCCGTATAACCGGAATAGACATGAAGATTTTGCCTGGCGCTGGTACCCTAGTCATCGGAGAACCGTCTTCTCATCACGACGGCATCTACCGGTGTCTGGCTCGGAACCAGTACGGCGTTGCGCTCAGCGTCCGAGTTGTGCTCAGGCTGGCCGGTCAGTCGAAGCTTCTCGCAATGGCTGAGGAAAATAGACATTCATTAAATTCATATAACACTTCTTCAGATGCACACTCGACATTACGAATATTCGATACAGCTCTGATGATTATACCGATGATGCTGATATGATAATAACAATGTCTTTCAGCGCATCCGCAGCAAAATTGTCTCTTGCCTACAACGCCCTTCAAACTTCTCAACCTTCTTGGAATCGCAAGCGCCTCGCTATCCCACCGTTCAGATATCTACTCGTTCTGCAACATGCCCTTTCTCTCTCTCTCTCTCTCTCTCTCTCTCTCTCTATATATATATATATATATATATATATCTGTCTCTCTCTTAATTTATGCTGCGCCATCTCTGGAACGAAACCCAAAAGAACTGCGTCAGTAGTTCACTATTCATCCATTGTCATCTGTAGTCCATTTTCATCTCCAGTCCATTGTCATCTGTAATCTATTGTCATCTTTAAAAGCGAGCTCTTCTTTATTAGCCCTCTCTTCTGAAAACTTTAACTCCAGACTGAAAACCGAATTTTTCAAACTCCTAGCTTGAACACGATCCTGGACTACAGCTGCCATCATAATCGTTTTCTACCTTAGCATCACGATGTCTTCCAGGCTCGACTTCCTCAGATTCTAACCTGGTACTAAAACTGACTCAACAACCTAACGGACTTGATCTGAAATTTGCTGCTTCCCTAAGTAAGTAAGTAGTGCATTTGTTAACATGCCATTTGTCCATCGACTGAGTGAGGAATCGGTGTGTCGCTGAGAAATTTTAGAGATTTACATTAACATCGATGATTTTAAGGCTAAAGACGGTGACTGATTGGTATGCTGGTGATCGTTTAGTGCTGGATACTTTCGAGATAAATGCTGGCGATGCGATCGTACACCGTGTTCGAGTGGGTGAGTCGCTTTCCCTCGGCTGTGAAGCCCCGCACAGTTACCCTGCTCCGAACATCTACTGGACGAGGGTCGAAAGCGACTCGAGGAACACACCGATTGAGATGACACGACGGATATCAGTCGACTACGAAGGTTCGAGATTCCGATGAGGATATATATATAAATTTATATAACTTCATTTTACGTTCTATTTTAATCATACTCTCCATCGTTCCTCATCCTTCTGCTACAATTACCCCTAGGACGGATGATGATGATAACTGATGGTTGTGATGGTGGTGGTGATGATGATGGTGGCGGTAGTGATGATGATGATGGCTGTGGTGATGGTTGTGGTAGTGGCGTAGTGGTTGTGGTGGCAATGATCATGACGATGATGATCATGATGATGGTGATGATGATGGTGATAATGACTGTGGTGGTGTTTTTGGCGCTCTAGAAATTTCGGAATTACGATTACGGTTACGATTAATGACGGTGATGATTACGATGATCATTACAGCGGTGATAATGTTGGTAATGATAATGGCGAGAACTGTTATAATTTACCTTGTCCTACATTATTTTTGGCCTAACCTTACCTCATGTTTACACTATATTATCTAGTTTACACTGTTTTACCGTCTTTACTTTAGCCTTTGTTACTTTGCCTTACTTTACCTTTCTTAAGTTGCTTTGCCTTACCATTCGTTACGCTGCCTTACGTAACTCTACTTTTACCTTAGTAAAAGGTAGTGTATAGTAGTGTATGCCTCACGGAAAATACTACTTGAACTGAGCTGAGCTGATGTTGCGTCGCAGGTAACCTGCACATGGCGAATGTGCAAGAGGAAGATGTGCCTGACGGAGACAACAGTACGTTCATGTGTGTCGTCCAGAATCGCCTTCTTCGAAGCCTCGTCCAGGGCAGAGAGATCACCATACAACTGCTTCAACGACCCGGCAAGTTGCACAATGATGATTGAGGAAGACGATGATGATGACGACTTTAAAGGATGAGAACGTTTATGACTATGTGTCTCAGGGACGATGGCGATGACGTCGAAGAATCTGAATCAGAAAAAGAAGGTGAAGAAGAAGAAGAAGATGATGATGATGAAGTAGAAGAAGAAGGTGACGATAATAACGATGATGATCATGACGACGATTGATGATTTATGACGACGATGATGAAGAAGTGGACGAAGTTGACGATACATTCTGCTCAGTATGCCTCATCACAACCACCATTACCACCGTCATCATCATCACCGCGTCATCATCATCATCGTTCAAATCATGATCATCGTTGCAGTTTTCGTTGGCTGATGAATGACAGCTGATGTGATTGACAGCTGTCAGCCAGATGACTCGTGTCCAACCGCACCTGCTCTGGTCATCGCCGACGAGAGATGTAGCAGTTGTTGGGCAATCAAAACGACTCAAGTGCATCTTCGGAGGATAGTAAGTAAGCGTCTCCCATTCCTTCATTGCCAATAGTACCATTGCCATTAGTACTATAACTATGACTACGACTGTGACTATGACTACTAATTTGACTATGACTGTGACTAGGACTAAGACTGCAACTATGAGGTGATTATGACTATGATTATGACGCTGACTATGGATCTGACTACGACGATAACTGATTATAAGTATCGATATGATTAAGACAATGACTACAACTATGGCTTTGAATGTGACTACAACTATGACTTTGACTATGTCTCTGACCAGTCTATGACTGTGAATGTGACTATAACTTTGACTATTACTCTGACTCTGGCTTTGACTATGAATCTGACCATAGCTAATTATGACTACGATGATGACTATGACTCAGATATGCGCCGACCCTGGACTCCTTCCGGTCACGTGTATTTTTTAGTCCAACGCCGTTTATCTACTGGCGGCGTTTAGACGGTGCAGCGCTGCCGAGCCACTCGAAGGTCATGACCTTTGATCTTGAGCTGGTAATTCCGGCGGTCGAGATGACAGATGCTGGCCGCTATGAGTGCACGGCTACCAGTGATGCGGAGGCAACGTTTGTTTCAGCAACAGCGCACCATAAACTGCAACTCGTTGTCGAAGGTAGGAATCAACGTTCTTACTCAATGAATATAAGAATATAAGCCTAAAACAATGATCTTATGAATGAATGAATGAATGAATGCATGCGTCAATGAATGAATGTATCAGTTACCAGGGGAATGCATGAACGAATTGGCAATGAGGCAGTGAGTAAGTGTGAGTGTGAATTAGCAAGCCCTGGACGAGGCTTCGAAGAAGGCGATTCTGGACGACGCACATGAACGTACTGTTTGCCCGGTAAGGCACATCTTCCGATTGCACATTAGCCATGTGCAGGTTACCTGCGACGCCACATCAGCTCAGCTCAAGTAGTATTTTGCATTCTTTCGATCCCTCAGTGTCAGTCATTTAGTGCTAAGTCTTCTGGAAAGGAATATGACTATGACTATGACTGTGATAAAGACTATATCAGGAACAATGAATATGACAATAACTCTGACTCTGACTATAACTCTAACTTTGAGTAGTATCAAGGAATAAGAATCATTGTATGATTGTTGTTTGCAGCGAGACCTGCCTGGCTGCCAGGAGGGGCGCCGATGGACGTAACTGTCTCGGAGGAGGAAACAGCCGTTTTTGAATGCCTGGTCAGTGGCATTCCCAATCCACGAGTAACCTGGTACAGCAATGGCACTCCTCTTGAAGGTCAGTGACGCAAATACGAACACTTTGAGTGTGTCCAGCCTTGACTGCTGAATTTTGCTCTGAGGAAGTGGCAGAATGATGTTCAGAAACGTAACTTGTGTCATATGATGTTCACAGTCACATCTGCAAATTAACAGCAGCCTAGTGTGGCCGCATTCCCATGTACACACATCGTCATGGTAGAAAAGACTAAATAGAGACTGACTTCAGTCGCCCAAAAGGCATTGCATAGTGCAAGCGATGTCAGACAGTATGTGGCATCAGTGGCGTGTAAAAGACCCCGGTCAAAACATCCCGGATACTATGTCCCGTGGACAAATTGTTCCAGGATAATATGCCCCGCACAAAAGTCACAAGGTATGATTAAGGAACATTTTGTCCTAGTGAAGCAAAACTCCCATATCCTATGAGGAACATAGGGGAGGTACTCATTTCCTCTTCTAAGGCCAATGACCGGCAATGTACGAAACCTACCTAAACCCATGGACACGGAGCCAGTGAATCGCTGCACTTGACGTTTAATTCCCAGCTTAAGCCGGTACCAAATCATGTTACTTTATCCTAGTACCTCTTATAAGCCTAGGCGAGTATCGTGAGCTTGACCCCTTTCTAAACCATTTTGAAAATAGCTGCATCGAAGAACTAGAGTTGCTTTCCTTCGATTTGCAATGTGCAAGCAATATGATCGAGTATTGAATGATTTGCCCAGAAGCGACAGAGCAATCGAAGGTTCGCACAACGCTTTTAACAAATCCGTTGGAATCGCATAGCATACGACTCCTCTCTGGCAGTGAAATTGCAAAATGAACAACGAAATATTTTGCGGAGACCGACAGAACTCGACCTGCTTCAAGCAAAAAACCAAAGACATATCAGCGAATGGAAAATGCACTGCATGCAAGTTTTCGTGAAAATAAAAACGCGATATGATACAGTACAGTAACAAACGTAGATAGAAAGATAGACAATTTGGAAACCACAACACGTCGTTTCGTGAGTTTCTGGTTGTTTAAAGTTGATCTACATTTGAAAATAAAATTACACAATCATTTTCTTTTAATAAAATTTCCCAGGATAAAATTTCCCATGGACAAAAGTGTTCCACACGTCCGTGCACTTTCATTACATGATGGTGCGCAATAAGAGTTAATCATGTGTTTAACTCTAATTGCACACCATCATGTAATGAAAGTGCACTGTCATGTTAAACATTTTTGTCCATGGGACATTTTATCCTGGAAAATTTATCAGAGGGCATTTTATCATAGTTCCAATTTGTGTTATTCAGACAATAGAGGCCACACTGAATGTCCGCCACCAAGTAACCAGACATTTTAAGTCTGTTACTAGAAGGGTGGTGTCCGTCAAAGATCACTGGCTCTAAACTGTCTCTTTATAGACCGGGTGCCATGCGGCGCCATTAGTCACCTAAAATGCCTTGTTGTAAGACTTTTCTACACAGCATGATAAACAAAACATTGGTTACTTTGTGCTGAATAAAATTTTGTAAGATCTTGGGTTGGATTCGAGGCTAAAGATTTTGAACAACAAAGTCGTTTTCGACAACGTGACAACAGCTGACATTCGGGTTTTCCAGTGCAACGCGAGCAACCGACATGGCTACGTCTTTGCCAATGCCTTTCTCAATGTCCTAGGTAAGTTGCCATGGAAACAAATGATGTTTGTAGCGCCATCTGGAAAGATCATATTTGATCACCTAATCTTAAATGCTGAGGCAAAGAAAATAAAATTGCTAAAGCTTATAGCTCATTGCTATCACTTGACTAGGCTAAAAGACTAAAAGACCTATCTTATCTAACCTAATCTAATCTTATCTTATAAAATCTTCTCATTTAATCTTATATAATCTGACTTGATCTTATCTTGTCTTGTAATTGTAATCTGACATTTATAAAGCGCCACTTCAAGAATAGACTCATCATCCCGACCCGAACCAGTGAGACCACTGTCAAATAACACAGACTTCAGGCGCTTGCGAAACTGCGGAAAAGACAAACTGAGGAACTCAAGCCGAAGCTCTCGGGAAAGGCGATTCCAGCTATTAGGTCTAACATAGGCAAAGCTTCTAGACTAAGCTGTAGCAGTGCGTATACGAGGGACAGTTAGGAGTCCAAGGGAGGCCGACCGGAGAGTGCTACGGCCTTACCATATGCCCATATTAGACTTCATACTCTCCCCCATTCTCTCAACCTATGTTGTTTTATCTATGCCACTTTACCTGACACTGAATAACGTTACATTGCCTTACATTACAATTCGGCGACTGATGGACAGCCAGTCCTCCTCATCTCGTTGTCGTTCCACCAGCGACGATGGTCAAGGCCGAGGATCAGCGGGTCATTATTTCCTGTCAGGCGATCGGAGCACCGAGGCCTCGCATCGTCTGGATCCGAGGTTCATCACCTCCGAGGGTCGTTTCCGGTCCCCGATTAAGAAACCTGCCGTCTGGAGATCTTGAGATCGAGGTATGTAGGAGGAGCGGATTCTTTCGGATGACCGACAAAAGCTATGAAGTTTCAGCATTTAGTTGTAATTGTCGTTGTAATGTAACTGTTATCCTAGGTGGAATTGTCATCGTAATTGTAATCGTTGTTGTAATTATGATCGTAATTGTGACTGTGACTCTAGAATTAACTGTAACTGTAGCTGTAATTGTCATTGTAAATGTAAAGAACGTGATATTTGTATATCGCACCTCGAGAACTTCTTAGAGACGCTCTATGCGTGGCTATCAGTCATATAAGAAAAGATGGGCATAATATCTATACGTAGACGTATACACACAATGAACTAATATGTACAGTAAGTACTTATAGGAACACTTGGCGATTGCGTATACTGAACTGGGCTCAGTTAGCTATAGAAGCAAGAATTTATATTCCTATACACAGAGTAATGTTGGTCATTATCATCATCATCATCATCATCATTACCACCTGCATTATCATCATCGTCGTCACCTGATTCCATGCTGTCGTTATATAGCGTTGGGCAGTTGTCTTTTGTAGACAGCTGAGTTTGGAGACAGCGGAACATATCGTTGTTCAGCAATCAACAAATTTGGAACGGTGTCTGCTTCGACTCATCTTTCAGTACGAAGTATGTAGAGCTGATAAGTATGCTTCGATGTCCATGGCAGCCAAGTATGTAACTACTATGCCGCACAATGCTAGCTGCTGTGAAACCTATGTCATTTAGATTACGATTACACGACTATCGCATTACACTACGCCATAGTACACTGCACTACAGCACACTCTACATTTATTCCTTCGTTCAGGGAAGTCGCAGATAACTATGGGCCCGCAGAACGTTACAATATCCGCTTCAGAGGACGTTGAGCTGAGGTGCTTGGCTACGACGGACGCCGTGGAAATGGCACTCCTGCGCGTGGAGTGGCGGAAAAATGCCTCGCCAATCAGCCATGTCTCCGTCGAGCGTCGCCTTACAAACGGCATCGAAAGCATCCTGAAGATCAAGAAGGCCAAGGTCAACGACACCGGAAACTACACTTGCCTGGCTGGCAACGGCATCGACTCAGACAACCGATCCGCTCAAGTGGTCGTTGCAGGTAACTGTCTACTTACTCACTCTCTTAAGCAAGTAAGTAAGGTTTGCAGTAATCTTCAGTTAGTACGTTACAGCCGAGATCTATGCACTTGTGAGTGGATTTTGACGTGCCTTATCTTAATATGCATTAACACTCTCATTAAATCCAGTATTACTACTCTTCTGTTGCGGTGAGACTCTTATCCCGGCGTGCCGTGTGAGACGAGCTACATGAATTCACCAACGCAATATAATGCAATACAATACCAATACAACCTTGTCATATCCTAGATATGTTTTACAGATACACCGGATCCTCCCTACAATGTCACCATTGTGCGTTGCCATGACAACTCAGCCACCTTGATCTGGACTCCTGGCAACGAGAACAACGCCCAAGTCATCAATTACTTAGTCTACCTGAACGCCTCCTATGACATCACTAGCGGTCAGAACAACGGCATCGGGTCGCTCCACCTGGCCGCCGTTACTGATGGGTCGCCGACAGTCACACTGTCCGGTCTCCTGCCGTGGCAGAACTACACGTTCTTCGTCGAGGCGCAGAACCGCCTTGGTCGGAGCAGAAGAAGCGACCCGACGCTGGTGCCCTGCTCTGTTCCGCCACAGAAGCCTGCTACGAATCCGGAAGACGTCTGCACTGAGGATAGAGGACCAGAGTATCTTGTGATCACTTGGAAGGTGAGGCGACACAGAGCACCACACTCAATGCAACACGATACGATACAAATTCAATACAATATGAAACTACAACTAAAACACACAATACGGCACTGTACGTTTCTGTGGACTACTCATAGTACTGCGCTGTACTAATCTGCGTTACATTCTTCAGTACTTTAAGTAGCATGCGGTTATATACTGTGTAGTTTACTGCACTGTATACACCATACTGTAGTGTACTTTTCTCACTTAGCCTACGTTGTGTTCTTTCGTTATGGTAGCCTATTATTGCATACCAACTAAGTTCTGCCATACTGGCTTGTCTTTTCGTTGTATTGTGCCAACTCAGTCACAAGATATCCAATAGCAGGACATCTTTTAAACCTCCCTACTAATGTTGGTACTCATTTCCAGACCTCGGAAGGATAGAGGTTGGAATTTGCCCAGATAGCCCGGTAGACGTCACTCAGCGAACGTACTAACCGTGCTCGGCGTTGCTTAACTTCTTTGCGCTTGCCAGTTTTGTATTTTACAAAGTACGGGATATATAGTAGTGTAATGTAATAAATTTTGTCGTACAGGTGATGTCGAAAGAGCAACACAACGGCGACGGCTTTCATTATCTGATATCCTACAAGAGCTTGAAGGATCAAAGTGATGCCGAGGTCACTGTCAAGGTCACTGACTGGCGTCAGGGTGAACTGGTCATCTCGAACCAGACTGAGTTTCGTGAATATGAGATCTACGTTCAGGCGTCGAACCGAGAAGGCAGAGGTCCGGAGCCACGGAGGAAGAAGGGATTCTCCGGAGAGGGCGGTAGGCGACGGAGCAAAAGACCAAACTACCTCCTTTTAAAAGAGACTAACGTTAATGGGCATAAGTAGAAATTAAGTAATGATGACAGTGGCAGAGTATGGTATAATCTAATCTAAGAATTTCTATAGCGCCACTGTATAATGCTCAAGGCATTAATCGATGGTCGCTGCTAAACAAAATCATTGTCCAAGCCAAATTCCGTGGTGAGTCAGGGTCGAAAAGCCTAAGAGGAGTCCAGAAGACACAGAAACATATAACAGTAATAGGAGGAGGAGGAAGAAGATGATGGCTTTGATGAAAGTAGAGCATCGTAATTGGTAACAGGTGAGAACATCATTGTTGTGCTTGATGTGCTATAGTTCCGCTGGAGAGGCCAGAGAATCTGCACATCCGCAGAACAACACTGAACAGCACAAGCGTCGAATTCGCCTGGACGGCCGTCGACGAAAGACCCGAGCGAATACGCGGCTTCTTCCGAGGATACCAAGTACAGACAGCACTTCTCTACTTGTCGCCTACTGTTTTCTGCTGTGCTACATTGAAGCGTATGTTGTATTGCAGTGTTTTGCTAGGGACGAATGACTGAGAAGGATTCGAAAATCTGCCAAGGAGACTACTAAAGGTGTTGCATGTTGGTTTGCATCGCCGCTGCAGTCTGTTGTTTTATGTTTTTATTGTTTTGTACTGTTTACTGTCTTGTATTGTTTACTGTTCTCACTGTCATTTTTACTGTTTATTGTTCTGTATTGATTGTTTATTCACGGAACCATGTTGTTTGATTGCTAATGTTGCGTTTCGCTTAAGCTAGAAATTGATACACTTCCATGGTCACGATTCTGATTACCATTGTTCAGGAGGCGCTGACTAAATTAGAGCTTGTCTTACCTTATCTTGTGTTTCCTTGCCTTTTCTTACCTTACTTTCTCTTGCTTCATCTTACCTTTCCTTTGATTAGTCTGGTTTACTTTGCCTTTCCTTGCATACCTTACGGTATCATACCCTAGCTAATCCTAATTACCTTAAATTACTATGCGTTACGATGTATGTTAGATCAACTTTTGGCGACCAGATGTGGATCCAACTGACGTTCGAACGGAGGACGTCGTCTTCAACAACTTCAGTCCGTGTCCTCCGCTGCTCGTCTACTCGTCCAGTGTCCAGCTCAGGGTCCGAAGAGGCATCTACAAGGAGAGGTTGAGGACGTGCCGTTGGACGGCGTTCGTGAAGGCCTTTACTCACCGGCTGTGGCCTCACTCGCGCATCGCCGCTGCGATCCTTGTCCTCAGCGGACGTAGGAAGGGCAACCTCAGCAACACCATCGAGTTCCAAACGCCGCAGGGGGGTAAGTCGGGCTACACTCGGGGTAAAGAACGGGCTATGAAGTCACATAACTCGTGATTCAGTCAGTTAAAGGGATACAAGACACATTGTGAGATAGCGTCCATGCATGCAAATATATGGTTGTAGTTGTAATTATGACAATTTATAAGTAAGTAAGTATCGTAAGTAGCGAACTACTTCTAGGGTGCTTGCAGTGTCGATTAATTGTCAGCGCAAGTATTATAAGAGTTACATAACTGTTAGATTTTCAATTGTTTTTGAAGGTCTGAACACTATTAGCCTCCTGAATATATGTCGGAAGGCAATTTCGCGCACGTAGACCTGCGACCCGAAAGGCCCGATAACTCATTTTAGTCTTAGTTGTTGGCACGAAACCATCGCAGACTTTGATTATCATCGCATCCGTAGTCGATTAAGATTTCGATTAATGTGGTCTGCAAGATAACGTGGTGCGCAGTTATGTAGACATGCGTTTTTGATGCTTGTGCTGTTCAGTGTTATTCTGCGGATGCGCAGGTTCTCTGGCCTCTCCAGCGGAACTATAGCACATCAAGCACAACAATGATGTTCTCACCTATTACCAATTAAGATGCTCTACTTTCATCAAAGCCATCATCTTCTTCCTCCTCCTCCTATTACTGTTATATGTGTCTGTGTCTTCTGGACTCCTCTTAGGCTTTTCGACCCTGACTCACCATGGAATTTGGCTTGGACAATGATTTTGTTTAGCAGCGACCAACGACTAATGCCTTGAGCATTATACAGTGGCGCTATAGAAATTCTTAGATTAGATTATACCATTGTCTGCCACTGTCAGCATTACTTAATTTCTACTTATGCCCATTAACGTTAGTCTCTTTTTAAAAGAAGGTAGTTTGGTCTATTGCTGCGTCGCCTACCGTCCTCTCCGGAGAATTCCTTCTTCCTCCGTGCAGATCATGCAGACCACGCTTGGATATCATGACCAAGATGTCGGCAGTATAAAGGAGGAAAAGAGTGGACCCCTTGACTGAGCCTAGATGAACGCCACGGATAAGGATAATCGCTGTAGAAGATAAGCCAGCATCACGGATGCTTTTGCTGTCTGCAGGAAGGTAGGACGTCATCCGCTTCAGCGCTGTGGATGACACGCCAAATGATAGATGTAGTCTGCGGACGAGAATGCTGTGGTCGACTGATCGATTGTAGCATCTAGAAGAGATCCAGAAGAGAAATGAGAGAGAAGTTTTCAGAGTCTATCGCCAGGAGTATGTCAGACAGACAGTCTGCAAGGACAGTCTCAGTAGAGTTGTAAGCACGGTAGGCCGACTGTCATGGAACAACTTGCTGTCGAGACAGTTAACAGGTTGCATTAACGTATGGATTTCGATTGGACATCACGGCGAATTGCGATGGTGGGCAAACAGTATAGAAATCCTGAGATTAGAATAGAATAGAATGAATTAGATTAGATTAGTGTGGCCATATGAAGAATAAGATTAAGGTAGGTAAGTTGTCTGGTGTTTCATTCAGTCCCAGGTCCGGTGCTGGATTTTCGAGTGACGGAAAGAGGATCTCACCACCTCCGACTGTCCTGGCTGCCTCCAGAAGAGGTCAACGGCATCCTCACGGGCTTCATCATCGGTCATCGCAAAGGTCAGTCTGGTCAAACTGACCGCTGAAAAGCAAAGAGATCAGCAGCAGACTATATACTGTGAACCTATACACTTTGTGCTCTGTATAAACAGTTAGCTCATCGCAGCTGAGTCTGGGTTTTGAACCCCGGTGGGTCAGATGAAGTTTACCACTGTTTCTCGTTCTAAAGCAAGACTGGTTGTCTGGTAGACTGGTTTAGTTTGCATCTTAGTTAACAAAATTAATTAATCACGACTTAACCTCACCTTGCTGTCAATTTTACCTTAAATGGTTTCTGTCTTGGTCTTACCTGACATCGTCTGCCTTACCCAACACTTTACATAACCTTTGTCTATGATACCTTTTATATCTAACCTTGTCTTACCTTTTACCGTACCGTATCATTCTTATTATAGGCCTATATATCTTACCTTTATGTCGGGGTTGTCGGCTTTTTGTAGGCTAAATTATCACAACCCTAACCCTAACCCATAGTGACCTTTCCAAAGTCTTTGATCTTTGCAGCTCAAGAAGTAGACTCGACGGAAATTCGGGTCAGCCGTCATCAGTTTGACAAGAAGTTGCGTGACTTTGAACCAAAGACTCGCTACGTAGTGTACATCCTTGGCCTGACCTCATCCGGTCGAGGTACCTCGACCTACATCGAGGAGGAGACGCGGCCGCCAACAGGTCATCTACGCAACTATCTCCACGGAGTTTTCACTGACTTACTGACTAACTAACTTACTCACTTACTTAGCCTACGTTGGTCCCACTTGCTGGAATCGTCTCCCTCGAGAATTGCGACTTGAGCTCCTTTCTCTCCCCCTCTCAGTGTTCCGCAGGCGCCTGAAGACTGTACTGTTCAACAGTGATTTTACTTTATCGGGTCGGAAGCACCTCTGTTGAGTTTATCCTCTAAGAGGCGCTTTATAAATCTCAAATTACAATTACAATTACAATACACCTATTTACTTATGTACTTGCTTGTTTACTGGCTTACTAGTGAATTAGTTTTGTCTGATGTTCATTAGTTATTAAATTCATTTTTCGTTCATTTATTTCTTCTTTCATTCATTCTTCATTGGTTCGTTCATTGGTTAGTTTATTTGTTCGTTAATTTCTTCTTTCATAGATCAATTTCTTAGATATTTCTTTTTGTCAGTTCTTTTCTTTGTTCACTTCTTCGTTTATTTATATATTTCTTGACCTATTTATGTTACTTTCATTTATTTCATGTTGAATCGATTGACTTGAACTGATTTCATCTGAGATATGATGTTGATCTTATCCAGTGCCTGATAAACCCTACATCAGCAGCCTGGAATTGGGTGATGACTTCATCGTCGTCCATTGGAAGTCTTCCCTCGAAGACCAGCCGTCGTTAAGTCCTGGAAACAACTTTCGACTTGACTACCGGACGATTGGTAACCAAGTGTACACCAATGATGATGATGATGATGATGATGATGATGATGATGATGATGATGATGATGATGATGATGTTCCGTCTTCCTAGAACACCATAACATTGCATTTACGCACTTGTGCAATTGACTGTGCAGCATACATTGTCAAACTGTCTTCCGTTGTATTAATCATGTGAGCAGCGTTTTTGTGAGGTACTAAAATGAACTGTGTCAAATGTCTTGACACATGCATACATGTGCATACATACATACATACGTACATACATACATGATGATGATGAAGATGACGACAACTACGACGATGATGATGATGATGACGAATGTTAAACAGAGAAGAAATTTACAGTGATTCCATCTAGTTTATCTGGTTCCACATGGCTTATTTAGTTCATCTCCGCTTATGTAGTTTTACTTGGCTTTCCTGGTCCATATTGGTTATGCACTTTGATACACTTTGCTTTCCTAGTTCCACTTAGTTAACTACTGTGAACTAGTCTACAGACTTCTATAGCGCCGTCACCATAACGCACAAGGCATCAATTGATGATTCAAGTAAAACCCGGAGTTAAAAATCGGCGATCCGTTGGAAAAACACGGTCGAAATCCCCTAGGTGAGGGAAACCAAAAACCAGGCTACGGTGGGCGAGCACTGACGCTAGTTCTTGGCTCACCTTGTTGTGGTTTCAGGGAGCTTCAGTTGGAACCAGACAGAACAGGAACTCCACTACACCTGGATTAATCTGACTCACCTGAAGGCTGACGTCACATATGAGTTCCAGGTTGTCGCAATTAACGCCTTTGGACAGGAAAGTCAATCAGAGTCCGAGTTTATCAGACTCAGAGCAGGAGAAGGTCTGTCTTCGTCTGCCTGTCTGTCTGTATGCTTGTCTGTGTGTCTGTCTTTCTCCATACATCTCTCAACCGCTCTCATTCTCTAAGCATCTGTTTCTGTCGCTCTCTTTGTTTCTCTTTTTCTTTCCCCTGGGTCTTTCTTGTGTATCTTCTATATCTATTGGCCTTTGTCGGTATGCCTGTCTATCTCTCTCTTATCATCTTTCTGTCTGTATGCCTCTTTGTCTATGTCCGTGTTTCGCTATTCATCTCTGTCTCTGCCTGTGTCTGTTCGTCTTTCTATCCGTGTTTAGCTGTGTATATCTACATCATTTCTGTTTGGTTTTGATATATATCCTCACTATCTATAGACCTCTATCTGTCGGTCTGTCTCTCCCTTATCTCTGTCTATCTGTATGCCTGTCTTTCTCTGTACCTGCATCGGTATTTATCTCTGTCTGTCTCTTCGTTTTATTATCCGTCTGTCTTTGCATATACGTCATTTCTAATATCACATCCATTTTTATACAGTTGTTGAAGAGACTTACTCGTGGGACTGGTGGCCGTGGATAGCAGCTGTCCTCAGCCTTTTCGCCTTACTCATCTCAGCGGTTGGCCTTGCCTGTTACCTGGTCTGTCGACGAAGATGCGGAAAGTATTCAGGTCAGTTCTTACCTATTCTCCAGGTAACCTGAGCTAAACTAAGGCAAAGTCAGAAAAGATATGGCTATGTTCTAGGTAATAGAAGATTAGGTAAGATAATCACAAGGCAGTCGTAATCGTGAACTCCGTATTATTTCGATGTACAAAACGCTAAGTAGTGGGACCAGCTTCGTCGGGGGCACTCAACGAAGCAGGCTGGGTCAGTGGTATACAGTGGTGCAAGACCGATTCTGTGCTAGTAATCGGCCATTTCACGTTTACGCCTCCTGTTTTGTTTCAGTTCAGGAAATCTGTTTCATCTGTTTCAGTCCAGGAAAACGAAAACCTCCACGGATGCAGCTCCGAAAGCCCCGAATTTCACGTCACCAAAAAGCGGAAGTAAGGATAATTTTACAACCGCAGATAGTGTTAAACATGAAGTAACTGATAAAGATTCTTTTAGTCACTGGTGGTGTCAGTCGCAAAAACAGAGCGAGAGAGAGAGTGAGAGAGAATAAAAAGGTCGATAATATAGCATTAATTTATAGGCGACGATTATATTATTAAGCACTAAATAAAGAATGTTGACAACCCCGATGAATTAAGATAAAGCGCTCGAATGAGATTTCAGTCGGATTTCATACCTGTTTGCAGTGACTTTCTTCACCAGTTGAGCAGAGGAATCCTCGCCACTGAGGAAGTTTCGGAAGGGTCTATGGAAAGCCTGGAAAACCTCACCTACGTTAGCGAATCTGGAAGTTCCTACGTGTACGGAAGTTCGGATATAACGCAATTCAACGAAGACGGGTCCTTCATCGGTCAGTACACAACCCAGAAGACGAAAGAACTCGAACCAGACACCACAATCCCGTCGGCAATGTCCGTCTTAGTGTAAGACAATGTCAGTAAGCCTAACGCAGAATGGCCCGCACCCAGTGCGAAACACTTTCACGGAGCTGTTGCTTATTTAAGTCTTCACAGCTGCCGTGTCCATGAAAGAAACTTTGTCAAACGCCTCCCTTAATAGGTACTAATGTAGAACGCTGTCACATATTTGTGTATATGGAATTAAGATGTGTGCTAAGGACTACCGACAAAAGCCTGCGGAAATTCAATGATCTGCCATGTATAGCCTTATTATAAAACACTTAGGCCTACGTTATCCATTCGGCTACCTCAGTGTAGAATCGTTATACTGTCAGCGATGTCTACGTATAGTGCTTTGATTAGAGCATTTGGAAATTTCAGTCATGAAACTTTGCCTTCATTAATAATCAACCAAAGTTCATTGTGAATCTATTTCTCTCGATCATTATTATATATATTTCTTGATAGCAAATCATGAAATTCTTTCAAAACCTTGCGGGATATGTATAAAGTCGATTGTTTAACAAGGATATGCTGGATATCAAGGTAGGATAACAAGGATATCAAAGTTCCCTGTTGGTCAATTTTTTATCTCGAAAATTATAGTTCATAAATATGAACTTTGATAACACTCTCAAAGATTTGTGGTGCAGAATCACACGTTTGCTGATGAAAGACAATCAACCATTTAGGAAATTTAAATTCGTATACGATTTGAGTAAAAAATAAATATCTAATTCTTTATTTTGTTTACATCTAGCAGTATCTCGTATACACATTGTACCTTATACGCATTGTACCTTAGCTAATATATTGAGTACTTTATGTCAGCAAAAATGTTTGTTAGCTTTCTGTTTAAGTGGGTTCTTGTATACTTAAGCCCCTACTGCAAGATTGAGATTACCAGTATGATTGAAAGTTAGTTAGTTAATTGCTTCTATCGCGCCGGTGTCTAATGCACAAGGCATTAACCGATGGCGCACCTAAACCAAGCCGCAATTAGGTCAATATCCAGAAGATCGCCTACTAAGAAAAGAGGCAGCCTGTGGCTGATAAGCAATTTGAAAATTGTAAGCCTAGAGTTGATAACGAACCGACATAATGGACAGATACAGGAAGCGCTCAGAAGAGAGAGAGCGTATTTGGATGCTTTACTAAAAGTTTGACCAATTTTCACCTTTGCGCCATTGGAGTCTGCTTCTTTCTAGTGGCTTATATTTCCTTTTCTCAGGTTTTCTCAACTGTAGACACTTATGTGTGTAGGCATATTTAGTGTCCCAATATGCATCATGTTTTGGAACGTGCTTCGTGTGTAGGCTACTTTATCTCCACGGATAATTACATGCAATATTCTTTAATCTGGATTTAAAGTGCATTGTCCATTGCCGGTCAGTATCTTAGATGTCCTAGTGCAACCGATAGACGTCACACTGTGAGTATCCTGAGAGCGAATAGTGCGTCACTCCAACCATATCTGACTCCACCTGGTGACAAACCCCGAAAGGACTTGGAATATCGGAAACGAGCTGTCTGATGAAGTCGCCAGAAGCCGAGAACACGGACAGGCGGCCGTTCTTGGAGTCGGCTACGATGATGTTGTCCAGCCGATCGACGCAGACTCCCTTGGGCCAGGAGAGACGTCCCTCGGCCGAGCCCCGCCCAGAGAATTTGGTCAGCAGGGTTCCACAGATGTCGAAGACCTTGACACAGTGGTTGGCCGAATCGGAGACGATGATTCGGTTCTTGCTGTCGACGGCCAGGAAGTCGGCCATGCAGATGTTGTCATCCCCTGAGCCGTACGATCCGAACTCCGTGATCCTTTGCCCGTCGGGGGTGTAGACCCCGATGCGGCAGTTGGACCTGTCAGAGACGACGAGGTCACCGTTGCGAAGGGTCCCGATGCCGCCGACCCACTCGAAGCAGCCGGGCTGCCACTGGGAAACAACCTCAGCCGTCGGACCTTCGAGGAAGATCAGAGTCTTTGTTCGACGATCTCCTACGATGACTGAACCAGAAGCAGTCAGAAGGACCGCGAACGGCTTGAGCGTATTGACGCTGAAGGTAGTTGTGCCGGTCTCGTCGAGGTATTCCAGAGTTCCCTTGCCATAGTCAGCGACGATGGCGTGCCCTTGCGGGGTCAGGGCCATCGATGTAGGTTTGTGGTGGGCGTTCTTTGTCACCCGCCAAGCAAGGTCCACTTCGAAGGGTCGATTCTCATCCATGCATCCGTTCATATCTGGATTTCCACGGTCTGGCAGTTGACTCAGCTGACACACCAAATAAAATGTATTTGATTTATTCACTAACTGGCAGACTGACTGACAGACAGACCGACCGACCGACTGACTGAATGAATGAATGACTGCGAAAGTGAACGAGTTAGCGAGCGAGTGAATGAATGCGACAAAAAGGGAATGAGTAAGCGAGACAGGAAGAGAGTGAGTGAGTGAGTGAGTGGGTAAGTTAATGCGACAATGAGTGAGTGAACAGTGTGTTGGTGCATTTCTTCATCCGATGATTGAGTGACTCGTTCATTCAGTCTGTTGATTCTCTGATTTTGGATGATAATCGACAATGCAAAGATATATGCAAATAAATTCGTTACCTAGTTTGTTTGGGGCTGCGGATGGTTCGTCTAGGCTCTATATGAATTATTTCGCCAATACATTACATTACACATGACCTAAAACGTTGATTAAGGCGCTACTTACTGTCAGACAATTATTTGCACCCGGCAACCGTTTGCGTATTACCTGTGCCTTTGCATCCGCTTCCGTTTCGTTCTCGATGGCGGATGAATTCGTCCGCGTGACTTGGTTTCCGTTTATTTCCGGTTCCGGTACGGCGGAAGTAACGGAGGGAAAGACGAATCTAGTCTTGCCAAACGTTTTTTGGTCTACGGCGTCACGTCCGGTCCATATTTCAGGCGTATCTGGAACAAGAGCTGAGTCTGGAATGTCCACTTCCTGTTGAGGAAAGATGTTACCAACCATTAACCTTACGGCAGAACGAAACCTAGGTGTGGATGAACTCGAAGACTCGTCGTGTTCTGGATTATCGTTATCGCTGAACGTCACCCGCTTCTTCGGTTTCCCGTCGGACGTTTTCGGACCTCCTCTGGTCGTCTGGGAGATTACTGGATCACCTCGGACGGATTCGGGTTCTTCATGGTCTGTTTGTTTTGCCTCGGGACTCTTTGGGAAGTCGCAAACTCCACCTAGCGGCACCTCGCTGAACTGAAGACACGACAGTTGGGGACACGGAAGTGCAGCAATGCGCATGACGGAAGTCCTTTGTCGCTGGTCATAGTAAGCGTGGATACAACGGAGGCAGAAGGAGTGACCGCATTTGGGAAGAAACCGGGGGTCAACAGTGAATTTGAAACACAGACCACAATATCGAAAACTGGCGGCCATTTTGTTTCTATGTCTGATTCAGCTGTTCCTCCGGAAGTAGTCTAAATGCAGGTCACATAGCTAACGTTAAGTGGTTAAATGCTGCAATGTTACAAGATCAGTCATGACGGAAGTTTATTTGCCTCACGAAATATTACATGGATGGACAAGTATTATTATTAATTATGTCACAGAAAATAAACATAACTTTCCAAAAGGCACTGTATGAGAAGTTAGGTAAACATACATACATACGTACATACATGCATATATACATGCATAAATGGACATTGTGACGTCTGATTGTGTTTTATACCGTCCGAACACCTTGTCTTATGGATCACTGGTGTTACCGTAGAAATAGAGTATATAATTGGCTTTGCAATAAATCAGCTTTTTTCAGTTAGATTGAAATATTTAATGTCCACATCACAATCAAATCAGCTCTAACAATGCCTGTCTACGAATAATGTCACACACACATACATAATTATGCACACATGCTTTCGTTGAAATCATAGTTTTTTATATTTCATATACGTACGTCGCATTTCCCTCTCATAGATTTACCATCAGGAATATCTTGCAGTGGAATCACATTCTGAGTATGTGACACATTTACCATAAACTGTTTTCACAACTAACAAGAATTATATAGGCCTCTCTGCTAATTTCACACTAGCACTCTCTAATGCTAATGAGGTCAAAATACTCTCAGGCTGAATCCGGGATTCTAGTAGAGTCGCTGCAATTGTGGCCTGCTGACAGACACCTCTGTCTGAAGATGCAGTCAGACATCTTTATTAATGATAGTACACTTTCCAAATGTAGACTTATCTTAGTATTTAATCCCTTCATTTTAGTCTCAAAATAAGCGTTCAGTATAGAGTCCGGTATGTTTTTCTTACTATTCAACTTTGACGTTTTAACAACATCTTCTTATCTGTCCATATCATGTACGGCATATCAGTACTATGTATATACCCATGACTAAATACATATAGGTGGGAGCGTAGTATAGCTTTTAGAAGGGGTATTGATTACATTATAAGGTACTTGAGGTGTGTGCTTGGCTACGATCCTATGCCTGCGCGTGTCTGCATATTTCTAAAAGAGTCAGTGTGTGTGTGTATTTGTGTGTGTGTGTATCTGTCTTTGTGTTAAAAACAAAGGAACTTTGACCTTCTTAAAGTTGTTACACACTTTACGCATGCTTGCATCAATCAAATGGAGACTATTATGTAGAGACATTGCGATCTGATCAAACGAGTCGAGACCTGCCTGCGGAAAGATTCGATGTGATTGCCTGCATGCCTGTTTATCTGTATGCATGTATGTATGTATGTATGTATCGTGTATGCATGCATGTATGTATGTATGTACCGTGTATGTATATATGTATGAATGTATGAATGTATGTATGTATGTATGTGTCTGACTGTCTGTCTGTCCGTCTGCCTGTCTGCCTGTCTGAATGCATATCACTGCATATGTATATGTACATCTGTCTGTCTGCATGCACACATGCATGTGCGTGTATGTATGTATGTACCGTGTATGTATGTATGTATGAATGTATGTATGTATATATGCATGTATGTATGTATGTATGTATGCGTCTGTCTGTCTGTCTGAATGCATACCACTGCATGTGTATGTACGTCTGTCTGTCTGCATGCACATGTGCATGTATGTGTATGTATGTGTGCATGTGCGTGTATGTAACGCCGGTCTGTAAGTCTACCTGTATTCTTAAAGATAAAGTTAGTGTTAAATCATGCATAAAGTTTTATCAATACTAATTACTGTTTGTTCGTTATGGATGTCACTGTTGCTTCTGGGGACAGACAGTTAGAGCACCACTTTACAAAACTCTGACGGAACTGTCTTCTTGTCGGTCTGTTTAGTGTTAATATGTGTGTGCATGTTGCTGCTTCACAGTAATTAGATACCTTTTTCTATGAATAGCCTACTATATGAGCCACTTAGCTGCAGGACTTTGGGCTTTGCTCATGATAATTGCTGTCTCATAAGTCATAACATATTGTAATTATTATCATTATTAGAGCATGAGATACAGTGATGTCTAGACTCTGTATGCATGTATGCTGTGTATGTGTTCGAAAATTTCTTTAGCGCCTTTTAAGAACCCACCGAAGGCGAGCCTCGCTGTATGCACACTTTTTATAGCGCCTTTTGAGTGCATCACAAGAGCGCTGCCTGCCCTAAATGATATCAAAGTCATTAAAAACAAAAATTACCAATAAGCAGCGTTCAGACAACTAGAAAAGCCACCACTGGCGGGCTTCGGCAGACACGTAGAGCCCAACTGAAGGATACCGAACCAGAGTTTATATATTAGACATCACGTTCAGAGTTCGAAGCAGAGGAGCAACGACAGACATTGAGGCTCGCAAAGCACGAACGCTAACAGCAAGCAGACCCTCGCAGCTGGTCGAAGATGCTGCGTCCGTATATCCTTCAGATACCAGATCTATAAAGGAAGACATTCGTCAGCAGATGACCAGTTGGTCGTAGAGTAGAACGGTAGCACAGGCAGCACCAATCGCGGAGTAGAACGATAGAACAGTAGAACGGTCAGCACAAATGCAAGGACTCTCTTGGCCTTTCCGACTGGAGCTTGATGCTGACCAGCTAATAACAGAAACTCCTCAGGGCAGACGAGTGGCCATGCACGAGACTTCGATAACAAATGTCCAAATACCGTCTAAAATACTCAAAACGATGGCGAAAGAGAAAAATAGCTCCAAGAACGCATAGCAGATATGTTAGAAGCCCAAAGGAAAGAAAATTACCGAGCAAAATCCGTCTGTGACCAACTAATTGATCAAAACCGCTATTCTACACAAACATGCGGCCATACAGACCACATCCGCGAAATGATGTCACAAGGAGCGACAAGTTACAAGCGACAGTTCATCCGCATACGAATTTTGCTCTAATAGCTCTACAATCGCCTACGATTCCTCGCTCAGTCGATGGAAATATGGCGTGTCAACAAATGTATTAAATGTATTACTTACAAGTCACAATCCGTGGTCTTTCAGAGTCCAAATGCGGATTCTAATCTGTGTTTGACAGGTAACCAGTATTCATAATTCCTTGCTTGGGTTGTATTGATTACCAGAACGACAACTGCTGCAATTGCAGTTAAGTGAACCGTCCTACTTCCTGTCTGACCCCCAACCTAAATTTCATAGCCTCATAGGTGCTCGCTGCACACAGACACTGACTGAAGAAACGGTAAATGTATAAATAACGCCAACACATGCATTTATTCTATAAATCTATATCCGTCAATATGATATTTTTAGTGCATAACCCAAGGTGCATCATTCAGTGTACCACAATTTCATGCTGTCGTGTGTATTAGAGTCGGATGTTGTCTTCAGATTTGAACCTAAGCATTGCCTGACGGAGGTTGATTAACTGAGCTGTAGGCTAGTTCACACGCCTGCATGGTGGATCGCAGGAATCGATAGGGCCAACAACTCAGCGAGCATTTCCAAACCTTGTCTTTATAGGTGTATACAAACAGGCTAAAAGTAAGTCTTTGGTTGGTCCTACAAGAAGAAGCCTTATCGAAAATATTGAGTAAATCTTGTCGATGTCTGAATAGTTCGGACTGTGCGCTTGCGTACTCTGTATGATATATTAAATGCACGAAACTCTATCTAGACATATAGTTCCATCCTAGAAATCGAGAATACAGTGGTATAGTACTCCGACGATAGTCTGCTGAACTGTGGAAGAGGAGGGAAGCGGCAACTTGGGTTAATGCAGAATAACTCCCGCTAGACTGCAGAGTTCGAAACCACATATGCAAATGTAGCTTTGACAGACACATCTCCATATCGAGTTCACATCTGCGCATTCGGTCTTCTCGTTCAAATATGTTTCGCAAGAAGAACATTATACAAATGTGTACGTGTCGCAAGAATTGACTGAAATGCGATATTCGATACTCACAGCTGTTTAAACTTTGACCATAGGATGTCACCCTCTGTCTGCCAGCCTGCCTTCCTGCCTGTGTCAGTCTGTCTGTCTGTCAGCCTGCCTGTGTCAGTCTGTAGATCCTTTTCTCTGTCTCTCGACCACAACTCCTGGTGGTGAGCGGTGGTTATTGGTCCTCATGACGTGGCAAATCCTGCCTCTCTGTTATACTGTCTGATTACGGGCTGCAGCGTCTTCAGACACTCCATCAGTTCCATCTCGATGAGGTAATCGCGCCCGCACGGACTCTGCTGCAGCGACCGGCGTCCCATGAACTCCTCTTCCGTCGAACGGAAGTCGAGTCCGGCCAGCGAGTGGTGTCGTCTGGCGGGAAACAGTCGCTCGCCAGGCATCGTGAAGGAGGCCGTGACAACGGACGCAGGAGCAGTAACAGGGTCCACGAAAGAGCTTCTGCCGAAACGCTGAGCTGCCGTCGAGTTAAGCTGGCCGCACAGGGAGCGGTTAATGGTAGCCGTCATTGGACGCTGGTGGGATTTGTCACGCGCAGACGGGGTCACGTGCCCGGGCACAGCGTGGCGGAATTCACGCGGAAAGTCCCCGCGCAGTTCCTTCTGGAAATCACATCGTAGATCCCGAGGAAAGTCCCCGCGCAGTTCCTTCTGGAAATCACCGCGCAATTCCCGTGGAAAGTCCCCTCGTGGTTCCTTCTGAAAATCGCCTCGTATATCCCGAGGAAAGTCCCCGCGTAGTTCGTTTTGGAAATCACCACGCAATTCCCGCGGAAAGTCCCCGCGTAGTTCCTTCTGGAAATCACCTCTTAGATCCCGCGGAAAGTTCCCGCGAAAGTCCTGTTGGAAATCGCTGCGTAGATCCCGCGAAAAATCACCCCCGCGTGCGTTTGGGAATTCGCCTGCTCGCGGTTCCTTCTTAAAATCGGCGCTAAATTCTCCGCGGAATTCCTGCGAAAATTCTCGGCGCAGTTCTTTTGGGAAATCTCGTCGCAATTCTGTACGCTGCTCCTTGGGGAATTCCGTCTGCGCGGATTCCTCGCCACCCTCTCCTCGGTATTCCCTTCGTCTCTCGACGGTAAAATCTCCCACTAGAAAGTCCACGCGTCGTTCGCCCTGGAATTCCCCGCCGCCCCCGCGCAATTCCTCCGGACTGTCCGCCAACGGGGGTGGCGGTGGCATGGGCGGTGGCGGGGTACCGCAGTCCAATCCGGGCAGCGATCCGACTCGGTTGAAGCTGGTTAGTTCGACGGGAGGGGGGTTGGTCCGGCCTCCCGTCTCCTCTCCGGGTAGGGATCGATCAGACTCCGGGGTACGCCAGGCAACCGGACTACCACGGGAAGTCGTCAAAGGCGCAGACTCGGACTTTGGGCGTCGGCCGGATATCCGGTGCTGGCGACGCGACTTCCGGTTATGATGCATGAGGCGAAAGATGAGAGCGAGAAGAACGGTCATGACCCCGAAGAGAAGTGCAAGGGTCATGTATAGGAAGAAGTTCTCGCGTCTATCTGTAGCAGAAACGACAACCGATACAGTGAGAAGATTCTACAAATTTATGACAGTCGGCGCATTTCTGAGCCTCTTCGAGTTCTGTGATGCTCTTCTAGAATATTATAATGCCCTTCCCGAATGTCATAATTATTCGAGCGCTGTAACGCTCTTTTCGAGCGCTTAATGCTATTTTTGAATGCTATGATGCTTTTCTTGAGTACTTTTATGCTCGAATGCTATAATGCTCTACTCGAGCGCTGTATTGCCCTTCTGGAATGTATTTCAGCAATGAGCACTGAAGATGCGGAGGCAGGGAGGGCGGAAAACGAATGGATGGATGAATGCATGCTTTGAAGGAAGTATGGATGGACAAATGTAAACAAACAGAGCAATTGATGTGTAACCTCAAATAGCATTCTATATATCTCATACCTTGTATGTATTTCCAGGTCCATATCCATTCGCTGACGTTTCCATACCACCCCGAAAACCCTCCCACCTTTCCCACTCCTAAACCATCGCCACCTCGCCCTCTTCTTTCGATCGTCGTTGGCAAGTAGGCAATCGTCTGCATAGGATGAGGTGTTCTTGCCAGGTCGGTCGAGTTTCTTGCCTCTCCGTTCCCTTTAATAAGGTAAGATAAGGTAAGATAAGGTAAGATAAGGTAAGATAAGATAAGATAAGGTAAGATAAGGTAAGATAAGGTAAGATAAGGTAAGATAAGACACGATGAGATGAGCTAAGGTAAAATGAGACGAGACAAGATAAGATAGGTAATCCGAGACGCTATAATGTTAGTCAAGGCGGTGTGTGGTGCGTCGTGGTAAGGTAATATCAGGTAATGTGTTGACTGAAGTGTGGCAACGTGGGATAAAGGAGTTTAGTGGGATAGTAGAGTGGGAAAATGAAAAGTAGGTTTAGGTGGGTCGACATCAAAGTGTTCAGTAGTAATAAGGTAGGGCAGTATAAAATACAAGTGTGCGAAGGATTTCGCTAAGCCAAAACATGGTATCAAGAAAATTGATCAGCCTTACAAAATCATCATCCATGAATAAAGTTCCATGCATAGGACCCGAAAGTGCGGAATACAGCGCAGTGAGGTAAGGTCAGCGCTTTTTTGAGGCACTTGAAAGGCATAATATTGAGTACTTTTACACATACATCGATACATAATACATACATACATACATGCATACATACATACATACATACTCACTTACTTACTTGCATTCCTGGATTAAGGAAGACGGTAAACAAACCTCGATGTCGGTTGGTGCTCTTGCGATGGTCCAGGCGGAGTTGTGTGACTTCGACAATGACCTCCAAGGGTTCGTTCGTTAGCTGTCGAGGAAGACGAGGTTCAGGGACCTCGGACCTCGATTCGTCGGCCTCTGGTACGAGAGTGGTCAGTTGGCGGCCAGAGGGAGTCTGCTGCTGATCATCGTCGGCAACTACATAGTCGTTGTCATCGACTTCCTCCTCGATCACTCCTCGAGGACGTCGAAGGCAGGGATCAGAGAGCAAAGGCTGATCCGGATTGTCATCCGAGGCGGATTGTGAAAGAAAGCCTTTGAAAACTGGAATATATATTGAAACTATATAACACTGGCCAACACATAATTTGTTGCCTCAAATGTTAGAACTGTTTCTGGGTATATTTGACCTGCTGATTCCAGAAAAGGCACCAGTTTTCTCCCAGCAGGTCTAGTTTTCGAGATATACTGTAGAACATTATGCCATATACCAGTCCTTGCCTCTGCTCGCCCATAAAACATAAGGCTATAGCTATAATTATGTAGTGCTCAATTTATTATGTGATACACTAAATAAACATAATAATACAAATACTTAAAAGAAAATGGTAGTACCTGAAACTGTACTTATATGATACCAAACAGAACAAGTTTGTTATAAAAATTTCAAGTCATTCGACACCGAAGAAGCTCCTTTTGTACGATTTCCGAGTGTGGCATCTGCCGGAACAATCGCGCATAATATTCCAGCAATAGTCTGCCATCATGTGTGCATCCCATCTTCCTTGATATCGATTTTCCATTGTTTTGATGTCTTGGTGAAATCTTTCACCTTGCTCTTCGCTGAAGTCACCAAGATTCTCTGGAAAGCGATCTAAGTGACTGTGGAGATAATGGACTTTAATGCTCATGTTGCAGCCAAGCTTGTTGAAATGAAGAAGCATATCCTCTATTAGTTGTGCATAATTGTCTGCCTTCTTGTTGCCAAGAAAATTTTTAGTTACAAGAACAAAGGAAGACCAGACACAAGATTCGATTTCATTCATTGATGGTATGAAAAGTGGGTCATTCATAAGTTGCCTGATCTGTGGACCATCGAAGATTCCAGCCTTCAATTTTTCCATTGTAATTCCTGGTAACTTGTGTACTATGTATTCGAAGCATGAACCTTCTTTATTCAAAGCCCTGACAAATTGTTTCATCAGGCCTAGCTTTATATGTAGTGGTGGCAGTATGATCCTATCTCGTGCCACCAAAGATTCCTTGATTACATTTTGAGCTCCAACCACCATGTCTTTCCTCGAAGGCCAATCTTTTCTTGTCCAATGTTCATGCTTGGCTCTACTGTCCCAAAGACACAAAAAGCAGGGATACTTTGTGTAGCCACTTTTTTGACCAAGGAGGAAATTTACCATCTTCAAGTCTACACAAATTACCCATTGATGTTCTTTGTATTTTATCTTTTCCAGTACTAAAGAGATGGCATTGTACTCTTCTTTCATCCTGGTGGAGTGACCGATTGGAATAGAACCAAATTTGTTGCCGTTATTTAAAAGCACACATTTCAGACTACGTTTTGAACTGTCGATAAAAAGACGCCACTCATCTGGGCTGTAATCCGACAGACCAATTTTCTTCAATAAGTTGCTGATGTCATTACAGAATACTAGGTTGTTGTCTTCGGTAAAGAATGGCAGCAAATCCTTTTCTCTGTTTCTATAAATTGTAATTTTCGTTCCAGGCTGAAGTGCATTCTTTTTCTTTAGTCTGGACGCAAGCAATTCAGAGGACTCTTTGGAAAGATTTAAGTCCCTGATCAGATCACTCAACTCTTTTTGGTCAAAACGTTCACTGTGTGAAGTTGATTGGAAATCACTGTCACTGCCCCCCACTTTCTTCACTTTCGTCATCTTGTCCGATATTGGACATGCAAGTCTCATCGTCTGAGAGCTGAGGTAGTTCGCGAAAAGGTGGAACTGGTACAAAATCCGAATGCGGAACAGGTCTCCTGGCTGAAGGTATATCAGGGTAAGACAACTTGTGACGATTATTTCGATTGATGCCTATGATATTAACCATACAAAAGTAACAGTCGTCGAAGTGGTTTATCTGTTCCCTCCAAACCATCGGTACACCAAAATTCAGGCAGCTTCTCTTTCCAATTGTCCAGTGGCGCAATTGTTCAATACAAGTTTTGCATACTGTATGAGGAGCCCATTGCTTATCTTGATCTCCAAGTTTGACACCAAAACAACCTACATATGCTCTTTTTACAAACTCAGAAATCGGTTTCCTGTTTGCTTTTAGTGTGTATTCCCCACAAATGTAGCAGAATATGTCTGGATGGTTAATGCGGCTCCGTCTGGAAGTAGCCATAACCTTAAGGATGTTCGCATCTGAGGAATTAAATGACTAACCTAAAAAATAGTAAGAACATGTAGTTATTTAATGCTCACATTCACAGATTGTTCTTGCGACCAACTCTTAATATGCCCTAAGACGACTGCGGCTGCTCTAGCTTTCAGGAGGCGGTTTATATAGGCTATAAATGCTGACTTCAGCATAATCTATTTACATAGTTCGAAACCATGAAACGCTGTATAAGCACAAATAAATTCTAAATGAGGCCATGAATTTAGTGCTGAGTAAGCTGTAGGCTACGGAATAGTTATTTCGTTGAATCAGCAATATCTCAGCACGCAGCAAGATATGCTGATTTTACAATATAAGGATGTAGGCATTATATGAATCAGCAAGAATTATAATTAGCCATAAATAAAGCTTATTATGACATTTTAGTTTTGCCAAAGACATCGTTTAAAGAGTGGACTGGGTTTTCTTTACAAAATCGACGATATCTCAGAAACTAGACCTGATGCACTCAATCCAATGACATTTTCTGAATCAGCGCCCAAAATTACCCCAAGAACAGGTCTAAAACCGAAGGCAACAAGAAACAAAAAATTTTCTGTTGGCCAGTGTAATTAATGATAATATAAAAATTAATCAGTGAATTACACGAATATTCCTACTAATATCGTAATAGTAATGATATTCGAATATTTATACTTACGAATGCTAATTGTATGAACATTAATATGAAGCATACAAGACCAAAAATTCGTATGAATTAATGTATGAGTTCCTGTGAAGATCATTTTCTGTGAAGATCGTTTTACATGATTAATAATATTCGATTATGATCGATATGAAGAGATTTTACACAGATTGACACGCAAGCCAACCCCCCAGTCAGACGTTTAAATACCAAGGCCTGCACACTTTACCTATTATTATATCTGCATTTATTAAGCGCCACTATATAATGACTAAGCATCAGTCGATGGCGCTGAGCAACTGTTAGCGAAGGACTTGCTCAAGGTCCTTACAAAGTGACTGTCTCAAGGAAGGCTCGAACCCGTACTCTCTGCGTTACCAGCTTAGGTTGTACGTCGCACCGCAACGCATATATATCTATGTCGGACGTAAAGATATCAAGTCAGACAAAATAGGACAATCAAACACACGGAGAGACGGAAGGACGGACCGACGGACTATTTAAGTCCAGATTTAATCAAGTTCAACTCATTGGACACATCATCATCATCGTCGTCGTCGTCATCATCATCATCATCATCAACAACAACAAAAACGACAATAACAATGACCACGGCAATGAGTATGATGAAGGGGTTAATTAAACTCAACATCATCATCATCATCATCATCACAGCAAAATGCAAACGCTGACATTCGTTTCGTTTTACCTTTGAGAGAACAAGACAAGCAGAGGGATGGAATGACAGATGGACGGACTGACAAAGGGAGAGACAGACGAACACAGAGACATACACGTAGACGAACAATGACGGACGGATGCACATCGAGAGGAAGAAACAGAGACAAAGAGATACCGGCAGAGATGCAGGCAGAAGCACTTGTTAGTTATCTGATCACTCCCTTGAGTCTAATCAAATTAGGAAACGCAAATAGATGTTGGATTAAATTATTAATCTATGCATGACCGCGAAGAATTAAACTGTAGGATTCAGGCGATGAACATGGATCAATAGACGACTGACGGACGTTACGAGTCGTGTGTGGAAGCCTGTGCATGGATTTCCATTGGACAGAAACATGTGGTCGGAATAATTTGAATAGAAACAGAACACATCATGAATAAAGCTCCAAGCATATGACCTCGTAAATAGCTATCAATCTCAAATTAATAACAGTACGAATATGAATCAATAAACAAATATTCTCATTTACTGATCCATAATCATGATCATGATGATCATGATCATCATCATCATCATCATGATCATCATCGTCGTCCTCATCACCCCATCACAATCATTATAACCATCATCATTATCATCATCGTCATTCTCATTACAGTAAAATGCAGACCCTGACATGCAGAGACATACAGCGAGATGAACAATGACATAATCGTCATCAGCAATAACGCCATCGTCTTCATCACTGTCATCATCCTAGTAGTCGTCGTCTTTATCATCAGAATCAAGAGCAACAAATGTCAACAAATTTTTTCATCATCGCCGTCGTCATTGCCATAATCATCATCACCATTCCCACCACCACCACCATCACCACCTCGTAGTCACAATCATCATAGTCGTTTCATTCATCAGCATCACCATTCCCATATTCATAATCATCATCACCCTAATCGTCATTTTAGCTGTCATCATCATTAGCATCCTGTTTGTCTTACCACATGCGTAGGTGATGCTGAACGGATGTTCTTCTAGGCCTGTGTCAGGAGAGCCACACGGACCAAGGTCTCTCGCCGCCGGATGCTGGTCGGGCGTGACCTTGGGGGAACACCTGCGCTTGCCCTGGCACTGCTGCTCGATAATTGGAGTGACGCACAGGCCAGCACAATCTACGATTGTGTAAACGTGTAAAGGTAAGGTAATCGCGATTAAATCAGGCGCTATACAAATGCACATCAGGCGCGTGTGCTGTCCGTCAACAATACGTTAAGAGAAAATCTCATAAATTAATACATCATCATCTCATTAGTAACTATCATCATCATCGTTGTCGTCGTCATTGTTGTCGTTGCCCTGATTGTGATCATCAGCAACATTTGTTAAAATTTTCCACTTAGCCAATTTTAAATAAATAAACAAATAAATGATTAATATCACAAACTGCACGAGTGAACGAGGGACTAAATGAAAGTCAATTTGATTCACAAAATGCAGTTTTTGTCTTATTAATTATTCGATCATTCAATGATTTGTTTATTTTTTATACTGTAAAGGTAGAAATTATCCCTTAAGTACTCAGAAGGTAGAAAGGTATGTCAAATCTTCGTGGCCTATGAATTAGACCTAATTAACTACTTAAATAACTAACTAACTTTTAAAATTATTGTTTTAGTTTGTTGCTTTGTTCATTCGTATAATTAATGGTTTTTCTGTGTTTGCTGACTTGTTCCCTTGAGCCTGGATGTTAGATTGGAACATTGTTCCACCCCAGGGAAGTCTGGTTCCAGTATTTCTGCCGACAGGATGGAGATGACGGTTGTCTTGTTACACCGTATAAGCAACTTCTCCCCGACACATACATTCCGACGCTGGAATCTGTCTGAAACGAAACACGCCATCTATAAGGTCACGCAAATTAAGGTATTGAATTGTTCGTAAGGTTAACGTTTGACAAGATTATGTAAGCATCATCTTCTTCTTCTTCGAGTTCTCTGTCCTCGGGAACGTCCAACGGCCACCAATTCCTCGTAGAAGGTGCTGAGACGCGTGGTTGACCGTGTCGAACGCTGCACTTAAATCAAGGTAGCAGGTTCTTCCTGAGTTCCTTGCGGCCCTAACTTTAGTTCTGTCGGGTTGTGTGTGTCCGTCCCTGTGCCTGTGCCTGTGCATGTTTCTTTGCCTGTCCCTCTACTTGGCCAAATGCAAATAAAATTACTTTGTTCTCAGATTATTCTCTGGATGGCACCTGCGTTATACGTCGTCTTTTCTAAATGTACTAAATGGACAACGGACCGCGCACGCATGCGTCTAAGGCTATTATAAGCTATATATAGATTCTTTAGCCAGTGAAGGAATTTTAGAACTAGAGTGATGTGGCGATTTTTATGGGTTCTGAGAAGTAAGCAAGTAAGCAGGCATTCAGGTGAGCAAGAAACATATAGCTTCTATTTATTTCTGTATTTCGAATTCGCACAGTTGAGGAATCAGATGAGAAGATTGGCTTCATGGCCGAGTGGCTTATGCATGCATAGGCCTTTGAATCACTGTTCGATATAATAGCACAATACTTTAGAGTGATAAGTAGATGGCGTGCATATGAATAGACCTGCAACCGAAAGACAGAGCTTAAAGCAAGCATCTACCAATCAACAAAGGTCGCGTTTATTTAGAATTCTTTAAAGATCTATCGGTTTTAATCAATCAAGCATCCGTTAATCAATAGAAGTCGTTTTCTTAAAAGGTTCAATAGATTGGGCAATGATTAATTGATTCAATAGATTGGGCAATGATTAATTGATTCAATAGATTGGGCAATGATTAATTCATTCAATAGATTGGGTAATGATTAATTGATTCAATAGATTGAGCAATGATTAACTGATTCAGTACATTGGGCAATGATTAATTGATTCAATAGATTGGGCAATGATTAATTGATTCAATAGATTGGGCAACGATTAATTGATTCAATAGATTGGGCAATGATTAACTGATTCAATAGATTGGGCAATGATTAACTGATTCAATAGATTGGGCAATGATTAATTATCTATTATTCGTTAGATGGCGCATTCCCAAGAATTCATTTGTCCATTTAAAAGGCCGCGTTAATCGATAGAGGGCGGGCCACTAAGGCTCACCGGGTCGACATCGGAAGAGGGTCCTGATGCTGGCATTGTCCGTCTGGCATGGGATGCTAGCTGCTGCTGCTACTGCTGCTGAGGATAATGATGAAGAGGAGGATGAGGACGCGGATGCAGTGGCTGTGGATAGGCTAAGGCTGCTGAGGCTGGTCGAGTGGGCCACCGCTGAGTGGTGACACCTAGCGATGGCCAGTATCAAGAGAAAGCGCTGAAAAAACGCGAAAGCAACAAGCATCATCACAACTGCCATGATCATCGTCGTCGTCGCCGTCATCATAATTGTCCTAGCCATCTTATTTACCCTAATCATCATAACTGTTGTCGTTTTCATCCTAATTTTTGCCATATTCGTCGTAATAACTGTAGTTGTTGTAATCATAGCTGTCGTGTTTTTCATCATAATTGTCCTCGTCCCATAGTCAAAATTGCCTGCATCATTTGTCTTAGTCTTCTATTAATTGATTATAACATCTATCTTTGTTCTATCATGATAATTGTAGTCCACCGTCATCAGTTTCATATTTAGCAATTTTCGTCGCGTATTTTGTCGTTGTTAGCGTCATCATTATCTTTTTCATCGTCAGTTTATTATCAGAATCATGAAGACGTCGTTGTTGCAGTGTGTCATCAACATCAACGGTCGTCATTTATATTATGTAGCGCCAGTTTCAACTTACTGCAACGCACGACTTTGTTTCCATGAAAGTAAATCAGCAAGTCTAAAGATTGCCTTCTATGTCAAAACGTCCATGACTGAACTACTCCATTACATTCCAGAAACCTCTACAATGTAATGTAATCAATTAAATGTAATACAATGTATATAAAGCAACGTAATGTAATATAAATGCAAATTTATATAGCGCTTATTCGCTAACTCAGCTATTAAATGAATACATTGACAGTACATTGTCGTTGGGAGGATCAGGCAGCGATGGAGATGACTGATCACCCGCCCTTATATGCCGAGACTAAGAGAAATGACGTCGCTAACACTTCATACCCATGGCTCCTCTCGGGGCTAACTTAAGGGATTCTTCTTCTGCCATGTGGCGCTTTTTAGTGTATCTGAAGTTCGTGGCTGATCACATAAGGGTCATGCATAGCGTTGTCACTGTCATGCTGATTATGATGAAGGTGATGACGATGATGATGGTGATGATGATGACGACGACGAAGATGATGATGATGATCACTGACTGACTGACTGACGATGGTGATCATGATGAAATTATAAAGATAACAAACTGACAATATATGGGCGACGACGACGATGATAACGACGATAGTGACAGCAACGTTGCCGAAACGTTGGCAATCAATAACTAGAAGTTGATAGTTACAGAACTATACAAATTGTTGTCATCGCGTTGCAACTACAACTCCAGCCACATCGACGAGAAAGACAAATATGACGATGATAATGACAACAACGACGATGAGCATAAGTAGGATTTCCGACTGACAGCATATCAGTTGCGTGTACAGCTCCACGCATTTCCTGATCCATGCGCTTGACGCTGCAGGGTTCGAACTGCGAACGCGGGTGTCAAAGTCGCCTTCAACCGTCCTTTACACCTACTCAAGGGTATAAAGCATCGATTTATGCCTTGTACCCTTCAAACGCTGGCATCGCAGAAGCAGCTCGATTGTATGAAATACCAACCAGTGAAAGAGATCCGGCTTTCTGTAGCGCTGTTTCTGCGACAGTCCTGGAATGAAAGCACCGCCATCCGCGAGTCTCCAGCCGCTGACCATGCCAAGTCGATTCCGACACAAATCAACAGCTCTCCAAGCTAATTAATATTAATCACCTTATGAATATTTATCATTCGATTGATGCAAATCGACGATTCCAGGCGCCTGCTACCGCGTAGCGTCGGCGCATTGCATTAATATTCATCGATTGCTAAAGGCCCAAGAGATCGCGACGTTAGATATTAATATTAATCATAAAATTAATATTAACATGAATATTATCATCCACAATATTATTATTAATGTGTATGTCAATATTAATCATTGAACTGTATTAATATTAATCACTGTAGGAACATTAACAGTAATATATGAATATGCATCGCTGTAGGACTCCTAGGCACCAGCAATAGTAGCCCCTTCGATGAGCTTCCAGAATGGATTGTTCCTTCCACCAGACTGTACCTGTTTTCCTGCACTGCATGTTCTCTGTCCGTTGACCTGACCTCCCACCCGGCCCACCCCTTTGTTGTCCTCTCCCCAAGGTCTGCATAGTGCGTTCGATACCGGCGTCGCATGGAGCGTTGTCCTGCGTTGGGCTTTGCAGGACACAGCCAAACGCCCGTCCGAGTGCAGGATGCCTCTACGCCACGGCGAATGTGGAAAGATCGCACTGGATGCGAAAAGCGGGAAATTTAAAACTAGTGGCGAAGACAGTTTTTATGAGGGATGCAGGAGAGGGAGGGGAGAGAACGAAAGGCGTAGATTTTGAAGAAGTGCACACTGGTGCAATTGTGTTCATTGGATATGAGGGACATAAACGGGTTTTAATTGGCATAAACTTCCCTATCTCTCCAAATAACTCATGCGTTTATCTTGCCATAATTTCATATGCAGTCTTGACCTGGAATGTTTCGGCCTTGACCTTGGAGACCCGGACCTTGCACTCAAATCCATCACTGAACATTATTTGCTAAAGGTCAATAATTTTTCAGATCGACAAAATCCCGAATAAAGAAGCTTCTTGTCAGCAGGAACCTAATTCCATGTGTGATCAAAATGTTGCCACGCCCAACTGCCTCCTCAGGCGAGGGCCTCTCAGACGACAGTGGGAAGAATGGTTAGCTCCTGCTTAGCGGAGACACGATGTCTAGGCCATCTGGTTTGCGACGGTGAAGCACAATTAAGACCGGCGCGGGCGACGTTAATGCAGTCGCGGGTATCGATCGATAGAGGTGCTTTTTACGCCGCTCAGTCGGTCGGTCGGTCCACAATGCATCTTGTTTGGCGGGAGAAAACTGGCCTTCGTGAATTAAAGATATGGCAGGCAAGAATCTGCTGAGGAGGAGTAACAAGAAAAAGTTGGAAGAGGAGGAGGAATATGAAGAAAAAAGGAGAACATGGATAAGTAGGAAAAGGAGGATGAGGGAAAGGAAAAGGAGGAGGAATATGAGGAAAAGAACACGGAAGAGGAGGAAGAGGAGGAAAAGGAAGAGGAGGAGCAAAAGAAGGAGGAGGAGGAAGAAGAAGGGTAGGAGGAGTATGAGAAGGAGAGCACGGAGCAGTGTTACAGCACGAGCCAAAAAAGGAGAGGTCTCAGAAAGCAAGAACCTCAGCAGCAAGACGAGGAGAAAGACGATAGGTTAGAAAAGAGGACGAAGAGGAGGACAATGAATAAAAAGAACAAGAAGAACAAGAAGGACAAGAACTAGACGAACTTAAAGACAGGAAGTCGACTTGAAAGATAAGGAAAGAAGATCAGTCTCTTTAGCTGGAGTTGAGAGGCAAGCACGTAATATGAGGGAGGGTGACAAGCCCTCTCCCTTGTCGTCTGGTCTTCGCACTGACAGTGTACTGTACGTGTACTCATTGTGACTAATACTTAGTTCATCGAGTTTCGAGCTACAGATCACGAGGCGCAATAGAACTCAACGCACGTGCGTGTTATTTGCCTGCTGGTCGCCGCTTAAGTGATCTGACGCATCGGAAGGCAGACAGGCCAGAACCTGCATGAAGGCCTACGGTAAATGATTACTGTACATGACCGGTAAAAGGTGGTTCTAATGCGTATGCATTGAATGTAAAGAGAGAAGTGGGAAGAGGGAGGCAAGAAGGAAAGGACAGCCAACTGGGAAGCGTAGACAGTGGGAAGCAGCTGGGACTTTCCCGACAAATGACGCTGCCTAACTAAACGTGCATTCGCCCTGAGCGGAAGACGATAGCTCAACAATAAATGTAAAGTGCAACGTTTTATTATAGCGACCGTATGGCCTCGACCCTGCTCATTTTTCAATAAATTAATCGGGTGAGATCCTTCGCCACCGCAATATTATATTTAGTGCTTTATATAAATAATAATTATGACCATATAAAGGCCTAGTTTTGTTACTTCATTTAGTGTGAGCACGCTCACATCGTCACGTGGTCCGTTACAAAATTTAAAGCTCCCAAGTAACATACAGGCTCTATATAGACAACGCTGGTGTTTACGCTATGTGTGTCACACGAACCGACGAATATAATTGTGCACGTTTTTCTATAGCGACCGTACAGCCTCAACCCTGCTAATTTTTCAGTGAATTTATCGGCTGCCCGTTTGAATGGGCCACACGCCCTTGTAAGGTCTCCGTGTACGGACCGTGCTAGCCCGAGAGACAAATCTCAGAAATTAACCAGACCCCGACGCGAACCGGCCTCACGAAGTGCCTCAATTTTAGGCCATATTTTACTACATTTCGAGTGATTCTTCGAAGTATTTTACGACTTTTCAGTTAACACATTCAAAGAACTTCTCGAAAATTCACGATCTCGTACATGTATTAATGGATAAATCTTTGGCACGTTGTAATAATTTATCCTGGTCCCCTTAGGTGAATTGCGTGGTGTCTATAACACACGTGCAGGACAACGATGAACTGATTTAGCGTATACCACATTAGGAACATACAACTTGGTGCAACTGTATGGTGTTTATAAAATGCATGGCCAGATTGAGGGGTCGTCCATTGAGGCAATCCGCAAAGGGGGAGGGCGGGGTCACCCAAACGCGGACATGGGTTGGAGAGTTAAATGTGTTAACTATTTTCTATAGCGACTGTATGGCATCGACCCTGCTCGGGTGAGGTCCTGCCCGTTCGAATGGGCGCCACGCCGTTTAAGGTCCCCGTGCACGGACCGTGCTAGCCTGAGATTCAAATCTCTGAAATACAGCCACCATCGAGGTTATGCCCAATGCGGGCGTCCGCATCTAAATTTGGTGCTTATTTTAGTACAACCTGTGCTTTAGACATCAACTAGCTAGTCCACTCAGACAGCAAGTCCACCCAGATGTGTCCATGACCTTGGGATGCATCCATGATCCATTGCCCATCCAAGGGCCAAGAAAATGAAATGAGTGCCTCCCTACGTAACACTTGTTGGATATGGGATACTTCATTTGTGTCATCGATTTTACACCAAGACATTTTAGTGAAATCAATAATTTAATTCCTCTACAACTGATTTCAATAAACTTAAGTTTGGATACTTATTCTGAGAACAGTAGCTAAACGCTGCACTAAATCATGGTAAACTTCAGTTTATTTAAAAAAATAAACAAGGCACCGCATCGTTTGAAACAAGGCTGTGTCGATCAACTGTAGCAGCCAGAAACAGACTTGAACTGCTCAGTCTTATGAAAATGTTCGTAACAAACACAAAGCAGCAATTCAGACAATTGGAATCATACAAATACAGTCAATATATTGCACCTTTTAAAAGAATTGCTATCTGAGATTGTTGACATCATGATTAGCTAACAAATAACAAACTGCATGGCAAATCTATATTTAGTTCATGACTACAAATAACTGAAAGCTCAAGAGATCACGTGCCAATCGTAATTCCAAAATGACTATCCTAAAAACTCCGACTTGCACATCAGGAACCTTGAACTTTGGAATCAGGTCATCATATTCCATCTTATACAGTCATATGACATTCTGTGTTGTAAAAATAAAGTATTACACTCGTCTGATTTGTAATACACAGTCTTCAAAAATCATCTCAGGCCTGCTAAGTAAAAGGAGGTCCCATGTCATCACAGAGTCTGGTCTACCGTTGTACTGGTCTGCTATTCAACAGTGAAATTTGTCTCATCACCTTGGCTCATCTTCTATCTTAACTGGTCACAAATGCTGCCTCCAGTCATCCAAACTGATGTTACAACTTCATCCATCCAATGTGTACCGATTCTGTTCAGTCAGATTAATCTCAATCCACTTTCTGATATTTCTCCATCTCCAATAATCAACGTTCATCTGACGACATCTAAATCCATCTGCCATTATTTCTTATTCCCAACATTAATCCAAACCCATCTGAATCCATCCTCAGGCATTACTTATTATTTCCTTTCATCTATCTTCAGCTGTGTTTGTCTGTTTACAGTAAGTCTGTCTGCTCTTATATCCAATTCATTCAAACTCATCTGAGCCAATCTGCTGTCTTCATTCTGTTTTATTTTTCATCTGTGTTCATCCGTGTTCATCTGACTACAGCAAATCCATCTACTGTTACTTCCAATCTGTCACATTCATCCAAACTTATCTGAGCCCAACTGCTGTCTTCATTCTGTTTTTTCATCTGCATTCATCTGTGTTCATTTCAGGCAGTTGTTGAACGAGCTGTTTAACCTGGTCGCTGATTGCGATCGTACGCCGTTCTATGTAGTCCTTGCTGTTTAGCTCCATCTGTTCTGGATAGTAGCGATAGTTTGCCATGATGCCAAATGAACCGGAGACTCCACGACTTGACATGTCTGCCATCCAGTTTAGACGCCATAAAACGGCTCCATTACGCAAATGGAAATTTGCTGTAAAATAATTAATGAAATTGTCATTATTACTATGATCCTTATCACCAATTTCTGCATCTGTGCTTATATGGTGTTTCAGTTTAGCAGCAGGAATGAAGCAAATGGCAATGGATTCAGCGGCACAAATTTCTGCAACTGTTGGCAACTTTGAGAACTGTACTTAATAATGGGTAAGGTAATGAACTTCATAGTACATTCTATTACATCCTCCCATAAGCTATGCTAGTCATCTGAGGTGTCATATATATGGGTGTAAGGGTCTTTTGGCTGAAGTGCATGCTTAGAAACAGCACATTAACCAGTCTATCTCTGCTTACATGCTGAATGACACTATATGTATTACCAAAATCACATGGTAATATGCCAATATTGGTAATGGTACTTTCACATGGTAACAGGCAGTAGTAAAATTAACACAAAGGATTAATTTCAAATTGGGGCTTATAATTTATAAAACAATGAACTCTGTGGCAACCACAATACTCAAAATCAGTCATTCCCCAAACTTATTGTTTCTCAAACAGGTCATCTGTTTGCCCTTCCATGATTATATCTACGACTGGAACTGTTCTTGGTGAATGAGCTTTTTCTGTAGCTGGATCATGATTTGGAACTTTCTTCCTGTACACCTCTGTTGCTATTTCACCTTGTTCTCAACTTAAGACTTCCCTTTTTCAAACTGCTTATCCACCATAGGCTGCCTCTCTGTCATAGTGGACTGATCTTCTGGATTTTGACCTCACTGCATCTTGGTTTTGGTGCACCATCGGTTGATGCCTTGTGCATTAGACACTGGCATGATAAAAATTATTAATTGAGTAACTAACTTGGCCAGCAGGCATAATTTGTCTGGTAACAGGCCAGTTACTGTGATATGCATTCATAAAACAGACACTTGTCTGACTAAGTACTGTACAAGCAGCATTCCCATATGGTAATATGCTACAGCCATAGCATTTTTCATCACCAGACAGTTTAAACCTATATGCGTTCTTGTCATGCTAATTTCTGCTGTTACCAGACCTTAACATTAATTTAAAATGGTACTAAACTTGGAAGCAAAACCCATTGCATACACACCGACAGGGTTCAAGACGTAGCCTCGCTTCTTTGCCACATAGAGGTATCGGGCACACTGTCGTAGCAGAACGCCTTTTAGGGGAGAGAACCAGCGTGGTCGATCCAGCCAAGAATTGGACTGCAGGACATCACGCAACACAGAGAAGATGGTATTCTCCGAAGAACCAAGGGCAGCAGACAAGTCGACGATCTCCTCACTGGATAGCAAGGGCTGGTCAGGGTCTTCACCAATTTCTATTCAACAGAATTATAGGAACTATTATCAAACAGTGTTAAGGTAAGTTAACATGAAGTAGCATAAGCTATCAGTATAATAAGGTAAGTCACATCAAAGGTAAGTTTATGTAACCTAAGGTAAGACCTACAAGTTACCATGAAGTTATAGTCAATTATTATTATTATTAAACGGACATTTATAATGGGTGCAATTAATAACAGCCTCAAAGGCGAGTGCAACGACCCTAAAAAAGTCCTACCGAGTAATATCATGGTTTATAGACCAACAGGAAAGTAAAGAAATCTAGGCAGACCTATTAAAAATGTAAGTTTCAAGCTTCTTTTTAAAACTTGTCACTGGCTGACTGTTAGGCTAAGTTAAAGTAAAGTAGGATATATTAGGGCAATCTGAGATAAGCTAAAGTTATGTCAGGCAAGTAAAAAGAAGGCAAGTTAAGACAATACTGCGGCTGACATTCATGCCTCAAAGCATTGTTTTTCTATTAAGGGGTAATTCTCACATTACTACTCTATAGGAATGCGTTACCACAGAGATGAATTCGGAGGTTGAGTTCATCCATGAGCCAGTCTCTGAATCCAGGAATTGGAGACAGACTGGCAAACTGATGCATTCGAGGAAACTCTGTTTGCAGTTCCCCAATGACCCGCTTTATCAGGTTATTGCCAAACTCTATACCCTGAAGACCTAAAACCACAGACAATGTGTTTGCTTATTTCTCTATTTACATACTTATTAACATTACATCTCTAATTTATCGATTATTATTATTATTATTACTATTACTGTAATTATTATTACCCATTACTGAGCCCAGTTACTCCTCAGATGGGTTAACATCCATGTCACCGGGTGCACACTCAGCCCTCAATCCTTTCAGGCTTGTTAAATAAGTTCAAAACCGGATTTTTGCATGTTTGAGCCTATGCCAAAGATTCTTCTAAAAATTCTACAGAAGCTTTTACACAGAGTTGTTAAACTGCATTCAATTCTCTTCAATACCTGAACAATAGATACACAAAACCTTCATCACCATCACTAACAACCTCATCATTGTTGTAGTCATCATCACAATATGTAACCATTTGTTGTCACGGTTACAACTACATCATGGGATACAACTACTCAAAAAAAGAAACCTTTTTGTGTAGATGTTATTGAATAGAATACAGCTGTTGTCGTGGCAACAGCATTCTCTGAGGAAAGCACTTCCACTGGAGCATCAGAGTCACATTCTCTGTCACCAGATGTCACCTGGATGTTTTCCAGTATCGACTAAAGTAAAAAAACAGAACAATTAATATAATGTCACAAACATTAATTGTAATTATATCATTATCTTTTACTATTGTTACAAATGTAAACACAGATGTAATTGGTCTCTGATGAGTCTCTCTTGAAGACAGGCACTACATAAATTTGTGATTACAATTACAAATTACAATTACTATCACTTATTGAAATTCATGGGCCAAACAACAATGAGTACGTATGCATGTACCTGAATATGTAGATAGTGGTTAGTGTGATGTCAACAGACAGGTTGAGGGTTCAAGAACCCACCAGGTTATTTTGATGCTTCAAGAATTCAGTTAAACTAGTGCACCCTGGTGAACTCAGCCATAGAACGAGAACATTGACTGCACAGTGACTGATTTACCTGCATGTTCCATGATATCTGTGATGTGATGGCAGCATGTATCACAACGACTGGCTCCCTTGGCAACGTGACATGTGTGAATGCCAAACAGCGACGATATGGTCCAACTCTCCGCTTGAGGTCACCCCAGCTGCGAATAGACTGGACCGCCTCATAGGCACATATCTTCAACAACACCACCACCATTATCATTAATATTACCGTAAGTAGTTGACATCATCATTATCATCATAATTATCGTCATCATCACCTTATTTAATCTTGGAAGTCTGGGAAATCCTTTGATGCCATTATCACCATCACCTTATGCAACTGACATCATCATCATCACCACCACCATCATCATCATCATCACCTTATCTAGTCTTAGAAATCTGGGAACTCTTATGGCCCCATTATCTAAAAACAAAAGGTAGTTTTCTCATTGACTGGTTCTAGAACTGTATTCCACCTTTACAATCCTTCGGACAAAACCAGTCAGGATCCAAAAGGTAACCGAGAACAAAAGACAAGCCACTGAGGACAAGCATCATTACTATCATCATCTTCATCATCAACATCATCATCATCATCATCATCAACCTCATCATCAGCAACACCCAAAAGCTAAAATTATACAAATGCTGCATTCTGTCATGCACCTTCATAGTCCTCTTCCTATTTCCCAATTAACCATTGCTACTTGTAGACCAGTTCTGGCTGTAGTTCTAAAAATTCTGAAGTTCTATGAGGAAATCTCATAATATCTTCAGAAACTACCTCAAATACCCACAAGCCAACCATTAAAAACATCCCATTCTATGTCATATGCTTTCAGCCTAGGTCTTCCCCCATTTCCATGTGGGATAGTCAAGAAGAAAAAGTTCTACTCTAATATGCAAGGCTAACTGTATATGTGCCTAAAGCATTGGTAACACACTAATACCACCAAACAGGGGCAAGTAAATAATTACTTTTACTAATTCAGGTGACTGTTAGTAATAAAAGTTAGTAAGAATAACAATAATAATTAAACAATTACTTCTACTAACTAATACAATTGACTATGACTGTTAGTATTAAAAGTTAGTAAGAATAACAATAATAATTAAACAATTACTTATACTAACTAATACAATTGACTATTAGTAGTAATAATAATCCATAATAAAACTAAGTAAACAATTACTTATAATATACTAACACCAGTAAACCTATCAGTATGGTAAAGTTTAAGTACAGTAATCAATCATTCATTTATAACATGTCCCCATCAATAATACTCATCAGAGGTGTGATGAAGTGGGCTGTTTTCACCGATACACAACACACAAGAACAACGTTTCAACAGTCAGACAACCTTAGATGGCTTGATAAATGGTTAGTCAGTTTGTTACTTAGCTACCAAGACACTTAATAATATTTGGTGCTTCTTAAGTGCCTAACAAAAGCACTGCCTACTCTGACCTAAATGACATTAACGTATCTTAATTAAGAACATAAAGTTCATCAGTAATCAAACAGATAACAAGTAAACAGGTTGTAAATTTCAAATGCTAGGGATCCCGGATAGCGAAATAAAAGGAACCTAGTGAATGCTTCAGTTATCTAGTAAACGCTTGGCAAACAGTCTGCATTACCTTTTGCAAAAGGTCACATGGCGATTCCCAGGTCACCTTTTCCAGGCGGAGTGATCCGACAGACATCCAGATGGAAAGGAGGTTGTGGAGAACGGAGTTCATTGTTTGGAGCTGATGATTGTCCTGGTCAACCCCAGGTGACCCAAGGATCGTCTGCAACAAATAAGAGGAGAAACGTTGACGAACAGAAAAACAAAGGACTTTAATATTAAACAAGCACGAAATGATTCATGACTGTAAACTCAAAATTCCTCAAGTGCCACTTAGGAGTAAAGTCCAGGGTGCCGCCTTATTCAAGTATTGTATCAAGTCAGAGAGATTGTCCAAAGAAGTACAGGATCCTGTTGCCAGGAGACCAGACACGAAGGAGACACATGAGCTGTTACTCTCTCTATACTCTATAGCCACTTTTTGTCATCTCAATACATTTAATTGTAAATCCTTGATTGTTGCTCTTAATCTGAAAGCCTTGCTTAATGGGTCGCAGTTGGTAAGCATACTTGTGTGTTGTTACAGCTATTTACTTGTTCGCTTCACAAAAATATCTCTACTAAAATTATTTACTTATTTTAGTTAAGAATACTTACTCTTTTTATAATGAAACAAACTGGCATGAATAGTGAAAGAAAGCTAAAATGACAATAATGGCAGATGTGTAAAGCAGGAAGTAAAGTGCAACATGAATAGGCATTTAAAACTTATTAAGTCATGGGAATTAGCTTATTCACAGGCACTCAGTCAAAACAAAATCGATAGGCAAGAAGGGTCCAGTACCAGGTCAAGATCCAAGAGTCAGGTACGCAGGCAGTCAGATGGCTATGGTGGGTGGTGTTTGGAATTGGAGATATTCTTGCAATCTCTGTTCTATTAATTCAGATGGTTAAACAGTTACAAAACAAACTGCTCATTAGCAGCAGATACTATGACAAAGTTAGTTTGGTAGTCAACCTGGCTTTGCCCTAAGTGGCATTTCGATAGCAATCTGGTCACAACAATGTTCAACCATTACTTTCAGCTACTAAGACTTGCATAATTTGCTTACAATCACATCTGATCTAAGCTGCAGAAGAAACCGGATGCCATTTTCGATCCGACTGAGCAGCGTGAAGAGCTGCTGATAACGAGGCACCAGCGCAGAACGAAGCCGGTCTTCGATCCGTGACAACCGACTGTCAGACGGATGGTTCTGAAAGGCAGATTGCAGAATAAGAAAAACATCTTAGCTATCAACTTAACTGTATTCATATTGCCCAGAAAGTACTGACAAATGCTTGTCTGTGCTTCCTGTGATGTTGACTGAATGAACCTTTGATTTACTGACCTACCTGTCAATATTGCAATACTGTATTGTTATCACATGATACTGTTAATGTTTTATGCCAATATTATGTTGTGTATAGCAAATCTATGTTCCTTTTGATTTTACTCTGGATTCAGTATTGTCCAAACGAGTGTTGTCACAAGCTACACACGCAAAGTACATGAACAGACATTATGTTAGTCAGAGGCTCCACTATGGCTGACAATCTTCTTCGCTTTAGCAATGGTAGTTGGTCTAAACATCAAGCTCAACGTCTCAGAAAATCCAAGGCAGACAACAGCAATAACTCCAAGGCACGAACTTTGGCTACGCACTGATTCCACACAAAAACTTGAGCAAACACCACAAATATAGCACATTATACATCAAAATTAAACTAGAGAAAAATGGCTGCCAGATATCAGGCAGAAATATTTCAGCCACGTTTAATTATGCACTATAGTACAAGCTGTGTTATATTACACCAAGTGGATCACTGGATCAATTATATGCACCACTGGATCAATAATCGTTATAATCACCTGTGCTACGGAGGCAGTGGAAATCTGTGCAGCAAGACGCTCAACAAGATGGTGGTCAACGCCAAAGCAGCTGGACAATGTTCGGAAGAAAATGGCCTTCTCTGACACTGTCAGCGTCCCATAGAGCTGACAAAGAGACCGCGCTTTCCCCTAGTAATTAACAAGCATCGTATAGTTAGCCGGTCAGTCATTTAGGAATCAATCAATCACTGGATCAATAAAACTATCAATCAAACAATCATTCATTCATTCAGGTAGTCCATAGGTGTCCACTACATGTGTAATCATACTGTTCTGTCTTGTGCCACCACAGTCAGGCAATCGATGTTTGGCACCAGTCTGCCAGATCACCAAGCCACTCTTTCTTTTTCTTCAGCTCCTTCCTTAATTCCCAACGTTGCAATGTTTCTTTTAATTGTTTACAACTGAATCTTATCTAGCATTTATCAGATCCAACAAAGTCAAATCCCACAATAAAACCTGTTCTGACCATCAAAGAGCCAACTGGGCGACGCCCTACCTCAAGTGCAATCAGGTTGGCTTCTGGGGTGATGAAGATGTCCTGCAGCTGGGACCTTATTGATTCTTCAGCACTGCATGAGGTAGTGACTTTGTCATCCGCCAGGTAGCACTGGCTGGGGCTCAGCTTCAGGTTCAAAGGTGAGTAGCATCTCTGGAAAGAAGCAGAAAATTTCCCCTTCAGTAAAGAACATGGCTCCTCAATCATTCATTCAAATCGTCCTAACATGTGCTGAAATACAGCTGTCGTTGTCGACTTGAATACAACAATCAATCAACTGACTGATTCATCTATTCTTTGAGTTACCTGATCAGGCTCTGCACTGCATTCAACACACAACACCTAATAACATATCACTAATCTATCCACTGGTCCATCCATCACTCAAGGGATGGATCAGTGGAACAACAGATTGTTCGATCCACTGGTTCACTCATCAGTCAATGGATGGATCAAAGTAACGACAGACTGATCCATCCACTGGTCTAATGATCACTGAATAGATGGATCAAGGGAACAATATATCTGCCTGCTCACAAACCTGCTTATGCTTCTGCAAATGAAACCATCTAGCTGTAGTTAGGTCACAGTAACCGTTTTGTCGCCAGATAATTTCTGCCTAAGAGTAACAACATTTGATACATGTTGCTCAACAGCAGATATAAAATGTTTTTGGAAGTGTAGTTTTCTACTCATTGTTGGTTACGTAAAATGATTATTTCTGGAGCTTTTCCAGAAAAGGTCTAAGACACAATCTGTCTTGAGAGAGAATACAGTCACTGTGGCCAAAAACCAGACACTTATAAGAAAGTACTCTCAGACCACTTGAACCCATTTCTGTCCAACTCGTTCTTCATCAACACTGTTGCAAAATGAAATGTTTTATTTTTATTTTATATTATTTTTAGTTTATGTTTTATTCCATAAAAATCAGATCATCTGGTTACTGTAGTTCTAGCCAGACAGCAAGGCATCATCTGACTAAAGCTGACTTCAGCTGTGCTCCATTAGAATCAAAGGCCATATGGTGTCAAGGGCCAAGGGTACTCACTGAAATGGTCCAAATCAATCTTCAAAGAAAGAGAAAAAACTGCTATTTTATTGAATACTATATCAATGACGGGGCTTCCAAGGAATGGTTAGAAAGGTCTCCCCTGCTGAATGGGGCTAACGTACAACATGTGAAGCAAGACAACCTTTCTCACGTAAAGCAAGGCCTGGCAGCGACCAACAGTCAGTTGCATATATTAGAACAAAATACACTCAACAGGACAATGCATTTGCAAACAGCTTCCAAGCTAACAGGCCCTTCACAAGAAAACTAGACATTTTTATGAGCCACTGTGTATTGGCCATGTTCAATAACGCATATAGAACAAAGAACGATAAACGATCATTTCCTTGTCAGGGCTAAATAAATTACATGCTGCTCACACTGTTTAAATCCTAAAATTAGAAAAGCTTTATGATTCGTGGAAACTGTCAGTTCTAAATAAAGTGCTGTTTCAAAGAAGATGATCAATTCCTGTACAGATGATTAGTTTAAACTAAAATACTACGGGCGATCTGGTTAACAGCATCTCGAGTCACACAATTAATGCATCATGCGGTACGACCCATGTCATCGTGGGAACTGAAGTAACATGATTCAGATGCCTGCTTAGAAAACATTCAAAAAATCACAACCATCACGTTTTGTGAAATGTGGGTAAGTCCTTTACATGCAATTCCTGAATGATGCTGGTTATTCGATATTGGAAATAAATAAAATAAAAATAAAATATGGGTAGTTATAAAAAAACTGCACACAATATGATGAGTTAACATCCATTAAGTAAAGTCAAGTAATGTGATCTAGAAAGTTATCATGACACTTCACACAATTCAACGTAATGTTGACAGCATATAAAAATAAATGGCGCAAATATGATTCAGACAACACTTAAGAAACTTCATGCAATCCAACCAGTACTGTATGTGAAATGATGTAACATGATAGTTAGATGTTATTACGAAACTTCACGTAATACAACAACCAGCACACTTCACAAATGTTCTCTTATGTTGTCATGACCTGTGAGTGCTTCTAAGATTCACTTGTGGCTTTGCAAAGACCTGTGAAGAGAGGTCTGCAGTTGTTAAAATGTTGTTGCCATATATGCACTTCAGCTGCAATAGTTTTTAACACCAGGATCACGTGCAGAAGGACTATTGACGATAATAGTGTGTAATAAATGAGCAATTACCTCATCCTACTAGATCTTACCATACCATACCTGACCCTCCATAGACCAATTATTATTCCATACACTATGAGCAGACTGGTTGCAAAATGTGCTGATAGGTTTGCAGTGAAAATATGTGCATGCTTTGCACCTCTTGTCGATGCATCCAGATTTGCCTCTAACAAAGTCTTACGCAGGCCTGCAACAATGGAATTGCAGTACTCAGGTGTGTCAGGATTAACAAACGTGGATATGCACACTTTGGAAGTCTTATTGCAATGGCCTGAAGTTCACTCCACACGTCAAATGTTTCAACATCTTTGGAGTTTCCATGTTACACAGCTTGTACCATTTTCAAACAATGTTCCGTAATTTGTCTTATAAATGTTGCATTTATCTGCAGGATGTGAACATCATAGAAGCAGCCAAACACCGAAGTAATCTGTTGCATCAGCGTTAAATCTATTGTATTGATGTGCCAAGAACGGCAGGGCAAAATCTCCCTTTGAATTTATTTTTGAGGTTCTGATAAAGGTTTATCAACTCCTTCATACGTGATCTGCTTCCTCTTTCTACTAATATGGATCAACTTTCATAAGTGAATTGCTTCCTCTTTCTTCTAGTATGGATAGTATCTCATCCAAAAAGTGTTCATATATCAGATTCCTCAGCTAAAAGTGTTTTCACAAAATTCTGTGTCACTCCTGAGACCTTTGAAAAACTTCTTGGTTTCTTCAAGTTGATTCATGGCATTGTGTATGTTGAATGTTTTGCTTGTATAGTTGTTAGCTAATCATGTTGATCTCAAATAGTACGTCATACCACACAACACGAGCAGCAAGATTCAACAAGTTGCTGCGGAGTTTTGACCAGCCTTCCCAAAACGAGTAACACACCTACAGGTATATAGTTAAAGTGTGCTCAGGCCTTCCCTATGCTAGCTAACAGTGTCTGTGGTTCAATTCAGTCTGTTCTCCTGAGGACTGCAGCTGTAACAGTTCAATTTCCACAATCCTGAACATTCATTGTTTTACTCGTTCATATCTGGGGAAGGGCAGATTTTTTCATGGGCACAATTTTGCAGCCAACTGCGCCACTCGATTTGCGACTAATGGGTGCACTAGCATCAGACTACCGGTAAGTGGAGGACAGCACTTTGAATGTCAGCAACAGCACTCCCATGTAGATCATCACTCCCATGGCATTCAGACTGCCCTTGGGTCAGACTGGCCCAGTAGAAACTGTAAAGATTCAGCCTGAGTACTTACTTCTGTTATACACTGAATGCAACTGGTGTCCAAGCCATAGTCAGAACCCACTGTTACCATCACTGTCCAACCTTCTACGAAGGAGTGAAGCCAGTCCAACGATTGACCACCCATTCCGTAACAGGCGCTAGGACATGCGACTAAGATGTTATGATGATGCATTTACATTGAGGAGAGCGAGCAGGGTTACACATCTGAACTGATGGCGTCACAAATGTCCTCGATGAACCTAAGCAGGACCCTATCCATGGAATGCCCCTTCCTGAAGCCAGATTGTAGTTCGACATATGGTCATTTGCTTATATATAGAATACCATTTTTTGAACAGCAATTATCTCAGTAACCTTTGATAAATATGTACAGTCTAAGACTGGCCAGTAGTAGCTGATGTAAAACCGTGTACATTTATGTTTATCTTTTAAACATCTGTTTAAACATTTACCGTTCCAACCTTTTCAGCAAAGGTTGAACTGTGTGCTTTTGAAATGCTGGTACAGCTGGTACTTGTTACGAGATTACTGCGTCAAATAAATTTTACCAATGTTTTACTGAACATAGATGCACCGTCCAACGTTGTTAGACCCGAATTAACTGGGTGGGTGGCCACCTTGTCGCATGGCGCTACAGAAATACTAATGTAAATCATCACTTATTTAGCGGTGGTGAAAGATCACTCCTGATAAATTCACTGAAAATAAGTAAGGTCAAGGATAAACAGTCGCTATATAAAACCGTGTATATTTACATTTTAAGTGCTACTCACCGTACAATCGGCATTTTTCCGATCGGGGCCCCGAGTAGGAGAGCCCTCCTTCTTCATGGGTACGTCTGCCATTCCATGTGATTTTCCAATTGAAATCTATCTTGGGCGCTACGTGAGACCACGACTTCAATACGTTAATTTGTCGCTGAATCAACATCAAAAACAGACTTGTACCAGTTCGCTCTAAATACTCCATCATAACGGTCCGCCCCATTTCCCAGTAAGCCGGCCCGGACTCAGCGGGGCCCAGATTTCGTGGTAATCCTCTCCCAGTTCCGAACGCATCCAATTCTTAGAAACCGGCCATTGACGTTCAATGAACGCCGAGGACTTCTGAGAAATAGTAAACGCACGGGAAGCTAGGCGCACTACTTTAGCCAGCGAGGTAATTGACCTAGAGAAAGCGCTGCCGTTTTATTGGCCTGCGTCAGTTGAAGCTGCCGGAAACTCCGCAGAGCCATGCCAAATGGTAGATGCACCAGCTATCAACAATGCATCCACTAATGCAACTGGGATGTGGAATTCTGTCTCACTGCGTGGTTTAAAGATTATTTTTAACTCAATTGTGTGACCTTGCAGATGCCACAAAACCTATCACTCCTGTCTTTCGCAAACTGTTGCTAGTTATATGTCCACTGACAAGTTTTAGTCTCCATCAAAAACTGGGCAGTAATCAGAAGAAAAGGTCTCAAAATGCATTCATTGTCTAAGCGAACCGGCGCTTTATAAGTCTTTTCCAAAGGATTCCTGATGCTAAAAATATCTAAAAGTCGATCAATAATCAATCGATCAATAAAAGTATTTCAATAATCCTTAGAAATTTACCTGCCTGACCTTCGGATCTTGACCTGGAATCGAATCTGACCCTTCCTGTCTATCGATTTTGATTTGACTGGGCGTCTCTGAATAAGCTGGAGTTTTGGGTGCCGTAGAAATCTTGAGATTACGATAACGATTTCTACACTTGGCATTTCTGCAGAGTTCCAGCCTAATCAGAGCAATACACCCAGCCGAGACAAACCAAAATTGTTAAGGCAAAGATAAGCCAGGTTCGTTATTGTGCAGGGAACCATAAATAAGCCATACGGGCTGTCATCTATGGAGTGAGCTGCCAACTTTCTGAGGTATCTATCCAGGTTTCCCGTTCGATTACTATTATAAGAGAGGTCGACGATGTGCATTGGGCAGCGGTTCTATGGTGCCCAAGTCTCTGAATTGCCCGCCCCTTAGCCCGTTGTTTATCTTGTCTACGAATCGCAATAATTACTGTTTCGACGCGCCGAGAACGGATATATATATATATTATATATATATATATAATTTACGAATACAATATTATTATTTAGTGCTTTATATAAATAATAATTATGACCATGTATAGGCCTAGTTTTGTTACATTATTCAGCGTGAGCACGCTCACATCGTCACGTGGTCCGTTACAAAATTTAAAGCTCCCAAGTAACATGCAGGCTCTATATACAGTGCTGGCCATAAGTTTGGAATCACCCAGGCGCAATCTGTTGAAAACCATATTTGATCGCTATAGCAGTCGAGTCTATCAAGCTATTGAGTCGGCGATGGTTACTTTGTATAAATGGTCAGGTATACCAATCCTTGAGGATAAACTAGAAACACACATGGGGATCCTCAATTGCACCACTTTCCAACATGATGGAGCTCCTTGCCACCGGGCAAGGACTGTGACAAGATGGATCAATAGACGGGGAATTCATATCCTGGATCCAGTCCCGACCTCAATCCCATCGAAAACCTGTGGATGTTTATGAAGCAGAAGGTGTCTGAGGAGCATCCAACATCAAAGGTATCGTTGGTTGACGCCATAAAGCGAGTCTGGGTCAACCACATCAGCCCAGCTTATTGTGAAAGTCTTGTGAATTCCATGCCAGCAAGACTCAAGGCTGTCCTGGCTAACAAAGGACAGCACTCAAAGTACTGAAGTCTGAAGTTGACATTTGACTATCCATTTACTTAGTATGTGAGTTTTGAATAAACTGTTACAGTTTCATTGAGAAAAATTACAGTTACAATTTCTTCTGAGGCTTTTTATAAGAAAATTTCATACATTTCTAAGTGATTCCAAACTTATGGCCAGCACTGTATAGACAACGCTGGTGTTTACGATATGGGTATCATTCGAACCGACAGGTTTTTCTATAGCGACCGTACAGGCTCAACCCTGCTAATTTTTCAATGAATTTATCGGGTGAGATCCTTCTCCACCGCTGCCCATTTGAATGGGCGTCACACCATTAAGGTCCCCGTGTACGGACCGTACTAGCCCGAGATTTAAATCTCTTAAACATAGCCACTCTCGGTATGCGAACCGGCATCTTCACGCATGCAGCCGACGACGTATGCTTTAAACCAATATAGCCAACCAGGCCAACCTGTGTAGGGATACAGCATATAGTAGTAGTAGTTCCTCAGTTTAAGACATCTTATGGCATCAAAAGCCGTTGACGTCGCCCTCCTCCTTTATCCAGGCTTGGGACTGGCATTACCTCCAATCAAGGCAGTGGCGGAGTTATACAGCATATAACTCTAAATAAACTACGTATACTACTACATCGGCCGAGAGAATTAATGCTGTGCCTTAACCATAACAGAGGCAATTTTATTGGTCACTGCACTGGACGTGCATGACGAGTTTTCGGCCGCACGGTGTAAAGGTGTAGGCGCTCGTCTCTGATGACGTTAGATAGGCCTGGTACACGATTTATGCATCTACTTCGTGATCTACACCAGGCCCTGGTGGCAACTAACAGTCGTGAACGCGGCGATCAGGATGAGCTAATTGATAATGACTTAGTGTTGGTGTAGAATTTAATCTCGCGCTTGAAATTATCAGTTTATCGAAACAGAACTTAGGCTAATGCTTTGGTACTTTATACAGAGTGGTACGATTTGGGCAAGTGACGTACACACTTCGGTTGTATGCTACATATAGGCCTACACGTTAAATTTCGATTAAGTTAGCGATCAAAAATAACCGCCGTAGTCCTTTTATGTATAAGGCCTCGTAATAAGTCTATGGATGGAAGGCCGGGCAGAGTTAAAAGTTTGCAGTTATGATCCTCCCTCAAAAATCGTGTAAAAGTCAAAACAGCTTTTAATTCAAATCCAAGTCTGCAGTGAAGAGAGAAGGGCGAAGTTCGCTAGCAAAGACAAAAGACCGTTGCCGTCCTACTAGTGTTAAAACGCACATTTCTAGATCTGTTGGATAGCCATGCTTTAGCGCGTTTGTGAGATTCTTAAAACTCTTTGTATAAATAGCCATATACATAACAAGCCTATAAATATACACTGTCGGTGGGAAGATCAGACGATGAGGAGGAAAACTGGTCACCAGCTTTCATATGCCGAGGCTAATGAAAGTTAAGCCGCTAACACATCGTAGCCAAGGCAGCCTCTGCAGCTCAAGGTCAGCTTGAGGGACTTGAGGTTCGCTTAAGACAGTTCAGCCTAAGCTACAGCTTGTCTTCCTCGTTGTGTTGGGCCGTCGATTGTAAGCCCTATGCGTTTCCTTGTGGCCAAGGATGCTGCATACACCTTTCACCTACACTTGAAAACTGTTCACTTTCGCTGGGACTAGTCTCTGTCTGGTCATTTGAAGAGATGCTACATAAAAGCTCTACATCAACGAATGGACGGACGAACGGATGGATGGATGAATGAACATTTGCTCGTATTGTAACCTATCTAAGCATTCTATTCCAAGCATTGCATGTGCTCTGTTAAAATGCAAGTAAAACTTCCTTACTCACTTTCTCAGACCGTTGCACCAGTCATAACTTAGAGTGAACATGATCAGTGCTTGACATTGTTAGTACACACCCTCATCAAAGCAACCCTGTTTACCTCCTCCGAGGGAGTGACAATGGGAAGGGCACGAAATCTCATCTGACCGCCAACATCTGAATAATTACCTGTGCATATCACATGGGGGAAACAAGGTCTAGTTCCATTATGGCATATTCCATGGTTGCTCCGAGCATGACTCAGTCGAGGACTGGAACAGGAGCGAGTAGAGCAAGTTGTTCCTGTTGGCTGCCAGTTCCAGCATTGACATGTTTCATGTATTATATCTGTCTGTATCTGTCTGCATACACACATATATACATACATACATGCTCATGCATACATACATACAGAAAATCAAACAAACAAACATGCAAACAGATGGGCAGACTGACAGTCCGACATACAGACAGACAAATATAATATATCAAACATGTATAGCCAGACATATAAATATTTACATGCTCACATGCATACTTACTACATTAATACATAAATACATACATGTGCATATGTAAACGCACGGGCGTGTATACATAAGTACATACATACATACTTATAAGCATACATACATATATATGTATACATACATACATACATACATACATACATACATACATACACACATACATCCATACTTCGAGCATGTCAGAAGCAAACGCGGAACAGCCCGTTAGATTGCTCGCAACCTTCCATCATCCCTTCGCGCCAAAATGGTCATTGCATTAAGCCACGTTCGACTGTGTACAAAGACATACATACGTTCCGTGTATACACCCTTTACTTGGCTTGAAACTCTCAATTTGCGCTATATATATACATATCTTACAAATAAATAATAAAAATTACCACGTCCTATTAAATTTCTTAAAACCTTGACACATTTTTGCACGATTTCCTAGCATCCTAGATTGATTCTTGTTATAAAATAATGAGGTTTTTATGAAATTAGAAGCTCAACCGGCGTAAGAAACATCCATTTACATTCGCTAGGTGGCAGCGCAGTTCCATAAATGTCCATTGAGACAGCGTTGAATGATCCAATAGCATTCGCTAGATGGCGATAGGGAGAAATGAAATGTCCATAAACTGATAAAATCGGTTCAAAGTGATTTTTACGCAACACGTGTTTTTCACAATTTCGGCAAATTTCATCGAATATAAGACCAGATATGGACTTACGGCGTAGGAAAAACATCTACCGTCGTCAGAGAACAGGTAATCCATGACTTTGACGCTATACATTCGACGTTTACACGATACATTGACGGACTGTGAAGCTATCCGTGCCATGTGTTTCAGCCGACTGCCAAACACAGCGAAATTTCTTTGCCAGATTTGACTCAGAAAATTTGAGATTTTCAAAAGTTTCGATCTTTTCGTCGAAACTTGGTGGATCTGATGCAGGACTCGAAACTACATGGGGCATTGTGTTTTTGGGGTCTGGGGATCAGAAATAATTGAGAAAATTGGGAAAGAAGTAGGCGAAGTAACGTACGTACATCAGCTCCCCCATATGCATCCGCTGATGGCCATACATGACTCCAGGTCACATGACTTGGCAAGGCCTTAGCTAGTGGTCACATGACTTGGCACCGAGCCAGTGAACGATTTACGGACCCATATAAACAGAGGTAGGGTGGTATGTGGAGATACAAATAGGGATACGTACAGAGGTAAACAGAAATACAACTTGAGACACCGCAGTGACTTACAAAAACACATAGGTAGCTTTCGTCTATTTATAGATGCCTATAGATAGAAATACGATGATTTATAGATAGGCAAATAGAGACACATGCAGTGGTGAATATAGACACAAAGAGACTTCCTGCTGTTTATAGGTGTGTAGATAGAGATACACTGATTTATAGAGATACAAATAGAGTGACACCTATCGCTTTAAATACATAGATAAATACAAAACATATGACCTTAAGTTACTGTTGCAGTCTAGCGAGCTACGCCTTGGAACGAGTAGGCTACAACAGACTTAGGCCTCCACAGCTAGCTAATAATGGAACGGGTGGGAGAGGGATAGAGAGGCTATGCCGAGGATAAGAAAATGCGTCTGTATGTACATTTAATTGAGCATTTTCGTTAATTGTGCTGTTCTTGCTTTGTCAGAGATTGAAAAACATTTGTAAAGCGTGGTTTTGTTATCAAGTCGGTAATAGCAACCGTTGTATTCCACCTTCAGAGAGGGCCATATAAACATTTGTGTAATGTAGTGCTTCTCAATAGGCACTCGGTATTTGGTTTGAAGTTATTGTTAATACTAACCACAATCAGTAAACACGATTCTTACATTTTAGGTGAAATTTTGACAAGAGTTGATTGAAATATTCCATTTATTCCTGAATTTCGGAAATTGTCCTCTCCTCTACCCCTTCGGTCGTCCATCTGCCACTACCTATCTCAAGCCCCTCTATATATTACTCTTCGGACATTCCGTTCAAAACTGGTATCACCTTTTCAAGAAATCTTACCCTGACTCATCCAGTCCGCGGCCTTCCCATTTTTCTCAACCGAAACATTCCACCATTAAAACTCCTGCGTATCTTTCTCTCTGGTCTTGTGGCTTTGATCTTCCCACGGCAACTTTGGACAACTCTTCTGTCTTGGCGCAGCGCTCGTGAATAAGCTGGGACAGGGGGTCAGCGCAGAGAGATCAGAGGGAAGAGGAGGAATCAGAATAAGATTTATGGAAGAGGGGTGTTTTCAGTTGTAAGTGAAAGACCTGCGCAGTAACAGCAAGGGTTGAAGTGTTGGTGAGTTCGTATGATGGGTCAGGTAATTGTCGTAATTCTGGCGGGAGTATATTCCATTGGGGTGGGGCAGCTATGGCTTAAGATAAATTTCCAAATTTAAGGATGAGGTGACAGGAAGGCGAAGAAGAGGATCAGGTTGAACAGAGTGGTTGGATTTTAAATAACTGAGGGAACTAGGAGGGTTGGGAGGATTGAAGTGTGTTATAGGTAGGCCTAAGTGATAGGACTTTGTAGGCCTACTTATTCGTTCAGGTATTTTAAGCCAGTGAAGTGATTTCAGAACAGCAGTGATTCGATGGCGTTTGGGTTGTTTTGTGACAGCACGAGCGAGAGCATTCAGGAGAGTTTGTTGGCCGTGTATTTAGGTAGTGTATACTGAGGAAAAGTAACTTGCAGCAAGTAATCTAGTTTAGCATGGACAAGGGACGTGGCGATGGTAGATGCGGTTTTGATGTTGAGCATGGAACGAGAGGAAAAGATGAGGTTTTAGTCAAAGACCACACTAAGTTGCGGACTGAAGTATTATAGTAAATGTGCGAGTGGAGGCAGAGTCCAGCCAAATGCCAAGATTACGATTACGAGATAGATTTGAATCATGTGATGGAGAGTAGGCGTTTTATATCAATTTTTAAACATTGGGTCAAATCGAACTAATGAATATTCAAAAGGCATATTCGACGGATAACCGTGAGACATTTCCGTTGTTGATGTGGTTTTTCATTAAAAGTGTCGATTGATAAAATCCTTTTATTTTTAAGTAATAGATTAGGATGATTCACAGTCTCTTCATTGTTAACAATTCTGGGTGAGTTTTATTTTGTGTTTGGGTTAGCGTGAGAATGGACCTGGCTGAAAAATGTGGCCAACAGTAAATACACTCCGCCTCCCGGCGTTGATCAAGACACCGGTCCGTGCGGTTCTGTAGAATGGATAAGATTCAAGATTAACTTCATTGATTGAATCTAGGATCGCTGCAGAATTGGATGTTGAAACAATTGCTTTTGATTAGCCAGAGTGAAGTTGATTTTAATAAGAATTTAACAAATGGTTTAGTTGACTTTTATTACGTGTGACGGCTTGGTAAGTGCCACGTATGTACGTGTGTCTTAACGCATACATACATACATGCATGCATACGTATGCATACCAACCCCTGTATTTCGCACGTACGTGCATACTAATCCAGGGCACACCGGCCACGCCTCTCTCTGTGCATAGAAAGCGAGGGCTGTAAACAACGACCAAGTATGCAATGGCGGACCAGGGAACCACTTTAGGCTTTAAAACTCAGGGCCATGGCAGTCATGGCCCCTCTGGATCTGCGATTGCTTGGAATACGTGGCCAACTAGTCCATCCATTCCCTTGTGGGTTGGTGCTTGAGTATCGACACAAGTATGGGTTTTGAAGGGTGTCCTATTGTTTGCTTGCTGTGATGGTGTTTGCACTTCAGCCAAAAGTTCCTTAAAATCATGAAAATGGTTTCAAGAAGTTACTGTGGAAGTATGTGCATAAGTCTGTTGCTATCTTTTTTACCTTTACCGTTCATGTGTGTGATTTGTAGGGATGTGTTCCTGGAGAAGCACTGGAAGAGCGTTATTCACAGGTCCATCTGTGACTACTTTTTTGAAGCTCAGGGAAAGGTACAAAACATAGAAAAATAGATTGTTCAGTTGCTGAAATTAATATTTGGTTGATTCTTTGATCAGATCATTCCATGACTACACCACTTAGGACTACTGTCACTGGAAATGCCTCATAAATGTCTGATTACCAGACCTTAAACTATGTAGAATACCTTCCTGCCAATGAATATTGCTTGTACTTAGGGCTGCCAACCATCCCCGCTTCACCCGGACAGTCCCGGAATTGGCCATATGCGTCCCGTGTCCCGGATTGATCCCAAATTGTCCCAGAACTTGGTGTAAATATCCACTTTAACAAATGTTGTTCTTCTTTTCGCACGCTAAACTCAAACAGCCGTCCGTAAATAAGTTTTACAAAGTGACCATAGAATGGAGGGTAGTTAGGTTAGTAGACCCAATAGGTTACTGGAATTTAATGCACGTTTTGCTCTTGAATTTGATTGAAATTTTATATATAGGCCACTTGTCTCTTAATGATTTGAGTCATATCATTTGAGTGTAATTTTAACGACTATTTGCAGTAGATCCTACATTAGGCTGACGCAACATTCGTGATGTGACAGGGTAAATTGGTACTAGCATATCAAGTGACTATGCAAGCATCCCAGATTGGCAGAATCAAAACTTGGCAGCCCTAATTGTACTTGGTGCAGCTGTGTCTAGATTCTTTTAGGGGTCACCATCTTCAGGAAGCCACATTATCCGTTGTATGCATCTTGTTTCTTTCCAGTGTTCTTTCAAAGTAACTTGGCACAACTTTTCTCGAATTCTCTACTCCACATGTACACAACCCTCATCTTTTGCTCTACCCTGAAGACTTGAATCTTTCACCTTGCCTTTGGACCACAAGTTTTCCCATTGCTTTACTACTGGATGCACTTCTTAATGGGATGAGCATTAGAACTTTTCAGCCTTTATTTCATTTGTTCATGTTGTACATTGTAAATCTTACTTTTATGTAGGCTGCTGGACCTGACGATGTGCCACCTGTCCTTTCAACACCTCACCATTACCTGATCAACATTTATCGCAATCAACTTTATTTCATTGCGGTTGTCATGACTGAAGGTGAATTTTCTTTCTCTGTTACCAGTTTCCTCCCTCTTTCTCTTTTTCCACACAACGAAAAAGTTCCATCGTAGCTGCACATATTTAGTGCAGTTTTATGTGGTTTTATAAGATACATGTGTGATCTTTAGCCATGTCAATATCCTAATAAGGCTCTGCTATATTTTAGTTGCTACATTTACATTTTTAGGGCGGCACGGTGGTCTATCGGTAACATGTTTGGTCAGTGATCATGTGGTTGCAGGTTCGACTCTGTTTAACGACCCTGGGCAAGGTGTTTGCCCACACCATGCCTCTGTCGCTGAGCAGTATAATTTGGTACCGGTGTAAGCTGGAAGTAATCGGCAAGTCCTGCGATGCACTGGCCCCGTGTCCAGGACCTTGGGATTCATCCATTGCTGGCTCAAGGAAAGAAAGGAGATGAGCGCCTCCCCTGTGTCTCGCTTGTGGGATATGAGATGCTTTACTTTTACTTTACTTTTTTACATTGTACTGTAAATCTGCACTGTTATTGTGCCATATTTTATTGTTGGTCTATACTGCTTTTAGCTCCATACTTTTTGCTGTGGATCTGGATTAAACTAATTTATATAATTGCAGAAATGGCAGAGCCAGCAAAAAGTGAGAAGTTTGAGCATAACGTGGTCCCAATATCATTGCACTGGCTTCCTACAGGGTAGTATTTCACCTTCAGAACTGGACTACTTATTCATGAGACTTCAAACTGTGGACAGTCTCCATACTTTGCATCAGTGCCATCTCTTGGTGTGAAAGGGGAGCTCTGCCCATGCGGGGTCAGTCACCCATTGAAGATATGGTACCCTACACATTTGTTTCAGATCACACTTCACCCAACCAGCACAGTTCTTGATTGTGGTTTGCCTGCACTTTCACTTAGCAATGCCCAGTGCATTATTTCTGTAGAGCTATCATAATTTTTGAATGTGATGAGATTAGACAGCTGCCTACTGCAGTGGCTCTGCGGTGTTTAGTTGCACTTTTGACCCTAAGTATGTGCTGTTTTTAGTTCCTCCTCTGTTTGTCATTGAGTTTCTCCATCGCGTCGTCAGCACATTCGAAGAATATTTCTCTGAGTGCACAGAGACGGCAATCAAGGAAAACTACGTCATTGTTTACGAGGTTTCATTCATTTGTTTATTCAGAGCATTTATACAGCACCCCTTCAAGATTTCTAATCAGAGGCACTCCCAGCCGAGCTTTGGTGAAAGAGAACAGGTTTTGGGGGTTTACAGTTCCATGTAATCTTATGTTCCAGTGATGTGGTGTAGTGGTGTGTAATGTAAAGAAGACATTTACTCAGTTTTGCTTTTGTTGTAATTGTAATTGTAATCAAAAACTTATTAAGTGCCACTTCAAGATAAAACTCCTAAGAGGTGCTCCTGACCCATTGTCCCAGAACTAGTGGGGAATAATACGGTCTTCAAACGCTTGCAGAAAAGAGAGATAGGAATTCCCACCAAAGGTCACCAGGAGTCTAGGAGATATCCCCCGGGTAATTTCCCCCGTCATCTCCCCCCGTGGATTTTCCCAGGGTAAATACCCATCCGGACATTTCCCCCCAAGTCATATATTTTATATCAACAAACATCACAGTTAGTTTTGTATAGGTCAAATAAAAAGAACAATATTTTTTAAATGAATTTAAGTGATACAAGGTAAAAAAATAACAGTAAATTAGTACTTGTGTTTATATGAAAGATCTTTAGTGTTAAATTTAAGTTCGGTTTATGAGCAATACATAGAGATAATGTGTTCACAGACTAATGTTAAAACGTAAACAAAACCGTTTAAAATAGCTTTGTTTTTTCCACGTATACTAGCTATATTTTCCGACTCCACCGCTGTGGCTTTTTCAACTGCTTTTTTAACAAATTCATGGCAGATTATATAGCAACAGATTGAGTAACTATCAAAACTTTATTAAACATTTACTTTAAGCATCAAAATGAGTAAACATTAATTAAGACTGAAAGCATTAAAAGCCTGGTTGTTCAACAAATAAATATCAACAATTAAATAAAGCTATATTTACATCAAAGCATTAATAGCCTTTCTAGAAAACTGTTTACTCAGTTTGTTGCTATATTAAAAGTCTTTGCTAAATATTGTTTGTATTTCCACACTCAAACATCAAAGCAATAAAAAAGTCTGTATAGATAGAAATTGTTTACTTTTTGTGGACATTTGGGGGGAAATATCCAGGTTTTTTATCCTATTGAAATGCTCGGGGGAGAAATCCAGGGGGAGATGACAGGGGGGAAATGTCCAGGGGGGATTTGTCCGGATCCCGGTCACCAGAACTAGCTTCCATGAAGCATATAATAGGATACACTTGAACAAAAGCACTCTGTGGCCGCCAGGAGAAGCTGATCTCGAGGAAGGTGGTCAGACAGCCGAGTACTGCATCTACGAGGACTGATATAGTTGATGAGGAATTCATGACATTTGGATTATTACATTACCTTACTTAACCTTAAGCTTATGTTAAGGTTGATTGTGATGGTATAACAACGGCACTATTGATGAAACAATACACTTCTTCAACATCCAATTTTGCAGCGATCCCAGATTCGATCAATTAAGTTAATCTGGGATTTTATCCATCCTACGGCACTTTTACATTTACATTTTATGGCGCCACATGACGTCATCACCTTGATCATTGCCAGGAGGCAAAGGGTGTTTTCTGTTGCCACTTTTTCAGCCAGGTCCATTCTTATGGTAACCCAAACACAAAATAAAAGTTACTGCAAATAGAAGTGTACTGGCTAAACAACAGACCCCAAGATTGTTGTCTTTCCCTGCTAAATCAAAGTTACTTTGTTAGATTTAGCAGCAAGTTTTTTTCCTGAGAAATTCTTTTACCTACTTGTCACTTCAGTTACGTATTCTAGAATGCTTTGAAAGTCGCCCGGCAGGGTAACTCCTGTTGCATCGCTGTTTCTGCTGCTTTGCTTCCAGCTTTTGGATGAAATGCTGGATAACGGATTTCCATTGGCAACGGAATCGAATGTTCTCAAAGAACTGATCCGACCACCAAACCTCCTGAGAACCATTGCTGACACTGTGACTGGGAAGTCTACCAAGTACGTTTTGGATTGGTGCCTTTGCTGGAAGCTTTGGGACAATTGCTTGTAGATGACTGCGATCCCCAAAAGACTTGCTCTTGAATTGGTTTATTTTGTTTATTTTTATTTTCTTGTTAGGAGAGTCACCAGGTGGCACTACTATCAGGAGCACCCTGCAATGAGTGATGTTGTGAGAACTTTTAGGCACCATGTTTTAAGTGCCACTGCACAGAATGCAGTTATGATTGCAGTGATGTAGCAAGCACAACACCAGTAACTGAAATATTATCACAGGTCTGTAGTTTTGCCGATTGCAGTTTCAAGCCTGCTGAGTGGACCCCACTAATGATCCTGGATAAGTTATTCACACGCATTGGCCTAGTGTACATAATACATGCATAATAAGTGCACAAAATAATGAAGTAATAGCAAAAACATCAGCCAGCTGTTTTTGAAGATATTGATGACAGGATTTTCTGTTGCTTATGGGTTTGTTAGATCAATTTTTGATTGATTTGACTATGCTGAATTGATTTGAAATTGAATAATATGACTTGTCTACTTATTGAGTGATTATACTGATTTCAAAATTTATTTCAAAGACATTTGGAATCAGATTTGGGATTCACCTGGCTGTCTGAGAACTGGCTGAATTATAATCCTGTCTTTACATTAAAAATTGGTCATTTGTCATTTCTTGACAGCATGAGTGACACTTTGCCAACTGGTCAGTTGTCAAATGTTCCCTGGCGTCGAACAGGAGTCAAGTACACCAACAACGAAGCATACTTTGATGTCATCGAAGAAGTCGACGTCATTATCGACAAATCAGGATCCACAGTTTTTGCAGAAATTCAGGGATACGTGAGGATTCATATTCCTGATTCTTTTTTATCGAGCACTCGTATGTCCTGTTCTTTCTGCTAAATGCTTATTTTACAAAAAAGGACAGGGCATAAGGAATTTATTTATTTGGTATCTCTGACCTGTAGGAATTTGATTATGATTTTGACTACGATTTCGCTTGAAGCGACTGATTATGATTGATTGATGCCTTGGGCATTATGATAATGGCAATATAGAAGTCATTAGATTAGATTAGTTTCTTTTGGTGGTGACTGAAAAGAATTGCTTTCCACAAAATCAAAAATCCTGCCATCCCAGGACTTATCTTCGAGGGCTGTGCATGTGGGAGGTGCTCTGCTGCTTTGTCTTTTCTTGCCTTGCCCCACGTTAAAGGCTGTTACTGAGGAGTTTGTTTGTCATGCTATTTAAGTATACATTACATTACATATACATTACTTAATATTGTGTTTTGTATAAACGTAGATTATGGAAGAGATGTAATAATCTTACCAGGCCCTAAATGCACGTGATAGGTGAGCAAATTACTTTACCCTTGAGGTTCAGAATGTCTGAGTCTGTGACTTATTCTTTATAATTTGTTACATTACACTAAATTATGTTACGTTCTTTAGATCGACTGCCTGATCAAGTTGAGTGGAATGCCTGATCTGACTTTGTCGTTTGTGAATCCAAGACTTCTTGATGATGTTAGCTTCCATCCCTGCATCCGGTTCAAGCGATGGGAGGTGGGTGGTAAATGGCTGCCATGGTAACCTAGCATTGCCAGGGTGATACAGAGGTTCTGTGTTAAAGGATAGTTCCCTCTTAAAGGCTTATTCTCTTTCTTCTTATTATTAATATTTTGCATTTATTATGCGTGAAAGCTCAGTAAAGCTGAATCTGAGGTGCAAAGCAATTGTGAGGAAGGATTTGCTCTAGGTCTCTACCCAATAACCATCTAAGGGGAGGTTTCAACCTGTGCCCTCCCGTTGCAAGTTGGCCACTGCCCCTCCTGGAACATAACAGTGTGAATGTTTTCTTAGGGTGACTGCTTAAGTTTTTTAATATGATGCTGGCAGAGGCAGTAAAATTAAGAAACATCGAGTGAGGCTAGTACTTGGATGAGTGACCATCGATGGAATACCATACCATCTGTCACCCACTCAGCCTTTTGTCCTTTATTGGTCAATACATGAATAGCAGTGTAAGTTGGGAAATTAAAGAACTTGTCTTATTGAATTGCTGTGGTTGTGTTAATGCCGTATCCGAATGACCTCAGGTCTATGTATTTGAGGAGCTTCTGTTGTGGCATGTAAACAAGCGCGTTGGCCTTGCCTTTTATCAATGGTAATGTTGTTTTAACATTGAAAAAAGGGTTGCCGTGGTAACATTAGATGCTTATGTCATAGTGAAATTGGTTTGTCATAGAAACTTGGTGTTTTCAAAAAGTGGTATTCTTGTGGCACTTCTTACAGAGTGAGAGAATCCTGTCATTTGTTCCTCCAGATGGAAACTTTCGCCTGATCTCTTACCACATTGGATCACAGAAGTAAGTCATTGCAGATGCAGGAGTGGTAACTAGTGTAAAGAAAATAGTAGTGAAGAACTGTTGGTTTCTTGCAAGATTTGATTACAGTTTATAGGGGTATGAGAGTAATACCTGTATGTTGGCAGTTGACCACATTACCACCTGGCTAGCAAACAGCCACCATTTATCATTGCTAGCAATTGGCCACCTGGTTAGCAATTTTCCATCCTGGCTTGTGGTTACCAATCAGTCACCTTGTTAGCAATCAGCCTGCCACCTATGTCCTCTGGCTAGCATTTGGCCACCTGGCTAGGAAGTTGCCACCATGCCAAGTGGCTAGCAATTGGCCACCATTTCACGTGGCTAGCAACTGGTCACCATTTCACATAACTAGCAGTTGACCATCATTTTACATAGGTAGCAGTTGGCCACCATTTCATGTGGGTAGCAGTTGGCACCATGCCCAGTTGGTACCAATCAGCATGGTTAGCAATCAGCCACCTTGTCGCCTGGTTAGCAGTTGGTCAGCTGGCTAGCAGTTGGCCACAATGCTAGCAACTAGCCATCTTTTCACATAACTAGCAACTGACCACCATTTCATGTGGCTAGCAGCTGGTCAGCCACCAAAATGCCACTGGTTAGCACTCGGGCAGCATATGTGAGTTAGCCTGAGGTTAATTTGTAAATTTGTTGGGTGTTTGTTTATTTCAGCATGGTGGCCATTCCAATCTACATTCGTCACAACATCTCGATTCGCGAGGGTTCTGGTGGACGGCTTGACATTACCATTGGACCGAAGCAGACCATGGGCAAAACTGTAAGTTGGACTTTTCTGTCTTTGGTTTACCATGATATCTAATCTAATGTAATGACTTCTGTGCAGTGGAAAACACTTAACACCAAAATGTTTAACACAAAATATTGGTTGACATGAAAAAGATGCTTAGTCTGTTCCAGCATCAGGGGTTTTTAATGTAGATAAGTTCCTTTTATATCATGAACTGATAACATGAAAATGTCACATAACGCTAAAAATAGTGGTCCTGTGAAAGAAAGTGCAATACAAAACCATAGATAACACGAAATGCTGATTTATTTTCAACACCTGGTTCCGTTTGTCCAACATAACACAGTCTTGTTTCGTTTCACGTTTCACTTTCAGGCCTGTACTGTGGTGGCTGTTGAGACATTCATTACAGTTATGTGACATTTTGTAATTGTAATTGTAATTTAAGATTTATAAAGTGCCTCTTAGAGAATAAACTCAATAGAGATGCATGTTTAATTTGACCTATACCATTCTAACCTTGCCAGCTCACAACAAGGATGACCCTTCCAGTCTTGGGAACATATAATAAAATGATGACGATGATGATAAAGGTAATAGTTGTTATTGCTATTTTGTAGGTGGAGAATGTTGTTCTGGAAATTCCTTTTCCAAAGTCCGTGCTGAATGTGACGCTCACTCCAACCCAAGGAAAGTATTCATTTGACCCAGTTACCAAGGTGATGACCTGGGATGTTGGGAAGATTGATCCCAACAAACTGCCAAACATCAAGGGAAATGTAAGCTCAACTATGAAGTATTTGCTTTGCAAAGTCATTTGTGGGTGAACTTTTGTTAACATATGGACTAGATGTTGATTTTTAACTATAGAAGTGGTTTCCATCAGTCGTGTATATTTTTTCTTGACATGCAGACCTGCACTGTGTTTTTATGTACTAAAAATATAATGCTCTGTTATCATGTTATAAAAATATGATACTGTATGATAGAGATCCTGCATTTGAAGGTAACCACCTGCTGTGAAACTTGTGACATTGTAAAACCATGTGTAATCTCAGAGGCTGTTGTCTGTAAGTAAGTAAGTAAGTAAGTAAGTAATGCGTTTGTTAAGACTCCATATGTCCATCGACTGTGCGAGGAATCATAGGCGTCTGTTCTGTGAGTGCCTCTTTTATTCCAAAAGGTCAGGACCTGCTGAGAACAACTTGTCTTTTATCCAACACAATAGCTGTCTGATAGATGCTTCCAGTGGACTGGTTCTTGGAAGTGGCTGGCTGCTGAATCAGGATCACCCCCAAATCTATCAAGTAGGATGATCCTGGGAGTGCTGTTCTCCCAGAATGCTTCATGAAGTTGTGTGTTCCTGTCTTGATCCAGCAAGTCTAATTGTGGGGACCTGTTTTCCTATTCTGTGACTCAGGTTTTCTCATGCATTGGACTCTAAATGGCCTCGTCATGAGTCTGAGGCCAAGACCCATAAGGCAGAGGCCAGGATCATTGCAACCAGGAACATGGTTTTAATTATAATTATAATATTAATAGGCTGTAATAATAATAGGCTTTCATAATAATAATAATAATAATTTCATTTCTATTACTTCCAATTATAACTTAATTTTATGTGCTTGAGGAATTATTTCTACCATTGCATTGGTAATAATAATAAGGTTAATGCATCGTAATCAGCAACATCATTTCTTACATCATTCAGTCCCAATACTGAATAAGGTAATGCTAATATAATGATGAAAACTAACTGTATTATGATCAATTTATGATTTGAATAATAAGAAATGAAATATTTGAAATGACATTTCTACTTATTCCCAGAAATCAAAGTGTACTTTCCTGGGATTTTGAACAATTTACATGTTAAGGCTGCATTAAAGACTGACTGACTTATTGAGTGACCGGCTGCCCGTTAAAAACTGAGACAGAGAAATTGAGTAAATGTTTGTTTAAGGTAGTAGTAGGTAGTCCAACCAAGGTGCTACATAAAGTGGGGTAACTTCAATTGCAGCAGTCACAATTGATTGCAGGTGATTGTCTTTATCTGTGCATTTGCATTTTAGATTAATCTTCAGACGGGAAGCTCTCCGCCTGATGCCAATCCAACCATATCAGTCAGTGCCTTTCCTTTATTCTCGTTTTGCTGAAGTTTCTGACATTGTAGAAGCTGGAGAAATATGATTGTAAAATAATATAGAGTGACTGGGAATTTATTTAGCACTTGCTGAGAGTCTTGTAAAAGTGCTTTGTACATGGCAACAAGGTAGAAGTAACATTATTACTTAGTTACAGTGTGCCGATATCAGCACTGGTCCAAACACGTAATTATGAGGATTGACGGACCTCTTATAGCCTCCAACAATAACAGCAGTGTTTCTTCAACAGGATTCCTTTTCTACAGATATTAGTGCACAACAACTGATTTCTAGGCATAGATGCAGCCAGTGCACTCGTTTAACTTGTGTACTGTTGTTTAATGCAGTTTAGCAAAACATTTATATAGCACCTTTTCAACACATCTGTAGAGCATTGCTTACGTGGCTATGTAACTGGTGTAAACAAGTGTGACTGTAGGTAAACAGAAACTGAAGCACATGCTATGGTGTGTATATTTAATAATTAATAATTAAATTTATAATTTATAATTAAAGATTCTTCCTTATTTTCACTTGGGAGTCATCAGAGCAGTGATTGTGGGTTTGCTAGGTCTGTTGGCTGACACACAGACATGGTTAAGAAATTTTTTATTCTGCCATAGCACTATACTGGCTCAAGAAAGATACAAGTTGAAAATGGTGTGTCTGATTTTGACAGGTTCAGTTTTCCATAAGCCAGATGGCTGTATCCGGAATCAAAGTCAACAGACTGGACATGTACGGAGAGGTAAGATTTGTATTACCGTCAAAAAGATTATCTTCTCATTTTTATTTCTTATATATTGCTGTTATCTAATGATACAGCACTGCTATGTAGTGACAGAGTTTGAGATGCTGGTGCTAAGCGACTGTGTGTTAGAGATTGCTGAAGCTCCCTACACAGTTACCATCTCGGGAAAGACTTTAACTGCATTATGGTCTAGCAGTTGGCCAATCACTTATTGTAGTACATCTGGTTGTTACTGATGAATTACAATAGGTTTATTTATCTAACTGCTTTTCAGTTGCATGTATTTATCAACCAAGCTTTGATCCTTAAACGCATTGTCCATGGGGTAAAAGGTTTTGCAGCCGAGATGCATTCAGCACTTGAGCAACCTTTTCTTATGTGTTGTGTGGCTTCAGAATGGTCAGTTTTTCATGATTTTTAGGTGAAAAGCTGACATGAATTACTGCAGATTTATTATCCACAGACTGTAACTTACGGCAGCTGTATAGCATAGAACACGAGAAGTGTAAAAAAACAAATATACTGTGTATTAATATAATGCAGTCATATTGCTCTTTTGTAATGTAATCAGACATTTATATAGCCCCGCTTCAAGGAAACACCCTGGTTATGCCACCAACCTATCAACAATCCACCAACTAACAAGATGGAATGAAGGCATGGACGTTCAAGATTTCTTGTCTTAAGTTACTAGATAACCAAGTTTAGGAAGATGGCTATGGGCCACCAAAAACTAAGCTCAATGCTGCAAAATGAAAGTCAGAAATGAAGAATAAGCAAGTCACTGTGTGTGGCAGAGTGAGTACGTCAGCAATCTGGAAGTGAAGAAATATGGTTGCACCATAGCATGATGGAATACAACCACCCATACAGTTGAGCATGGGGAGTACCATTTTGTAATCAGTTCTGTGGAGAGACATCAGTCCTTCTCATCCCGTGTCAAATCAGAAATATGCCAAAACCAATATGCTAGTTGAAATTGACAAATCGGCCCTGTCTAAAGCTACCTGCTTGAACTGAAGCCCACCATAGTCGTGTGCCTATTTTTTTTCTGATCTGTCTTAATATTTTCTCTTCAGAAATACAAGCCGTTCAAAGGCGTGAAGTACGTGACAAAAGCTGGAAAATTCCAGGTTCGAACCTGAACCTCAAGATCTGATTAGCGAATAATTCCAAAGAAGCACAGGAGGAAATGCAGATCGAAATCAAGAACAAACTATATGCTGCATTTGTGGACGAAAAAAGGAATCTGTGGTATTGTTAAATCTGTACAGTTTGGTCAGAGATGAGCACAAATTTCCATGCCTGTTAAAGATAAGGAACAAATTGCTTCTGCCACAACAGAAATAAAAAGTAGTGAGTGGCAATGATTTAATCACATGATTTAATCGCACACTTTGTAAGAGCTAGATGGAATGATACTTTTGATTTTTCTTATTTGGCAGGGGTCATCCATAAGTGATGTCTGCAAAAAATGACCTGTATGTACCCTCCCCTTTGTGCGCATCTGTCCACATTTGGCATGCTTTCCCCCATCTCACTTTGCAAACGTCTGCACTCTAGAAAAATACTAAAGCCCAGACTAGGGTAACCGTTGATCTTACAGTGATACAGGATAGGTTACTTTGGTACTGTAGCATCCTGCACAGGGACTTATAATGAGATCCAATGCAGTACAGACTGCTGTCTGACTGATGTTGGTGTTTACAGCTTGAGTTGTATTGAAATAACTGGATATACCAAATTTAGATGCAGACGTTGCATTGGGCAAAACCTTTCTCCCTTGTTCGCATCTGGATGGCCCTCCCACCCATCTGTGGACATCCTTAATGGATGACCCCAGGGTGGCGGATTGCTTGCCAATATACTGGCCTTTTACTTCTTCTCCTGGGTTAAGAAATGCAGTAACCACTGTGAAATTATTTGTTACGAAGCCATGAAAAATGTATGAAAGGGTTGTAGGATTTCTGTTGTTGTGTTTATGCTTCAGCCAAAAGAACTTCGGTGATAACCACGTCTTTCTGGACTGTTGACGTTATGTAATTACTGTAACCATGTGTCACCTTACAGAGGTCTTTGAGGATGGTGGAGTAGGGTACTGACTTATTTCACATTCTCTGCCACATGTTTTATGTGACCATGCTTGAGAAAACCCTCACAGTCAGAAAAATATAAAAATTCAGTTTGATACTGCACTGACGTGAGATTTCTGAGTAAGGTGAAACCCACATCATGTTTCTATCACCAACAGTTAAAAACTTTACAATTTTTTAAAGATGTAGGTGTCTGTGTGGCTACTTTTGTGAAATCATGAGTTTAAGTTTACCATAACTATGACTCGACCCAAGTTGCTGTGCCTGTATTTAGTAGGAGTATAGTAAAGTGGGCATATTCATGCTCTTCTAAAGTTATCAATGAAATCTCCATAAAACTAGTTAAGACGAATATTTACATGACTTTGTCATTTGCACAATAATCGAAGCAAACAACTTCAAATAAAATTGGGAAAAAATACTTGGTGAAACCTGACATAAGGATTTAGGTTGATGCCCAACACAACAAGGAATATTAATATTTAATGCATTTCAGCCTACTTGTCTGCACACATCTACTTTTCCAACTTTGTTAGGGTTTTGCCATGCACGGTCACATATTTGCAGAGTAGACTTCCACGAGCATAGGCATGTAGGCCATGTGGTCTCTCGCCATACAGTCTGACTTGTGTATTCAAGGTTCTAATCAGAATTATTAAATATCCACTTAATGGGATATCAAAGATGGTGAACAGTACTAGCTAGTAGTCGATGAAACCACTAACATGCATCTATGGCTTAAGGAGATGTATCTTATTGGCCACTCTACTCTCAAGCTAAATTTAATGCTTATGCTCCAGAATCAAAGCATACTTTACTGGGAATTGGACAGAATTGACTTCTACCGTTTTCCCCATTCCGACAATCACATTTTCCTAAAATATTGTAATGTAATTGGCAAACTGGCATTCCAGGTCTGACCAAAATTTGTGATATGAGGTAAATAAATATTTAACCACCATTATTACTAAAAAATTAGAGGTTGGTGCCTAGTATGCCATTTCTTTAGAACGTGCATGGATAAAGTGCCCAATTTGCCTAATAATTCTAAGATGGTTGCAAGGAAACAGTTCCTCAACAATGGCCAGTAAGAACTCTTAATGCAGGACAGGATTTTATTAGAATAAATATCATAACTCTTTACTCATCCCATCATGTTAACTATTTTTAATTCTGATCATTTATTGCTAAACTACCAGCAAAACATCACAAACTAAAATTCTTTTCACAAGACATTCAAGGTTTCTGATGAAGCCCAGAGTCAGTTCAACAAATGCCAAAGCTTTACTGCTTTACACCCTAAATCCATCTGTTCTAAATAGATTCTTTTAAGTTGGCATTTCACAGCAAGTTTACATGGCACATTTTAAAGCCTCGTGAAAGATGCTGCATGCAAGGCTGTCAGTTAGAATGAATTGAGGGTTTAAACTGTAAGAGCACGTTATTTAGGAATCTTCTAACTGGAGACGTCAGTTGCTGGCTCAAGTTACTCTTGAATCTCTTGTGTCGATTAACTGAGCAGATAACCTCTGAAACATTAAAACATTTCTAGTATTAACTGACTAATTAGCTCAACCCTGCGTAGTAGTAGTCTGACAAAACTGGTGAACTGATTATGCCTTTATAAACCAGACAGGCAGAAATACAAAGTAATGTTTATTTACACAAAACATACACAATCTATGGAAGTTCTTGGAAGTAACACTGTGTAAACGTGCAATTTTACGTAAGCCAACTGAGACCAGGCAGAATCATACATTGGAAAAGCCTTCAAAGACTACATGCTCCTGGGTAGGGTAGATGGTAGAAATGAGTACAAAGTAGCCTGCCACTCCCTATGGTTTTAGTATATGGGTGGAATTTTCCTCCTTGAATGCTGTGACCGGGGCAAGGCACAAATCCAGAGGGCCAGGACACAAGACCAGCGCATCAATGATGAATGTATTTGCGCAGACAACTTGATGAAATCATAACACCGGCTTTAAAATTTAACCAATTTCTGCTGAAAATCTGCTACATTAATTAAGTCTAACTGAAAAGTAATAAAGATATTTGGGTTATGCAACTGTGATAAAAGCAGACTGATACTTACGGAAGTTTCATGCGCATGAAGACGCGGCACATGAAGAAAGAGACAAGAACACAAACAAGTGCAACGCACAACAGCAAAATGCGGTTCAGCCGTGGAGTGGAGGGCTTGTTCGTCTGGTCAAGAATTACGAATCCAAGGCCACCCATGGTGAAGAGGAAACTGGAAGCAAGGCCCTCCATGATGTACTGACCGTTCACACGATACTGCATGAAGGCCACCTGAAACCACAGACGTTAAACTGAAATATGATTCAATAACAGCAGAAATGGAATAACATTAAACTACAATACCCCTGTACAATATAGTCACATACTGTCAAATTTTTTATAAATGCTCCAGCGTTTATTTGTGCAAACTGGATTTACACCCGGGCAGCAATTCGAGACTGACATTTAAAGAAGCTGGCAATTATTTGCACAAATAATTTGGTAAAATACTGTACAGTATATGCGCTTTTTTACCACAAATACCACTAACTGCACAGCTAAAACACGGCTGCACATCTTTCTCAGCTATGTCTGCCATGTTCTTGTGATTTAATAGCAACATACATGCACTCAACATGTTTAACACACCGTGCCAATATGAAACCCAGTGTTTATTGTACACACAAATCGTTTTCATCAGCAGCTGTTTGAAACTGGTATTTAAGTGGGACCCAGCTCTTAAAAGAAGTTTTACATAAGTATATTGTGCTAAGGTTTGGCCTAAAGGCATCAAGGTACCAACAACTAATTGTAATCACAGATTTATATAGCACCCCTTCATGAGACACTCGCTAAATAGAGTGATTATCAATGGAAGGTTTCAAACGTACATATTATCAGGCAAACACGCAACCAAACGGCCGCCTGATGTTACAGGCATCAGTCTTTCCGCACTGCTTAATTTTCATGCCAATAAAGTGGGAATTGGACGAGAAAAGCAGGGAGACACATATGCAAGAAATGCCAAAAAAGTCTCACAAAGAGCAAATCTTCCACCTACTCTGAACCAATCTGATCAAATGTGTTGACTCCTTATATAACAACTAGACTCAAGCCTCTCTCTCAATAATTTAAGCACTAGACAGACGTTGGCTAGTCTGTCCAAGATGAGATCGAGACGAGATCCTAGGCACATTTCGATACCGAGACTACATCCCTGCATGCTTCAACAAGCTCCAGCCAAAAAGGGCGTATATCGGATTAGCCACTGTACTGGGGATAACATATATATACATCACATACGCTATGATTTACGTCATATACGCTATGTGTATATATATATGTTGTTCCCAGGGAAGGGTTAAAGGTTGCATGCCCAACCCTGCTAAATTATGACCAATTAATCATTTTATCAGTAGCATACTGCTGAAAGCATATTCTCTACAGTTTCATACTGACTCAAAATTGTGAGATCTTTGAATGCCATTTTAATTTGAATAGAAATAAATTAGCAAAAGTTCTTACTGGACGTGAGTTTCCGCGCTCATCTGTTGTCGATCCTAAGCTAGGCGGCTCAACAATGACATCGTAGATGATGCCTAAAATTCACAGTTATTTATCAACTTATTTAGCACCAAAAACAAAAATACACACTGTAACAAATGCCTTCAAAGTTAGTAGTTTTCGTGATAACTTCGTTGTTCATACAGAGAAGAACAGAAGCTATTACTTTATCGCTAAAGACTTCATTGCTGAAGTCCAGTTTTCAAAGGCAGTCCCTGCAGTCCTAGAATAGACAAATATCTCAGATGCAGCATTAAAAACAGGACAAAACGGCTGCCTGTCTCAAATTCAAAAACTAACACGACACCGGCTTTCGAATTCCAAATGCTTCTCTGAAAGGCCGCGTCGTTTACCACGTCATCTACATATGTGCCAACAGGCAGCAAGTGCTGTTACTTAAATCTGCATCACATTTCCACTCACGCACAACGAAATCGGTTGTATTTTTGACATTTTATACTACTTTTCGACAGGCAACGTCATCACCTCATGCTTGCAAATGCAGAGCTGCAACCTTAAGTGGGGGATGGTAACGCGTGGTTATTTACTTACCTCCAGTGACCAGAAAATACGACAGCAGGACGACAGCAAAGACAACCATTCCAGATGGCATCTTAAGCCACGAAGGGCGCCTTAACCTCAAAGAGGGGCATTCCAGAACAGAAAATGGAATTTTGTACAACGACTCCATTCTCCACAACTTCGTCTTCCCACAGTCAATTAAACGACAGATCACTTCTCGATGCAAATACCGTCCAATGACGTCGAGTTTTACTCTGCCATCTAGCAGTTGCCTTAGAACACATCCTCTACAAAGCACCACGAAGCTTATTAGCTGCATGCAAAACAGTTCTAATCAAATTGATTTATTAGAAATCAAGTGATGATACAAATCTTTCTCTTTGAAACATTTTCGTAACAAGATCTTTGAAAATTGCACAAAAGTCAGTCAGTCTTATTAATTATTAGCATTACAGAGACCTTTCACAGCCAACATAAAGTGAAGAATCCGTCAGACATATGTACTCTGCGGCCGAGTAAAGTAGACGTGGTCATAGAGATTATATATGCTACAGAAATGAACGCGACAAACTCTTTTGTAGCGCCAGCATTACAAATTGGTTATACTTACATGTGAAGCTATAGATATCTCTAACTGAGTTTTGGTGCTTAAAATTAATACAGCATTAATATTACCGGTCTTGAAAAGCACTATAAGCTCGCGGGATTTAGCTGTATAGTGTTTTCTTGCAAACCATACAAGAAGCATGCAATAGCGCTAGCAAAGAAATTCGAGAAATTCATTGATACCTTCACTCCTAGGTTGATTTAGTTTAAGTTACGAAATGACGTTTCATCCGAAGATGCAGCATTTCTGGAACACTAGATGGCGTTCTCTGCTCTTATTCCGCAACCAAATTGAAATCTTGTGGTGTCTGGAGCCGAATCCTACGCCGAGCTTGCTTGAGGACCTACGTAAGACAAACATGTTGCAAGTGCATCACGTAGGATAATCTTTGCAAGTGTGAACTTCCTATAAACTGGTGTTTCTTTTAAATTGGAGAGCGTGTTGTGTATTCAGTTTGAGGTTGGTCGTACTGCACAGCAGATTGCTGCAGAAAAATTACGATCGCACTGCGTGACAGCCGCGTAATTAACTCAACACCACCCACTTTGTTCACGCAATTTCAGACTTGTCAAATGCGACACCAACAGCCCGCATTGCTTTTATATATATATATATATATATATATATATATATATATATATATTATATATATATATATATATATATATATATATATATATATATATATATATATATATATATATATATATATATATATATATATATATATGCATAAGACTTTTATACTTGTTACGGTCAGCCACAAGACTTGTCTTAGTTAGGATTTACAAATACCAATAATTTTTAAAAGTAAAGTCCGAATTGTTAAACATCCTGATATTTAAGTTATTTTTTTATTTTTGGCTTATTTCTAATATTTTACTGATTTGTTTTATTAATTAAATTTACTAATTAAGTCTATATATTTTTTCAACCCCTCGCCGCTGTTAAAAATAATTCCCGACTCGATCAAAGCCGCATCGGCAGTAGTTTTAGTTCAATAGCCGAAGTTCGGAAAATAAAGTAAATAAAAATAAATAAAAGTAAATAAATCGAGTATTAAGGGTTCCCTGCGAACGACGAATCACGGGAAACGATCGGTCACACAATAATAGTTAACTAGTGCGGAAAACAGTAAAAGTCGTCCATACCAAACAATAGCATTCTAAGAGTGGTCGTTTTCAATGGACACTTGAAGAAAACGACCACCAGAGGCAGCGTTGTTACCGAACGGCCATTTTACGTCGAGGATAGGAGGGGCAGTGATGTAGGTGGCTCTTGATGTAGTACTGAGCTTCAGTCACCCTGGCCCCGCGAAATTATGTTCACACTGCGACCGCCAAAGAGGCATGCATTTATGTAACACCGTGTTATTACATTTGACACTATGATTATATTTACAGCGTAATACAATAATATTAAATTATGACATGCAGTTACATTTGATACGTAAGCTGTCTAAATCTGCACACGAGTCAAAAATTTGTCTTCTTGATCTAGCCTTTAGGTTGGATATTGTTAGAGAACTGGTTAGTGGCGGATCCAGAATTCGAAAGGATCCAAGTAAACAACTTCGTTCTTTCATATGCAGAACCGAGAATTTCTAACATTTCTTAGTCAACGACTTAGTGGTGACCGACGATCTTTATGCTGTCAATTTTCCTGCCTTCCATTTGGGTCTTCAGACTTCCATCTATTCATTAACTTGATTTCCCAGCAGGTCTCTAACGGTTCTAGCCAAATATGAAATTTGTGCATAGTGGGAGGGAGCCGAACGCACTTCTGCACCATAGCCTCTTTAGGTCCCGGTGTTGATGCCCTTGGCAATGGCGGATTCAGAGCCTATACAATGGATATACGCCCCTAAACTTGACGTCTTTCCTAGTTGTTTTCCTGTTACGGTCCAAACCCCACTAGTCTCATAGATACCTACGTTCAACGGGTCCGCATCATGCCACCGGTGGCCGGATTTAAGCCCAGTGAATGTTGGCTGTTAAGGCTGTAACTTCGCCCACCAACCTGAATGCCTGGATCCGCCCATGGTAGAGTTCACGAAGGTCCGTGCTCTTTTCCCGCCATCTCTATTCGCGGGGATTTCTATTCAAGACACGTACCACACAATCAAAGATAAATGATCAGACTTGATTGGATTTTTTCATGCTGCGAGCTAGAAATTCAATGCCTCGGTAAATTTATAGCAAATTCGTTTTAAAGGGTCGTTCATTTGACTTAACTCTTTGTTGAAGCAGAGTTTTCGAACAATGCCGGTGGAAATGAATGAGCAGTTGCTGCCCAGTGGGAGGCTATGGCCCGCAGACGACATCAGAACACGAAGCTTCGCAGCACAGTGTTATTGGAGATTCTCGTGTTAGGCATACCAACCATTTCTAAAACTTGTGCTTCGCTTGAGCTACCTCAATGACGAAATTATGTAGAAATACCCGATATCCTGAACTGAATACATTAAGCTTATCTATCCATGTATTATCGAATCTATAACAGACCTCGGATTGTTACCTTTTAAAAAAACTCGTAAAATAATTATTTATGCACGCACTATCAAGCGAATCTGCTCCTCATTTGGGGTTTCCTTATGAACCAATGGCGGATCTAGGATTGCCTGCGTGGGGGAAGGGCATTTCCAGAGGGGCGCCACATTGTGGCAGTCCACCATGCAAGTGTCTCGTCTGAGGGGGCCGTCAAATAATGAAAAATTAACGCACGGGGCCAGCCGCCACCACGGCTATAGCTAAATCCGCCACTGTTTTGGACCATGCTCTAAGTGTAACTAAAAGTCTGATACAGTCGTCGAAATGAATTGTCTGACAGCACTTAATGTGGCTCTGGTCTCAGCCAGACACTTCTGTTTGGTGACCACAGTAGGCTATCATGTGATTTTGTTGGCTCGAAAAAGCGCAGACGACTCATCGTAACCGTCGTAACGCCATTATCATTGCAGAGTTCGTTTCAGTGACGACCTTCCTCGGTAAACGTGGGCAGTAAGGGCCACCCAGAATTGCATCAGCTTGACTCGGAACAGTTGCAGCGCAGAGCCGCCGTTTGTCTGCTTTAATCACGAAAAGTTGGCGTTTCAGACAGAGAAAGGAAGAGAAACTGAAGATAAAAACGAAGGGAAATTTGGTTTTCCTTTCCTACAGCCAGTGAGTTTTACCAATCTTGCATACACTTTAAACAGACAGAAAAACAGCCAGGCAGACTGACCGACAGATAGACACAGACAGACCTACAGCCAGACAGACAGGGAGAAACGTGTGTATGACAGAGGAGTGTGAGGGTTGAGAAAGTGAGTGACCCAGCGAATGAGTGAACCAATGAGTGTGCTGAAAACTTAGCAGAAGATGCACAAATACAAAAATGTCAGAGACAGGAGGGAGGCAGTCAAACGATCGGTCGTGAGGAAAGAAAAAGATCAGGTGGCTTCGATTCAGGAGATACCTTCCCTCAGCGCTAATGAATCTGTTGACCGGACAAGACCTGCTCTTCGTCGAGGCTTAGACTTAAGCCGCGGCTGAAAGCATCGGCTTAAACGCTACCGCAAATTACAAGACGAACAGACGATTGAGCATGCGCAGTGTGCGCAGACTTAAAAAACGTTAAAATAGTTAAAATACGTTGATAACAGGCCAAACTAAAACTCATTATCCTAATCTGTTCTAATCTGTTCTAATCTGTTATAATCTGTTATAATCTGTTCTAATCTGTTCTAATCTGTTCTAATCTGTTATAATCTGTTATAATCTGTTCTAATCTGTTCTAATATGTTCTAATCTAATCTAATCTAATCTAATCTAATCTAATCTAATCTAATCTGTTCTGTTCTGTTCTAATCTAATCTAATCTAAAAATGAAGGTCCTTCGAGACAGAGGCAGACACACATACACACAGACAAAAACAGATAGAGAAAAACAGACTTGAATGAACGCATGCTGATGCATAAGCCGATGTCATTATAATTAGTGTTGCGCTAGCCGAGTAATTAGCCTATTGCTTGAAGACGCCACGAGTACTTAACGAGTACTCGAGTACTCGCCAGTTTTCAGTTAATTAACGTCGCTTAATTATTGAAGAAAACAACTGAACCGCTGGTGCTCCTGATAAAAGGCAAGATATATCATTATCATTACTAATTAGTAACTTCTATCAGCGTTCAATGCACAAGGCATCAACCGATGGCGCACCAAGGCTTAGCCGCGATCAAGTCAATACCCAGAAGGTCACTCTGCTAATCAGACAGAGGCAGCCTGCAGTGGATAAGCAATTTGAATAGTAAATTAAGAACGAATGACACAAGCGACTGAGGAATATGGCGATGTAGTCTGAGTTGCTTGTTTCGCCAGCCAAAGAAACTAGATTCTATAATACTGGTCGGAAAGCGACGAACGAAAAACGATAGGCTGAGACTAGTTTTGACTAAACTTTGAAAAATGGTCAAAGACTCACAGGATATAGACTTGTTATAAGCTTGCATTCAAAAATTAAAATGTTACTTTCTTATTATCTAACGAATACTTGAGTAGGAAAATGTTACTCGACTCCAATTTAGAGTCAAGTAAATCGAGTAATCGAGTAGCCGGTACAACCCTACTTATATGTAAACTGTAGCATAATGTCATGTATTATAAAACTTTGTTTCTTTCATCTCACATACTCACACCTGGAAAAAGGAGAATGAAAGTGTACAACTCGTCTGCGAGATTTTTACCCTTTCGCCTTTACCAGCCACCTGTAGTCATCCAGAGGAAGAATTTCCAAGAGAGTTGTCAGTCTCTCCGCGGTGCAGGTGCCAGTGATAATAACCAAAAAATTGTCCACGCAAAAGTCACACACATGTAGGCCTATACATACGCAATTTCTAAACGTTCAGAAATGCGTGATATTGTCCACGTTTCCGACACCCGCTGTAATTGCCGGACAGGAGAGTTGAGACAATTTTCGCGCCTGGCGAAGGTCGCACCCGATTCCATACATACTTTATTCACATGGTGTTCTTTTCAGCGGCTTTTGTGTGGAGGCCGAGTGACACTGGCGACACGTGGTCACGAAAGATAAACTAACGTGTAGTGAATAATGGTTATTTAGTTAAGTTCGTTTACCCTGCATTTTTATTAGCGGAGACTGTATAAATGTCCTGAGCGCAGGCAGATTGGGCTTTGACCAAGGACATATTTATATTCGAACTCCTTTGAACTACATCTAAATTCAATATGGCGAAAACAATCTTTGTGAGTGACTTTTTGTCGACTTTCGAGTAATGGACGATCTAAAATTTGAACTTAAGAGCATAGATAGAAGTTCAGTGACGACAACTTGACATTTCGTTTCATTTAGCCTACACGTCACACTCCTGCATGTGTATCTTTCTTTCCGTATTCATGTCTCTTTCCCTCCCTGCTCTCCCTCTCTCTTTCTCCTTATCTCTGTCTGTCTACTCCATCTCTCTTCTTCCTCTCATCCATACGGCATTCATCTCTTCCGTCTTTTCCGTTTGACTTTCTGCCTGTCTGTTTGTCTATCTGTCTTGTTGCCTGTCTGCCTCCCAGTCACTCCCCTTTCTCCTATGGTGCCTTCTTACCTCATTGGACATTGCGCCCTCAGCATATCAGACACCCATGCAGCGACCGACCTATCGTGCTCAGCATTGTTATTAACCACACGTATCGAGTGGCGAAGAAAATCAGCGCTATAAAAACGAAACGGCGCTATATAAATCTGTGTCGACATTTAATTCAGACGAGCGGAGCCAGTCGACAGATGGCGCAACTGTTTACGACCGACGCCCTTCGACACGAACGCAATTCTTGACACATCCCCCAGCGCTCAAAAACAACAGCGCTTCTTTGGAGAGGCGCATTAAGGCGCTAGATAAAAAGCGACTTACATAGACATCACAACGTCTCTTCTGTACAGCAGTATTTCAAATAAACAGATAAAAAATAAATAAATAACGTGAATTATAATAATGACAATTATAATAATATTATTATTAAATTATATATTATTATTATACTATATTATATCATATCATATCATATCATGCCATATCAAATCACATCACATCATATCGTATTATATATTGACCGTAAGATGGTACTTACGGTTTTAATGATGATGATGATGATGATGATGATGATGATGATGATGATGATGACGATGACGACGATGACGATGATGATGACGATGATGATGATGATGATGATGATGATGATGATGATGATGATGATGATGATGATGATGATGATGATGATGATGATGATGATGATGATGATGATGGTCCTCCACAAGGGACAAGCACCGAGCCCTTTGTGGAGGACCGGCCAGCCACAAGCTACTAGGTTTTACGAATAATAATAATAATATTCTTATTTAAACAATGCAAGAGTTAAATAGTTTTATATTTAAGCTGTACAGTTCTTCTTAGCCTATCTCTAATATTTTAACGATTTTTTTATTCATTTCTTTTTAATATAATAATTAATTTCCAATAGAACGCCGCTTGCTCAAAGAGACGTCGGCACTCGGCTTAGGCCAAATGCCTAAGTTTAGGGCGTCCTTAATTAAACTCAGCGCTGTGTCCCAAGCAAGAGAGACCGAGCGAAGCGATATTTCGCACGAAGGCAAATAACACTGGACAACAAATTTTTACAAAAGTCATGTTACTGAAATGAAATTAGTCAGTTCTTATCAATTTGTATGTGCTGAACACGAATATGACAGTGAAAATGCCGAATTGGCTCTAGTTTTTTTTGTAATCTGAAATGAAGTAATTTTATATCGCACAATGCATGCCAATAGTGATACACTTACAGTTAATATTTGTAAAAACCAGGTCATAGACTAGTTCTTAGATTTTTTGCCTGTCTCTTGTACAGCTGTTCGGGAGCATCTGTGCGGAGTGTCCAGCAGTAGTCAGCCAACATTGTAGTGGACCATTTTCCCTGGTACCTTTGCTCCATTGTTGCGATATCTTGATGAAAACGTTCGCCATGTTCGTCACTAACCATACCACAGTTGTCAGGGAAGAAATGCAGATGGGAATGAAGGAAATGCATCTTCACAGACATATTGCAGCGAAATTTCTGGTACTGCTTGAGCATGTCTTCTACTAGTTCCTTGTAGTTTTCTGCCCTAACATTCCCCAGAAAGTCTGTAGACACTAGACGAAAAGCATTCCATGCTTGTTTCGCATCACCCTCCAGCAAGTTGTTGAAGCGGTCATCTTTGAAGAGTTCTCTAATCTGAGGACCCACAAAAACTCCCTCTTTAATCTTTGCTTCGCTGAGTCGAGGGAATTTTTCATGCAGGTATCGGAAAGCTGGCGAAGTGCGGTCCATGGCTTTCACGAAGTTCTTCACCAAACCTAGTTTGATGTGAAGGGGTGGTAGTAGGATTTTGTGAGCCTCGACCAGAGCTGGGTGCTGGATATTCTTCTGTCCAACTGCCATGTTTTGTCTGGGAGTCCATTCCTTCCGCACGTAGTGCAACTCTCTTGCTCGGCTATCCCACTCACACAAGAAACACATATATTTTGTATATCCTTGCTGCAGTCCCATTAAAATGGCAACTACCTTCAAATCACCACACAGGTGCCATTTGTACCTGTTATAGTCAATGGAATGCAGTAGCTGTTTTAGGTTATCGTATGTCTCTTTCATGTGGACAGCATGCGCTGATGGAATAGATGGAAGACGGTTTCCATTGTGCAAAAGCACAGCCTTAAGACTCAGTGTTGAAGAGTCTTGTGGGTCATGAGTGATCTGTAAGGCATTCATGAGGTCGTCAATATTGGAACAGAATACCAGATTACCTTCCTTCATAAAGAAAGGTTCCAACTGCTGATGGCGCTTTCTATATGAAGTAATTGTGACATCTTCTTCTAGAAGATTCCATTGTTGGAGTCTTGATCCTAGCAATTCTGCTTTGTTTTTGGATAAGTCCAAATCACGAACAAGGTCATTTAGTTCTTCCTGTGTTATTCTGTGTGGGGTTGATGATGCACCACAGTGAAAATCGGGATCACTGCACGCTGACGGACCAGGAGAAGAACGTGTCGGCTCACCCTTGTCCTCATCAGATGAATCAAGGAAAATATATTCTGCTGGAGGTTCTGGAATAGGAAGTCCATCACCATGTGGAACTGGTCTCAATGCTGACGGAATGTTTGGGTAGACTATTGTCGACTTCTTTTGCTTCGTTATTCCACCGGAAAGAGGAGGAACCAAGCAGAAGTAACAGTCATCTACGTGGTTGCTTTGCTCTCTCCACACCATGGGAACTGCAAACGGCATTGATGGTCTTTTGCCATTCAACCACTGTGAAAGCTGTGTTGTACATGTAGCACAGCATATATGCGGGGCCCATGGCTTGTCTTGGTCACCAACCTTGCATTCGAAGTAAGCATGATATGCCTTCTTGACTTGATAAGTGATACTTTTCTTCTGGTTGGCAAATGTCACTTCCCCACAAATGTAACAAAAGTTGTCCACAGTATTTACGCACTTCCGAGGCATTACTGTTCTGTATTGTATCTAAATGGATAAAGTAATAATAGTTTTATAAAACAGTAACTTAAACTGTCTCGCACAAAGTCTGTAATATTGTAAATGCTCAACCGTTCCGACTCGCTTTATATAGTACACTGCTGACGTCATCTTACGTCAGCAGCCGACTGGCTGTAGTTTTACATTGCATTAGAAAATGACGTAATCAACTGTGCATGATGTGTCCATGATGGGATTATGCAATGAGGTGGAATATTACATCATTCTAGACTTATTTAGGATTTTGTCGCAGTCCTACTGCATAAATTTACATGGTGAAACATAAAAAATGAACTATATGAAATATTTTCAAAACGAGAGCCAATAAAAAATTTGTATGGTTATATTCGTGTTCAGCACACCAAGATGCTACACATTAGGGCCTTTTCCAGTCAGTAACGATTTCTATATTGACCAGTGTAATCAGTGCGGAAGACAACAGCCGTTGGACAAGCCAGACCATTGTATGCACACTGAGTAGACAAGGTTGAATAAAGTATCTCGCGCCATGCGTTGCACTAGACGTAGAGTGGCGACGCGAGCGCTCTGCATCTACGCGGGCTGAGACAACTTAATATCGTTTGGTCAGTGATGTATAAGTTTCATTCCATTCGTGTTCTAAGTGACATAGCGTATACAAGTCAAAGCCCATGCTCAGGGCAATTTACAGAACATATATTCGGACGAGAGGGCGCCCGGCGAATCACAGAGGAAAAATCACTGTCCGTTTCCTGGCTGTCTTCGCTGATCCGACAGGGAAAAATGAAAGAGAGATGGAGAGAAAGAGAGGGAGAGAGAGAGAAAGAGAGAAAGAGAGAGAGAGAAAGAGAGAAAGAGAGATGGAGAGAGAAGGAGAGAGATAGAGAGAGAGAGAGAGTGGAGGGGTTAATGGAACATTTTGACCTATTGAACATTTGTCAAACTTCTGTTTTGCCAAAATTGTTGTTCGGTGGATCAGAATTTAGTTCACTGTAGCAGAGATTAAGCGACAAAGGGGAGAGACAGAGACAGAGACAGAGAGAAACATAGACATACAGACCCAGAGAAACAGATAGACAAACAGACAGAGACAGACAGAGAAACAGAAAGAGCGACAGACAGAAACACAGATAGAAAGAGCGGCAGACAGACAAAAAGACTGCGAAAGAAGACGAGAGAGTGGCAGAAAGACAGACAGACAGAAAGAGCAGCAGAAAGACAGGTAGGTAGGCAGGCAGGCAGGCAGACAGACAGACAGACAGAAAAGAAATAAAGAAAGAGCAGCAGACAGACAAACAGACAGAGAAACAGAGAAAGAGCGACAGACAGGCAGACAGAAAACAGACGAACAGACAGAAAGACAGAGCGGCAGAAATACAGAAGGACAGAGAAACAGACTAATATATGTAGGTAGCTAAGACTGAGCCGAAGGAGAGAAGTAGGAGGAGAGGAGAGAGAATGTGAGGGAGACCATGTGGGGAATTTGGGAGAATCCAACCAAGACGATGAAGATGAAGAGAAAGCTATTGGATAACAGGCGAATTCGTCGTCTGTCTTTCCTTTCCATTTGGTGTCCATAAGAAAGGGAGTTGAGTGGTTAGGTGATGATAGGTCTTTTCACTGCCGGGGTGGACTTCTTGGCTGTTTTTAGAAGACAGGGTAACGGATCGAAAGAAGATGCTGAGTTGGATTTATTGGGGCAGCTGAAGGATCTGAGAGAATGAGTGGGTGCCAAGAGACGCTAGCAAGGAACGGGAGATTGATTGTTCTATCCACTCGGAAGCCGACGATTCAGATGGTGACTGACGAAAATAAATGAGACGATTGACACATTAGGCTGATGTTGAGGATGATAATGTTGTTGTTGATGTTGTTGTTGTTGATGCTGCTGCTGATGATGATGATAATGATAATGATAATGATGATGATGATGATGGTGATGAAGACGACAATAATGAAGACGACAAACGAACTGAAGAAAGTGAGGTACGTTAAGATACAGTAATGTAAAATCAGGTAACTTCAGTTAGTTTATTATCTAGGCACATCATATAGCGCTAAGAGTACCTTACAGAATCGCTGTCTTCGCTAGCGTAACTGATGTTGGAGTCATTCAAAACAAAAGACTCATCAGCAAACAGACAGTGCTCAGATAACAAGAAGAGTCACCACTTGCGCGTCCCCGCACACACGCAGAGCCCAACCGACACCGTGTTCAGGATCCATGGCCCGTGTTGCCTCGAGGTTGAGAAATGACGACAGCCGACCGATGAAGGACACGAGATCTCACTTCCCAACAGCCCTTCACAGATGATAGAAGGTGCAACGTCCGGTCTCTAGGCCTTAGGTTAAGGTGAGGTAAGATAACGAGGTGAGAAGTGAAGTGACGATCAATTTTACTATGTATATATGCATGCATATATGTATGGATTTGTAACTTTAAATTTGATCACAAATTTATATAGCACCACTAGAAAGAAAATCGTCTGAGGCGATCCCGGCGTCACAGTAAGAAACCACTATCGAATAGATTGACTTTCAAGCGGTTACAGAAAAGAGACAAAGAAAAGCCAAAAAGTTCATCTTCCAGGTTGCAAGGCAGGTTATTTCAACAGCAAACCTTCTGTGCTGGACCGTGGAAGTTCGGACCGTCGGGATAATAGTCACCTTGCACAGAAGAACGAAGAAATCTGCAGACAGGGATCAATGAGACAGAAAAGCATAAATACTGAGATAAGACGAAAGCACAGCCTACAAGACTATTACAGGTAAGCATTAAGATCTTAAACTCAATATTGTGTAGGTAACTAGTGCAGTTCCTCCCACATTAAAGTGGGGATATTTGCCAAAAACTTGGCGTACCATCAATCTATCAAGCCATAATAAAACAGATTGTAGCTGATCAATGTAGGAAGCAGCTGGGCCCGCAGAAATGGCATCATCCTGGTCAACCTTGGCGCATACAAATGCATGCATCACGATCTTGGTGGCTCGAGTCGTAAATGAGAGGTGAATTATGAGAACCCGACGCATGTGGTAGAAGCACTCGCGACGTACATTATTCACGTGCATTGAAAAGGTCAATTCCTGATGCAAGACCTGATCACTCACGATGGTAAAGAAACAGGGACCGGGGTATCAATGAGACAGACAGGGCACATCGATTTCTAAAAATCTGCCCACGGCCATTCCAGACCAGATGAATTGGGTATATCTGGCATTCAGCCGGAGGGGGTTGACGAGTGACTCCGATTCCTGAAGCATTTTCTCCACGGAGGGTCATCAGCACCCTGATGAGCAGCTCCCAAATCAAAAAGGACTAGCTATAAATCTGAGTAGGTCAATTCCTGGTCCAAGGTCACACCCAGACTTCGCATAGCAGGACCTAATCGAGATACATACATACCACGCACTCACATGTATGTATATGTGTATGCATGTATGTAATTGTAATTAGAAAATCCTATAGCGCCTGTGTATAATACACAAGTTATCAACCGATGACGCACAAAAGTCAAGCCACAGTCAGATCAGTATCCAGAAAGTCAGTCTGCTGAAAGAAAGCTAACCTATGACGGATAAGTCAACTGAAAAAGGTAAGTCTTAAGTTGAGATCAAAGCGACACAAGAGATGTATGTATGCATGAATATATGTATGAATGCATGTGTGTATGTGTGTATGTATGTATGTATGCATGTGATATAACTAATTACCATCAGTATGTATGTACGTGTGTATGCGTGTATGTATATATGTATGCAAGTATGTATGTACAATGTATCTGGGTATTTTGTAGCGCCTTTTTAGGATCCTCTCGAAAGCTCTTCTCGTTTACCTAACTGTTGTTTGAGCTCTAGCTGTTTACGAAAGATACTTGTAAATCTGGAGAAGGTCTTCACTGCAGTCTCTTACAGACGCCTAGAGGACGACCAACTAATCTTCCTCATAACCTAAAGAATCGTGTTAAAAACGTCGTCCATTTACTCAAGAATGTTTCGACTAGACGCAATCAAAACATCCATAATTATCAGATTACACGCAACAACCTTTCCTACTGTTGTCATTTCATCTGAGATATCGTATTTATCTCTCTAGACTTTTCTAATCATAGAGACCTTGAACGCCGCTGGAGTTGCAAAAAGACAGACGTCAAAGCTCGAGCAGGCGTGTGTTTATGAAGAGGGAAAACTGCACACCCAGCTGTTCCCAGAAGACTGATCCAGACAGCTGAAGGATTTTCTGCGCTTGTTATCCGAAGAAACACTCGTAGTACTAATATGCCTTCTTCCGACAATGAAATGTGCCACGTATGATATATATACGTATTTATCTAGAAATCTCTAGGAATATGTACTGTGAAGTGAATGATGACGGGTTTTATAAAATGTAACACACACATACGCACACATACACATATAATTTTCTGTTTATTGCTTACACGTATATTTTAAGTCCTGCTTTCTCTCTGTCTCTGTCGCTGTCTCTCTCTCTCTCTCTCTCTCTCTCTCTCTCTCTCTCTCTCTCTCTACCATTATATACTTTAGATACTATATACATGTATATGTTCATATATACACTGTACATATATATGCATATATACATATAATATATACATATATATACACATATATTCTAGGAAGTGTATATATGAGGACCTCGACTATGCATGCCTGAGGATGGTGCCTTGGAGACATTTGTCTGCCTGAAATATCTGACCGACAGATGGCTGGGATCTAAGCGCTTCTTCTGCTGGTCAAAGATCTTTCCATGTCTGAAAAATAAGCTCAGCTACTAAACCCCGTCTTAATCTCGCCTGCAGTTGGGCTCTTTGCGATGCCTCGGCTCTTTGCAAACTCCTGTTTGTCTCGGTTCAAACTATCGCTGTGGAAGCCTTTTCCTGTCGCACATGAACTACTGCAACGCCGATGCCAACAGCGTAGACCTTTCGGTGAACTAGGTCCAGTTCGTAATTAACTATGATATAAGTTGGTCACACTACACTGCACTGGCTTCCTAGAGGTTTAGCTACATTTCACACTGTAGTAATTACTAACTTTACAAGCGAATGATAAGAACGAACAAATAAAGAACGAACGCATGAATGAACGAACAGATGACTGAAGGTTACAGCAGCTAGCATCGTGAAAGTCGACACACGTGAGTCTCGTGATTGGGACTAAGGAGATGGGACCCGACCTTGATTTACGGTCGCCTGAAACGACATCCTGCTGCTTCGGGAATGACGTCCGCTCACCCCTACGGGCGATGGACGTTTCTTTAAAACCGAAGCTCCGGCTTTGCATTATTTATCGGTCATGGTTTGGCCGATACTCGGAAAATACGAAACGCCGCCTGTTTTTGGCGCACGGACGATATTGGATCTCGAGGGACGGATACAAGATGGCGACACTTCATCGTTCCATTCATCGGTCGGAGGTTTCCATTTCGCCAAAAAGAGCGACGCATGAGGCACACGCGGCTCTTGATGGATAGGTAAGCTCAAGACGCATTGATCAATCGACGATCGATCGACTGTTTCATTGATTCATTGGTTCGTTAGGTCATTGATTCACTGATTCATGGAATCTCGCAAATTTATTGATTCAGTGATTGGCGGAATCACATGTTCATTGATCCATTAGTTTCGTCGATTCACTGACTCAATGATTCAATGGTTGGCCGATTCGCTGTTTCATTGATTCACGGATTATTTGGTTCATCGATTCAGTGATCTCTCTCTCTCTCTCTCTTTCTATATATATATATATATATTCACTGATTCATAAATTCACTGATTCAGAGATTCACTCATTAATTGATCCAGAGATTCAGCGATTCGTGGTTTCACTGATTCATTGATGAATAGATCCACTGATTAGTCGATTCATTTGCTCATTAATTAACTGATTCATTGATTCTTCGATCCATTATGGACCATTCAAGTCATTAATTCACTGACTCGGCAAATAAAGAATTTGGTATAAAAGTAAAAGGACCAGCTGTTTATTTCTTTGCATAAGGCAGACCACTGTTAGCAGGAATCGCTGATGGCCACCGCATCGGTATTCATCGTCAAAGTACAAGCGCCAGTTACCGCGTCGGTCGACGGGTCATAAGGCCTTGCATTATACATGTACATGCTTTGCTGCTGACCTCGAGAAGTAGAATTAAAAAGATCTAGAGAGACTATAGCAAAGATATGAGTATGAGAGACAAAGTAGAGAAGCAGAATAGGAAAGAAGGAGAAAAGAGTTCGAAGAGGAGCACATTAATTTTATTATTTATTTATTCATTTTATTTAAAGCACTTGTAACGCGCGCAAAGTCAGTAAACCTGAATCTGAGGCGCGGATGTATATTCGCTATAGTGGCCGAAGCCATGATGTTCAGTCGAAGGAAGTGACATCGAATTTTCGTTTTTTTCGGTTTGTGTCTTTGGTTTTTTGTACTTTTGGTTTTCTGAATACCAATTTCGGTGTCGGTTTTCGGTTTTTCTGAATAACCCAATATCAGTTCGGTATCGGTTAGTTAGTCCGACCCATCAATAGTATCTACCTATACTGTAGCTCCAGATTTCGTTGTCGCAAGTCTAGTTCGTGGTAGCACACCAACCATCATCCTACCTCCCTTACATTACCGCACATTACCTTACCCTAGCTTACTTTATATCGGTTTACTGAATATAGGTTAAGACTAACATCTGTAACTCTCGCCACCTTCCCCGATTTACCTCATAATGCCTTGCCTTTTAATTCTGAGCCTGTTGTATCTTAACTTACCTTTCTAATACCTTACCTTAGTTAACCTAGTTACTTCATCTTACTAGCTTACGTTACTTTACGCTGCCGTATCTGAAGTCAGGTTTGGTTTGTCCTTCCAAGAGTGACGACTAATCTTCTTGTCCACCCAATGTGTTTTCCACAACAGGCCATACACTAGAAGACCACACAATACATAGCCTATATATATATAATATATATATATATATATATTAAATATATATATATATATATATCATGCGCATAAAAGAGTCATGGTTGCGGGCTAATAGCTGACAAGTGGCCGCCTAGCGATCGCCTAAGACGACGCTAGGAGGTCAGTGCGCTTTGTTGCCGTCGGATAAAAGGCGATGCAAACTGGCATCGTGCGGCGTCCATCGAAGACTCTGCGATTCTGCGACTGGAATAACGACCGACGGTTCCACTGGTAGACAGCGCAGCTTGTTGCAGCTTCGCAACAGAATTCCATGTCTGGCAACAAACGATCTTCGGAGTCCATGTCTAGCAACGACACACTCTAGCCTGTTCTTAAGTCTTCAGCAGTGTAAAGACAGTCTAGCATTAAACCACTGTGGTCCTACAACCAGACACTATTGCCTGAATATTGTAATAGGCCACATTGACTATAGCCACAAATAGTTATCGGAACAGTCTTGTCTGCGAGTGCTCAATACACAATTGTCACACCCCTTAGACAGAAATAACTTTTAAGAGTCCTGAATGGACGTATTGATAAACTGTCTGATGAAAAGTCACATTGAAGTCACACTATTCAACGTAGCTTTTTAAAATCTTCGGTTGGTAATGTAAAGATCTATAAAAATCAAGCTCTAAAGAAGTCTTTAGATTTGAACGGACTGAATAACAACATGACGAACAACATTTCTCTTCCTGACGACGGTTGCCATGACGACGCCGAACTGTTCTTCGATACCGACAGCAACTCGACCGGAAACGACGAGTTATCATCGTTGGACCGGAACAGCTCAGCAAGAACCGGAAGTAGCGATGCTTCGGGCTTACGTGAGCTGAGACTGGTGCTGGTCCTAAGCTATCTGGTCATCTGCGTTGTTGGACTGGTCGGCAACACCCTCGTGGTCGCCGTCATCGCGAGGTTTGCCAAGATGAAGACGGTGACGAACATCTACATCCTGAACCTCTCGGTGGCCGACGGACTGTTTCTCGTCGGTCTCCCGATGATCGCCACGACGGCCATTCTCAAGCACTGGGCCTTCGGGCCACTCCTCTGCAAGGTCTACTACGTCCTGACATCCAGCAACATGTTCACAGGTACACCACCGTTCAGCCAACGTAAACGCCATCATAAAACCTTTCACTGCATTAATTCGAAATTAAAACGACTAAACAATTTTATAATCCTCTAGCGATGTAATGCTTGGACCAAAATTGCGTGAAATTGCACGGAAATTGGCCTCATATTTCGGGTTTATCATTGCTTCAAATAAGCTGTTACTACATTCTAATAATTCTTTGGAGATTTGTAACAGACAATCGATGTTGCGCCCCATTACACTTCCTCTTGTAGGAGCCAAAGCGTTTTAGCTTATGGTTTTACCAGCGACAATAGGCCTGTGGATTTTAGAGGAAACTTGTTGACCGGTTTTAAAGTTTACTCTTGTAGATGCTTACAATGTTGGGTTATCACATGAGTGTCAGGTGCACCAAAAGTTTGAAGAATTTGGACGATAAGCAAAACACTGGTTCAAAAGATTGGGTGAACTTGTATGGCGGTCAGATGATTGATTGACTGATTGACTGATTGATTGATTGATTGATTCATAGGTACTTTTACCCTGACCTTGATGAGCGCCGATCGATTTTTCGCCGTCTGGTATCCCATTAAATCCCTTCGTTTTCGAGCCACAAAGTTTGCCACCATCGAAGTCGCCCTGACGTGGATCGTGTCGTTTGCCCTCATGTTCCCCATCGTCCTCTATGCTGAGCACGTGCCCCAGGTCGCCACTTCTGGCCAAAGCCCTATGTCCTCCTCCGAGGTCCGCTACAGCTGCCACGTCCACTGGCCAGCCAAGCATCCAGTCACGGCAGTCCGCATCTACTTCGTCTACACCCTCCTCGTTGGATTTGTACTTCCGGTGGCACTCATCTTCGTCTTCTACCTCTTACTGGTTCTGCGCCTGCGCTCGAAGAGGCTCAACCTGCGCTCTGGGGGCGAAAAGAGCCTGAGAGGGCGACGAAGCGTGACGACTCTCGTCACGGTCATCATCTCGGTGTTCATCGTCTGCTGGCTCCCCTACTGGGCCTTCCAGGTGCACGTCGTCTTCGTCGGAGGTCCGCTTCCGGCCTGGTCCGTCAACTTGTTCCAGTTCTTTACTGTCCTGACATACTCAAACAGCGCCATCAACCCTCTGCTCTACGCCTTCACCAACGACAGCTTCAAGAAGGCGTTTGTCGCTGCGTGTCGCTGCAGTCGGCTGACCTCCGACTCGGAATTGCGATCGGAAACCGGAAATGGTGTCGGCGGCAATCCGAAGAGAGGAGTGGCTGTTGCGACGGCTGAGCCGTCGAGGAAGCGTCTACTCAAGACCCAGGCCACGGTCCTTTACGACTTCCCGGGGTCAGTCCAAGTGGACAACGAAGCCGACAGAGCGGATGTTCGAGAGACCGGAAACGGAAACGGCGAGAAATTGGTACTACACGAAGAGATAAATCCTATAGCTACTGGAGATAGGATTGCGCTATATAATGAAACGAGTTCTTAGATGCCTGGCGCTATATGAAGAATGCGTTCTTGAATGGACAACGGAGGGACTGGCGCTGTTGGCTAAAGACTTACTGACCCTCTCGTGTGAAGTCGAAACTGAAATCAAGTTGCGCTACATAATCAGAACAAGATGACTACAGTTTGAACTGAATATAAAAACGATTAGCGCAATGGACGAAAACAAGTTCCTAGTCATTAGCTAATTATCATTCAATGGAAAAAGACTGGCGCTATATGAAGGTATATTTAAATGGCTGAAGAAAAAACAGACTGATTACGATTAGCACCATTAAAAATGAAATCTGCACAGAGCATAAACATAGAAAGTAAATAAATGCTCACATACATACATGTAATAAAACATATGCACATACATATATACATACATACATACATACATACATACATGCATGCATACATACATACATACACATACATACATTCATACGTACATACATACGTACATACATGTAATAATACACACGTACATACATGCATGCATACACACATACACATGCATTATAATACATACATAGATATATATACACATACATACTTCCGTGCTTACTGTTACATACGATCTTTCAAATAGGAGTAACGCGTGCACGACTAATGACGTCTTCTCTGTATTTCTTAAAAAGACTTAAATGAACCTGTTAAGAGCTGTGACGCAACAGACAGATCATTGAAATTCAGTGTATCATCAAAGTAATTATAAATGTCATTTATTAATTTTTCAACAAGATTCTTCAAATCTCAGCTTATATAAGCATATGCACAAATACATAAACATTTGAAAAGTTTATTAAATTATCGAAAATATATTTTCATTGATTTCCATCCTCAGTTTTGTTTTTTGTTTTTCTTCCTTTCTTCATTCCTGCTTTCTTTTATTAGTTCCTCCATTCGTACGCTCATAACCTAGATTGTTTTTCGGTTATAACTGTAATTAGATAATTGTGTAGCTGCTATAAACGAAATTGTAATTGTAATTGTAATTTGAGATTTATAAAGCGCCTCTTAGAGGATAAACTCAACAGAGGTGCTTCCGACCCGATAAAGTAAAATCACTGTTGAACAGTACAGTCTTCAGGCGCCTGCGGAACACTGAGAGGGGGAGAGAAAGGAGCTCAAGTCGCAGTTCTCGAGGGAGACGATTCCAGCAAGTGGGACCAACGTAGGCAAAGCGAGACTAATTAAATACCACTGCTCAGTAGTCAATCCTTCCTAGCTTCCTCTTAAGAGATGTGATGGAGTATACTGAGACAGTGCTATCCACATAGTACTGAAGAATATCTGTTGTAATGTTGGAAGTACACAGTTCATCCTTTCGTTCATTCCTGCTTTCCTTTTATTCTTCCCTTTTGTGTTTATTCTTTGCAGTCTTTCTGTTTTCGGTCGTGTAATCCAGCTGAAAGGTTTAATTATCGTTAGTCCTGTGGCTCAGCCAATGGATCATCCAATCGCCGATCAGGGCCGCGAAGTCTTTCCCGTCGCTCGTCAATCTCTGGGAGTATTTGTCCCTCTCTGAGGAGACTGTGTTTTTAGTAATCAGGTGACGACTGATGAGCCGTCTTTTCCAGATTGTATTTCCCCGGCTGCTTCTAGGCTGTCTCTTGTGAATGAATTCAGCGGCAGACGATGCTTTTGTTGCGTTTTAGTTCAGAAACGATGCATCAGTCACTAGATTAGAATAACAGAATACGAGACTAATTAATCACCACCAACTCTCAGCGTCGGGACGTTTTTTTATTTCTGCATTTATTATGCGCCGCTATCTAATGACTAAGCATCAATCGATGGTGCTGAGCAGTTGTGAGTGAAGGACTTGCTCAAGATCCCTACGCAGTAACTGTCTCGGAGGAGGAGGATCGAACCAGTAATCTGCGCCTTACAAGCCAAGCACTCTAACCACTCACGCAATGACAGCATAACATAGCATAGCATAACATAGGATAACATAGGATAACATAGGATAACACCACATAAAATTGGTTAGCATTTAATTCCTCAACTGCTTTTTCCTCCTAACTTTCTCTTTAAAATAGCAATCATTGTGTCCACTACATTTGCTGCTCACCCTACTCTTTAAGTAACGTTTGATCAGAATCTTAGCTTAACTCTTTGTATGTATGTATGTATATTTGTATGTGTGTATACGTTTGTATGTATACTGTAAATGTATGTATGTATACATGCATGTACGCATGCATGCATGTATGTATGTAAGCATGTATGTATGTATATATCTATATATGCTCGTTTTCATCTAGCTATGTGCATCTATCTAGACAGTCCATTTGAAGAGCCTCACAAAGCTGCTAATGGGTTGTTACTGGGTTATGCTGGGCGTCCTGTGCTCGTTATCGTTAGGAATTTTATATGATGTCGCTGTTCATCCCTTAATGTGCTGTAAGTAAAAGACCGCGGCTGTCACGGATCAATGTTGCATGTTTTCCTTCAGATGGGGAACTCAGTCATGACAGCCCCGTGTTATAGAGACTGAAGCTTTTGCCAGCAGTTTCACGAACAGTTGAAGACTTGTCTATCGCCTGGGCTGGGCTGGGAGTGCGTCTGGGTAATCTAATCTAATGACTTCTATAGCGCCGTTATCATAATGCCCAGGGCATCAGTCGGTGGTCGCTTCAAGTCAAAATCGCAGTCAAAAATCATAAACGTTTGGAGAAGCCGGATGGAATTACTATTCGATGGTATACCAGTTGACGCGGCGCTACATAAATGCTCTGAATCAATGAATGATTGAGTAGGCGCTGTAGGATTGACTCTCGCATAAATGTTTATCCAGATTTTCTTATGTTACAGGTTTGATTGTGGCGTGCGTGGGTAAAGGCGATTGAACTGCTCATACATTTGCTCCTATACATATATATATGGCATCCATGTAACATGGCGCCTTTTCATATCAGGAATGACCTTCCTCTTGGTCTTTGCACCCCTGATTGCAACCGCAACTAGGACCTTCATTCTTAAATTGAAAAAAATCTCTAAGGCGCTATAAAATCTAAGATTTTTGTTCAAAATCTGCAAACGTCACGAAACTTAATTTACCATGGCTAAGGTATAAAGGCAGATTTAATAATAGCATGGTAGTATCGAGCACATCAAAGCAGCTTCTGGGGAGATGATTTGGAATTGCATCTAGGGGCATTGTTTGTCAAGAGAAGAGAGGACGAAAGACCGCATTTCATCCAGAATTGCGGGATCAAGATACATACATGCATCTAGTACATCTGTGTGATTATGCAGCAGCTGATCATTCCAAAACCACGCCAACTAGCTACTTATGTGTAAGCTTATTTATGATTTGAGAACCAAATTCAGCATCAGTCTACAGGGACAAGCGCCGCTGGTCGTTATAGCCCCTGCCTGCATCTGAAAGAGAACTGTTTGTGTATCTGTCTCAGGTCAGCAGCGACAACAGCTACGCTGTGCGGTCCGCAAGGATGTGATGGTCCTTTGCATTTCAAATCAAGCGCATCGCTCCGTTCAGCTGGCAAAGCCTTTCTCTGCAAACTATTTTGCCGTAGACTACAGTGTACTTCGGAAATGTTTTCAATGTTTTTCTGAAGTCGCAGTTTTTTGCATCTGTTAGACCAATTTGTTCGCAGAGGTTATTTAAAGACGCTTTATAAGCCCCCATACTTAGGCACATGCATACAAGCATACACGAATACATTCACATAGATATATATCACATACGGCAAATACCTACAGAGGAATATACATTGGGGTTCCTTGCAACCGGATGAAGAACACCGGGGCTAGAGAGAATAGACGTCCATCACCACATTGATGTCTGCTATTAATAGACTCCGTATGGTTGACTCTAACACTTGGAAAACGATAAACTTATATATATATATATATATATATATATATATATATATATAGGAAAACGATAAACTATGATATCTGCGACTTGAACTGACTCGTACATTCGTCGTCAACGCATATTGGAGGGAAAGTCTCATAAATGACTCCGTTATGGTGGCAGAAACTGTTACGCTAGAGCCGCAAGCTGTTGTACGAACAGACAATAATAATGACCACAAAACTCGAATAAATATATATGTGTGTATATACGGTGTTGCAAGTTCGTCTAGGGAAGGAACCAGCTGCATCACGTTCTTTCGACGAAGTTCGTTTTCTCTTTTATGCACATCAACTCTGACAGTTGATTATCGTAAAAACCGAACCAGACGACTACTGAACTTCAGCAGTGTTCTCTCTCTCTACACTAGATCCGACAGTTTATATAGTCCATATACTTCAAGAAGTGTCTCCTGCCAATACCTTGCTAGCCAAGTCCTTTTCTGTTACACGTGGCGCCAACAGACTACATGTATAATTCCATCCAAACGTGCCACTTGCAACAATGGAAATAGAGAACATTTGATGTGACCAAAAGTCAGCCACAAAAATGTCTCTGGCTTTACAGTCAGAGATCTTTGTGGTTGGCTGTAGGCCACAGTTACGGTCATGACCTCTACAACGTGCTTAGCCTATGAACTTTCAGATATTATCTTAAAGAGTTTCATGAGGCGTAGTTTCAGTAATTTGACTCTAATTACTAATCTCCTGAAAAGGCGCTACAAACTCCATTCCGTTATTATCGTTTAATGTTGCACTGTTCGTGCACAAGTCGAATTTAAAACTTTTATAGTTCTCATGCACATTTCAAGCAGTCCGCGCCAAATGCTGAATTTCATGTCCAATTGCCATAATCAAGCAGCCCCATGCTTGCGCCACCGTTGTCTGCACATGTCACTTGTGGAGATAAGTGTGGGATTTGTGGGCTAAAGGTTTTGCATTTAGATTAGCGAACCCACGGATGCTAAGAGGTTGATAAGAGGCAGAATATGCGGTGCCTTTTCTCTCGAGGACTGACGCAGAAGTAGCTGAATAGGATTCAAAGAGAATAGAAAAGTGGAATAAGGAGCTAGAAGGGTAAGCAACGTGAAAATTTATGTCTGCAATCAACGCAAGATTCTGACCAGAACGATCAAATACACAACTTGTCTGACAATAAAACACAGTCACTGTCACTTTCGACTGATTGCCAATAAAGGCTGTGATCAATTGCTGATGTCTGACTGATGTCTATCAATCAATCAAGTAAGCAATATGTCAATCAGTCAAGCAAGCAAGCGATCAGTCGGTCAATCAATCAGTCAGTCAGTCAGTAAATCAATAGGTCAGTCAATCATCAATAATTCAAGTAAGCAGACAATCTAGCAATCAAGCAATATATCAACCGATCAAGCAAGCGAGCAATCAGTCATTCAATCAATCAATCAGTAAGTCAGTCGGTCCGTCAGCTAATAAGTCAGGAAGTTAATCAATCAATCAATCAATCAATCATAATGCAGAAATTAGGCAAACTTTTAAGAGTGAATACATAAAACATAAAATACATTATCTCCATTTTATGATAGTTATGATGCGTTTGCTGGAAGAGAGTTCTAGAATCCGGGGCCCGGTCGAATTCCGGTAGGTCAGAGAACCAGAAGCCAGGCTACGGTGGGAAAGGAAGGAGTTCTCTCAGCTAGCGACAGATTTAATAATAGCATGGTGGTACCGAGCACGTCAAAGCAGCTTCTGATGAGATGAGTTGGAATTTCATTTAGGAGGTACTGTTTGTCAAGAGAAGAGGGGACGAGGGACCGCGTTTCATCCAGGATTTCGGGATCAAGATCATCAAGACTTTATGACGGGAAACCAGGAGATGAAAAGCCAGTTGACAGTGGAACACCAAAGAATTTCAGCCTACTATTAGAAGACGGGGCATAAGCTGGAAAGAGCGAGGACTTCAGCTGATGGGCGACTCACCCTCACTACAAAATGTAAAGAATGCCAGCCGTGTTAGCATGGAGCTAGTATTTTAATAACAATCCTAGAGATAAAAGGAAGACTGAATAGGCGTTACAGCGGCCAACTATTATAGAGTTTACTAAAATTTAGGTGCAGAGTTAATAAATCCGAGCCCAGGTGTGAAATGAAACCTGTCAGCAAACAAAATCATAAAATCAACAGAAATAAGAAATTCGATTACTTATACGTTAAAACAACGAATTTTTATAAAGGCTTGTATGAAAATTAAAAAAAAAATAAAACGTTGTGTCTACTGCTCTGGGTCTGAGTGGTGGAGCTTACATTATAAGTGCAAGTATTTTAAGTCCGTTAATAAATATCGTTTCACAAATTTCATATTATCTATATTTTAAACGCAACAGTCTTGGCAAGTAATATTCAGCAACTTCTAATGTGCCGGTGTCTAATGCACAAAGCATAAACTGATGGCGCACCAAAGCCAAGCCACAATCAGGTCAATATCCAGAAGGTCAGATCACAAGACAAAGAGGCAGCCAATGGTGGATAAGCAATTTGAAACAGGTAAGTTTCAAGTTGAGAACGAAATGACAGAAGCGACTGAGCAGAACGAACAGACACAGGGAGAAAGCTCCAGAATTTAGGTCCAGGAAACGCAAAGCCTGTTTAACAAGAACGGTTCTGGCCCAAGGTATTGTTAGAGAAAGATAATCAGATGACCTGCAGAATAATGATAAGTCTGGGGAATAAGGATTGGCAATTGCTACCATGTGCCGCAGCTAACAAGAAGCGACAGAGAATTATCCCCAAAAGGAACATTTTACCAAAGTATAGGGCGCAGAGGCTCTGTGTAGCAGTTTAGTTACATTAAGTAAGTAAAGTAAGTAATGCATATTTAACACGCCATGGGTTCATCGACTGAGCCAGGAATCGTAGGCGTAGGTGGTACAATCTTCATTGCAGACCAGTGTTACGAGATCCTTTAGGCTTTTGCGATATGGCGTTACTGTAACGTTGTAGACGCGATTCGTTGATGAGTTTGTTGGCTATATTACATACAGTTGCATAACATTAAAACATATCACCGAATTTAAATTCATGTATTTTCATATTTTGCCACTATCGCAACAATCGCCGGGACTAAGCAATAAAGTGTCTTGATACATACATATATACATACATACACACATACATGCATACATATCTTATCTATAGTATAGCATATATACATACATTCATACATATCTACATATATACACACATGCACATATATACATGAATAAATATATAGCTTACACAATACATACATACATAAATATCTATATTATCTAAGGTATTGCCTACGTACTTAAATAGATACATTCAAATACATACACACATACATACATGAAAAAATGCTTACATACATGCATATATATACATACATGCATACATACACACATACATACATCGTGTTCAATTGCATAGCACAAGACTACCATCACACCGCATCATACTGCGTTGCTGCACGCAATATTACATTGCATTACACCGCGTTAATGTGCATCGCGAGTCGGGTTTCGCGCGTGTCGTGCTGCAGATGCGTGACACCAGAGATGGAGTCATTCAGCCATTTGCTGCGCCTTCTTCTTTCGGCTTATTCTATACAAATTTATATCCTCTCGGAAGGCAGGTGGCGCTTTGCCGACGAGAATCCTATTCAGGCATCTCAAGCAATTGTTTACCAGCATAATAGGTCTATAAAGATATGTCGCATGTGTGCGTGAGGTTATTTCCACTCCATAGACATACTAAGTTTACTATATAATAAATTGCAGCGCCCTTGCGAAGTTCTTAAAAGGCACTGTATATACATTCTTACATGTATGCATGTGTTACTTACGTATATTATATACTTATATAAAATATATCCTATACAATGAGCTGAACCCATTTGTTGCTGTCTTAAACTGGACTTTTTGTCGAACTGGAGACTGTAGAACTGGCACGAGTGTTTTTTTGGGTCTCTGGATGCCAGAGGCAGAATGGTCGTAACTGGGAATTAACGCTGTCTGACAAAGGGATGAATAGAGCGACGGAGAGACTAATGGACGAATAAAGAATGGAACTGGAAGGATCAACGTTTGGGTTGGAAAGATAGATGGCATAGTGAGTGTGAAAGATGGATGTGTGCCGAAAAAAAAGAACAAAGTAGACAGAGTGAGCAAAAAGACATGATTCATATGGGGCACGTAGCATATTGGATAGAGCGCTCGGCTTGTAACGCGTAGACTACGGGTTCGAGCCTCCTTCGGGGCGGTTTCTGTGTAGGGGCCTTGAGCAAGTCCTTAATTCACAATTGCTCGGCGCCATCGATTGATGCTAAGTCATAGTGGCACCTAATAAATGCAGAAATAAATTTTAAAAATAGAGCGTTAGAATTAAATTGTGCCTCTAATGATGAGTTTGTTAATGAATCCCTAACCTTAGTAACAACAGAGCCAAACACATGCACACTTAGACGGATACCGACAGAGGCAGACACAGAGACAAAGGCGCAAGCAGACATAGACAGGGAGGCAGAAGGACAAGGGTCACAGATAGGTGGACTGGTAAACGGACAGGAATTACCTATAACCATACGTTTATAGGTAATACCTGATGTTATGTGAGGAATTGAGAGCGAAATCTAATTAGCCCTATCGATAGAAGAATAACATAACAAATTTTGCCAAGTACACAGTAAAAGTTTAGACTGGTCGATTTCAGTCTAGTCCTTTTGCTTATCCGTCTGTGTATCAGTCTCTATTATCGCCATCATCGCCATCTTCATCATCATCATCATCATCATCATCATCATCATCATCAGCCGCAGCAGGAGCAGCAGCGTGACTATGAGTGTTCCTGATCTTGTTCTTGTTCTTCATCCTGTTCTTCAACTTGTTGTTCTTATTCTTCTTCTTCTTCGTCACTGCTACTGCTATGACGTGAGTGCTGTTTGGAATGGAAAGAATGATCTATAGGCCTAGGTTGACGACAACAACATCCCGTATTTGGAGGTGATGACGATAGATTATGACGAACGACTTCCAACCTATCAAATAATGTTTCCACTTGGATTCAGCAACAACTCAGTCACTCAGACCAGAATAGCGATGCCTGATCTTACGACTACAGATATCTGGATGGTATTCTATCGACTTGACTCACCTGAAGAGTGCTTCAGGTGAGTCAAGTCGATTGAATTCCATCCTTCCATCCATCCGTCCGTCCGTCCGTCCGTCAGTCCATCCATCCATTCATCCATCCATCCAACCGTCAATCTGTTCATCCATCCATCTATACATCCATCCCTCCATCCGTCCGTCCGTCCGTCCGTCCAGCCAGCCAACCATCCATCCATCCATCCATTCGTCAATCCGTCCATCCATCCATCCATCCATTCGTCAATCCATCCATACCATCCGTCCATCCCATCTGTACTGAAAGAAGAGTTGCTTGCGAGTCCTGCGATGCGATGGATCGCTGGCGAACACAAGTCTCCTTTCAGGATATGGTGGCGAGCGGTGCTATTGATATGGCTTTATCTTCGGGGGACTTTAGGCCTTTAACAGCACGCGGGTTCGTGAATGGATCAGTCCGACCGTACAGAGACGCAACACCGATTCTTTCTTTCACTCGTATATTACACGTATTTACACCGTATTTACAACAAATTCAGCAAAATCAGAGTCTATGATTCGCATCGGTCTATTGATCTGGCGAGGTCCGTTTAAGAGATACAGGTTTATTATTTTCTTCTGTTCTCCGGAACCTAACGCCTCTTTCGACCGTTGTTTAGCGAATGCCTTCTTCGCTTCGCACCCTTCCTTAACTTTCCCCTTCATCTGTCAATCACCCAACTTCTCCCTTTCGCCATCCGATCAGCATCCCTCTGCTCCGCCTCTCTCTCTCTCTCTCTCTCTCTCTCTCTCTCTCTCTCTCATTCTCTCACTCTCCCTCACACACACACACACACACACACACTCTCTCTCTCGTTTACTTCCACCTGTCTATCACGGGCGTCCTATCCGCCTCTCGTTAATGACATCCTCGCCTAACTGTTCTCCAGTGTTCCATACATATTAATTACACGAACACAATAGCTAAATTATCGGACGTAATACAATCTACAATATGCAAAACCCTAAAATCCTCATTGTTTTTACAACTTTTCACTACACCATCCGTCCATCCAATCCATATCGTTTTTCACAGAACTCGAAAAGCGGGTCTAGGAATTCACTAAATTCAAGTTTCCGGTCTAATCGAAAATGATGGTCATATTTCTGGTGTTGTGTAGCTGCCCGGATGTGATGCCAGAAGGAGAGAACTTCCGCCAGATGCGTCTTCATTGACTGCTAGGCCAGCAGATCAGTCAACTGTGAAAGACGCTACAAAAGCACCGTCTACGATTTGTTCACTTACACTAGCAGCAGAAACAATAAACATATTCCTTTGTCTTTGCCTCTGCTTCCGTCTCTGCCTCTTTGTTCTATTTCTGCACTTATTAAGCGCCACTATCTATGACTAAGCATCAATCGATGGCGCTGAGCAATTGTGAGTGAAGGACTTGCTCGAAGTCACTAAACAGTAGCAGTCTGAAGGGAGGCTCGAACCCGTACTCTCCGCGTTACAAGCCAAGCACTCTAGCCAGTCAGTTACCGTGCCACCTCAACCTCTACCTCATGTCTTTTCTATGCTTCTATCGTAATCGTAATCTCGAGATTGCTGTAGCGCCCAACCTAAGCCACGTTACGGGGACCAGTTTATTCACAGGCGCTCAGTCAAAATCAAATCGATAGGCAAAAGGGGTTCGGTTCCAGGTCAAGATCCAAAAGTCAAGCAGAGAGACAGCGTGGCGGCTACGGTGGATGACGTTTGGGATTGGCGCAGAAAGAGAGGTAGGAAGTAGAAGAGGAGTCAGGATAGGATAGCATCTACCTCTATCCAATGATACCAAGCCTCGAGGCAAATTTGGCGACTTTTTAACACAAATTCATGACTTATTGTCTCGGGCCTTGGGAACGTCTGCGTTTATTTTAGAATAGCAATATATAAGTTTAATATGTTCCGAGTTGGTGTTCGATTTGTGAGGCGGTCGAAATTTAGGATGTTAATTCACAATAGGTTTATTTAGCTGTACGGTTGCTTACGGGGGAAACCCGACCGTCAACGATTTTAGAGCTTATCCGTTGAAAATTTCTTTTGAAAATTTATTTGACTTCTCAGATGTGGTTTCTTGCGTAGAAAATTTGAGGTTGTGGTGAAATCAAAACTGACATTTCTGGCATGAAGATTTTTAAACACTGGGTTGGATGAATTTTACACAGTCATTAAGCCTCCCAGAGTGATGCTTTGGAACGCATGCCGTTTTATAGTATGTGTGTCCTACCTCTTATTCCCCTATGGTAGTGATTTAGTTCGAATCCAAACCTTTCTAAGACAGCTGTAAGGTTCTGTCTTTGATGAGGCCTAAGCGGAAATGTTGATCCCCTCCTTGAGAAATTACGAAGTTATTGATTTTGAAAAATATCATTACACCGAAAATGTAAATGGATATTTATGGCCAGAAAAGGTAGCATGTAGTCATATGTGGTACAACCGTTCCTCTTTCACAGATCCTATTCTTCCTCTTATCTCTCTCTCGTCTTCAACCCCAAACACCATCCCCCATAGCTGCCACGCTGCCTCTCTGTCTGCCTCCTGGATCTTGACCTGGAACCGAACCATTTTGCCTAACGATTTTGTTTTGACTGAGCGCCTGTGAATAAGGTGATCCCCGCGACGTGGCTTTCGTTGGGCGCTGTAGAAATTTCGGAATTACGATTACGAACCACAGCAGTAAACAATATCACAAAGCGAAAACTGTAGACAGGCGTAACAGTATTGCACCGTGGTGTTCAATCTTCCTAACAAGAGTTCCGAATCAAGAACAGACTCTCAAACACAGCTCTGAACCCAACTAGAAGCCATAGAGAAGCTCATTCATCAAGCTAACACTGGGCTAAGACCATAAATTTAAGTTAACAAACTCTAACGTGAACTTAACTTTTTCGAAATAAACCAAACCTCGACAGTTATTATTTACACCAGAAACAACATAGGCCGACTACGTTATTTGCAGCCTTGCCAGCAAAGAAGGATTCCACGAGTTCCATAAAACCGTAAAACTTTAGACAGTAACCGACCAAATTATGGGCCACTGTTGGAATATTTGTTCCTCTGAGTTTGCTCTGGAGTTTTTGCAGCGTCTAACGTTCGATGTCTATGGGTTTTTGTTGGCAATCTTTCGACAAGGTAGGAACGTTTCAAGAAAAGCCTGTCTAAATCTTCTACCGCTTACAAAGTACATAAGAAATGAGAGGGCATTGTTTGAATAATAGGAGAGAGTACCCACTGAATAGACCAAGTCGAGAATTGCCCTCTCTGCGTTCTGGATCGATTCAGTTTCTGCGTAGACGCAATAGAGTAACATTCCATCGAAAGGGAGGTTAAGTATCAAAAACATGAAGCTCACTCCGATCAGCATGGCTGTGGTAGACGCCATAAGTTTTGAGTTCGAGGCTGCGCCCATCTGTGTCTTGCGCTCCCAACGCGATTTCAATATACGAATGATGGTGAGAATGTTTCCGATCAGGATGACTAGAAACGGAAAAAAATCACCGAGGACAGCGTCAATTACAGGCCATTCATTGTAGAAGAAGTGATTCCACTCAGCGCTGATTTTGCAATCATACATGAATGTTGCTGTGTCACTGACCTCGAAGTCGGTCGCATTCGACCGTAGATCGAAAGTTGGAAAAAAGATAGCGTTTTCAGCAAACAGAAGAACGACGAAAGTGAACCAAGCGACTGCCATGCGACGTCTGCTGCATAGCTCTTTGCAGCGGAGAGGAAACCACACAGCAATTGATCGTTCCACTGTCAAAAGGATTAAGGTCCAAGAGGTCAGTTGGTGGAGGAAGTAGGCTAAAAACGTATAAACTTTACAGCTGAATCTTGTCAGATCGCTAATGTCGATCTCGAACGCGAACGTCAGCCAAAGTTTCACAAGTCCCGTGTTGAGCATTGCAATGTCCACGATGGAAAGAGCGGTCAGGATGAATCCAGTGGACGAGGACCGAAAGCCTCGGTTCTGAAGGGTAATAACTGACAAAATGCTTCCGAGAGTCCCGACGACAATCAAAATTGGAGGAACGCGAGTGAACAGCATCACTGAAAGTCTGTCTTGCCAATAATCATTCAGCGAAGGTGAGATGATAGTATTTCCAAGTATTACAAACGTTACACTTTGTTTTTCATCCGACTGAAGGTCATATTCGTTTGAATTGTTTCTTGTCCGTCTGCTGCCGTCTGTCGTGTCTTCGTGAGTATCTGTGGAAAAGTTAGTTGCCCAAATGACGCTGCTACCATTGCCGGTTAAAAGTCTCATATCATTTTCAGAACCGTTGATTTTTATCTGTGTCAGCACTGAGGTCACTTTGTTAGCAAATGTCGTGGCCTCAGCTTCGGTATAGATACCACGCGACTCCGTTACTCCCGAATAGCCATTGTTTACCGTTTCACGACCCACAACATTAAAACTGTTCTGAACAGTCTGTGTTAAATTGAGCTCATTATTGGTATTCATGGCGTAGCCCACGGACACTAGCTTTTCTGTGCCTGAACCGTAGATGCTGATTGAGGGCATGTTCCTCGGAGTCGTCGCAGAGTCGATCAGCGTCGAATTGGAGTCGAAGTCTGATCCAGTGACCATTAATAACCTCGCAACAACGTAGGCTGCGAAAATTGGGAGCAGAAAATCCCAGTGGAGTTGAACGTTGAAGATCATGGCCGTCCGCATCACGGATATAAAGCGATATATTTACTCTTAACTATCTTTGCTTTCTTTAAGATGAAAGATGTTTCAGCTCCAGTACAGATGTTGCTGCCTGCACGTGTTTAAATCCACTAGATACCCATGTACACGGGGCTACTCAGCGATTCTTAGAAGTCGCTTTATAAATGCCTTGATAGATACATGAACGCGTACCGAAAATTACGTTATTTCACATTAGCTGTAGAGATTTAAAGGCCTTTATCCTGCTTAAAAGGCTTTCTCCTGCTTTACAGTCATTCCTAGCCGTTGTAATTAAGCCAGTCATGTAACAAACAAGAGGCCGTTTCCACTGTATCTGCAATGGTTGCTTTATTATTGCAATTGTTTTTGTTTTTGTTTTTACAGAGCGTCACTGAGCCGCAGACAGTAAATCTTCGAAGTACGCAAACAAACATCGTACAGCAGTTAACCATCTTGTGGCACACAATCATTACTTCCATTAGTCATGCTTTCAATTATTTCTATCATAATTACGCCGATTCTTTAGCAATGCCGGTTGTCACGGCAGTGCAGCCCAGTGTTAGCATAAGCATAAGGGATGGTGTACTTTTACCCCACACTATAATCCAAAACACCCTACTTGATATATATTAAGAGGGTGATTATGTCGCGGTATTAATAAAGAGGCGATATCTACTCTGAAAAACTTTTGTAGCGATCGGTTTACTGGTAGATTGATTATTCTGATAATTAATTTTCAACATTGTTGCACATGTATTAGTCGCACGAAACTGATTTGGATGTGACAAGGCTTGTTTTCTAATAACTGTCCCGCGGCGCGTGGGAATGCCTTATCAAGACTGTACCGTGCATGTTTCCTCACACTGATCACTAATCATTTCACCCTCAGATACAATGCCCGTCTCATTGAACAGCGTCTAAAAACCATAATGTTGAACGTATGTTATTAGTATCTTTAAGGTACTCTGGAAAGAACGCATTAGAATACTGTAAGTGATGTTAGGCCTCAAAGCCCAGTTTCGAACTCTTGGCTTCTGGCCTAGACCTTGTGATTAGGCTCGAGTTTCGAGCCGGTCTGGTGAAGTTGCAATATTATTCTTATGTTAGCGCACAAACTGAATAGTGGCAGCGAGCTAGAGGGGTATCCCCAACTCCACCACCAGTATTAGTATTACCAATAATACTACTACTATTACTACTATTACCAATGCTACTACTACTACTACTACTACCACTACTACCACGGTACTACCACTATCACTACTGCAACTACTACTATGAGGCACATATCATGAGGTATTATTATGCGGATATCTTGTAGATATGAAAGTGAACAAGTTTACAAACGGTTGAATATGCTCTAAGAACGACTTATGTGAATCACGTATGGCGTCCAAATTACGCGACGATGATTCGGTTCGACTGACAACCGATTAAGTCAAGTGAGTCGAACTGAGCCAGTCGAATTTATGAGGACTTGAGCCAGAAGAAGGAATTCGGTATTTGAGGGGTTCAAGAGCAGTCCACTCAGTGTCATACAAAAAGCAGCTAGAGTGTTTACAGAAAGGGAGCAGAAGTGGAATTCTCAAAAGCATATAAATGATGATTCAGTGAACGGTCAGAAAGTAGTGCGCGAAGCGCAGTAGTACAAATGATGAAAAGCAGAGGACCAAGTAAAGAGCCCTGTGGCACGGCACAGCGCAAAACATCGGATGCTGAGGTAAATTCATTAACGTTGACAGGGACTGAGTGCGAGAACAGAGGTAAGACACTATATCAAATTAAGTCCGTAAGCGCCAGGTTGTTTGTCCACTTTCGCGCCAAATCAGAATCCGGGGAGTCAAGCTAGGAAAACAGCATGGTGTGACGGTGGAAATCGTTGGTAATGGTGGTCATGAGGTGGCAGAGGAGCAGAAGCAGGGTAGGATAGCTTGAAGAGTTCGGTTTTCAGTGAAAAGTTACAGGAGGGAGGGTTAGTGGAGGAGTGTTTCCACTGACAGGCGAGGAGGGGGATAGGCGATCTGGCGCCGAGTAGAGTAGGGATTGGTTGCAAATATGAACAAGGAGGGAACTAGAGGCCGAGAAAGAGAAAGAGATTGAGGACGAGAAAGAGAAAGATACAAATTATTACACATAAATACAGAAATATAGAGTCAGATGGGCAGACTGACAGATGCAAGGACGAATAGAAAGAAGAACAGGCAGGCGTGATTGCTGCAGATGAAGTCTATTGATAACGGAATCGAAAGCGAAATTAAACGACTGTCAATCAAAGAAACTGAGGTCGGCCTATAACCATGTCTCTGGGATTTCCATTTGACCGGAATCTCCGCCATAGGGAAATGTTACATATTCGAAATACAGTCCCATACTTCCGCTAAATGAGAAAAAATTCTCTGCATTTTACAAATTGTGCTTTCAGCCGAAATGCCAGCGACTTTCACGATTCTTAATTTGTCTAAACTCGAACTTTACTCGGATTTAACACGGGGCGATAATGGACGAAACTGAAGCTAAACCTGTGGAGCCTAAAGATCGAGTTCAGAGTTGAAACTATAAGACGCAAAGCAAGACTCAGTGGTGGAGACAGAAATGGCTGGAGAAGGATTGGAAGGCGGAACGAAAACACTAGGTAGTACAACTGACCAGGGAGTGACCGGAAACGTGTGGTCTTCAGATGCCTTTGTGTCGCATAGTTCCAGTCAGACGGCCATTGCCAGAGAGATGAAGGAGAAACTGAAGGAGAGAGGCTTCAAGGTCTTCATCTATGAGGATGATATCCCGGGAGGATCCTCCATTATTCACGCCATCGCAAACGCCATCTACAAGTAAGATCCTTTCCAAGTGTCTGGTAATATCACACCATCCGGTCGCTATGTGAAACCGTGTACATTTACATTTACACCCTTCTTAATACAAGTATACTATTGCATGGTGTTGTGAGTTTGTGTATGATCATTCAATATGGCTTATGGTATAATGTTCACATTAAAAAACATTGCAATATAACCAAGGTCGTCGACACAAGGGCAGAGGGAACACTATAAAAGTGAGGAACATTGGTGCTTTAGCCCACTTTTGACCTTACAGGTAAAATTTTTATCCTAATTTTTCCGGATGGGTTAAAAGCTGACCAGGCAATGGTAGCAGGTACCAGTGATGGACTGCACAGAATAACGGATGAGCTGAACAAAACGTCGGAAGGATATGGTATGAAAATCAAATCAATAGACCTATATAGGAAAGAAGTTTAGAAAGGAGCCAAGTAAGGAACGTCGTACTTTTATTTTGCTGAAATTATCTGACGATTTTTTAGCCACCGGACTTTTTTAGTTTTTTCAGTCGTCAACATTTTAAAGAGCTTTTCTGCTCTCTTTCGTGTATTAATCTATTGTTTTACATCTTATATTGAAAAATTATGTGTCAGATGTTAGTGGAACCTATGCACCAAGAATTTAATCTTTTTGGGTAAAAATTGGAAAGCCAAAAGTACCGATGACCCCAGATTTTCGAGTGGAGAACTTGACCCATTGTATCAACGCCCTTAAGTGGTGCATGCATTAAATCCGTGGTGTTGTATCTGTATCACACTGCCTTTCACAGAATCGCATTTAACCTGGTGTAACACTGTCGCATTTTAATTATGCGAAATAGGAGTCGTCGATGCGTGATCGTCGTCTCGCCTGACTTCCTAGTGAGCAACTACTTCGTTTCAGAGTACAGATTGGCTCTAGATCACCAGAACAGCCAGAGGGTCGTCTCATGTATTCCTGTTCTCTACGACCTTGAGGTCGATGACCTCCCAGCCGAGTTTCGCCACATCAACTGCCTTAGATACACAGATACGCAGTTCTACAAGAAGCTAGAAGATGCAATTCGAAGTAAGCTCAGGAACAAGACCTTCGAGTCCCCAGAAAGCGAGACCTAGACGCCATGGTGCGCCGTTTAGTGTTATCCAACCCCTGTTCGTAATCCGGTCAATTCCAAGGGGCCAATCCTTGGAGGTAGATTGACAGACAGGCATAGGAGAACTAGCACACTGAAACAAGCCTCCTCTTAGACGAACTCGTGATTCTAGAGCAGGGTATGATTAGTCCTTTCCCCAAATTTTTTCATTGTTCTCAGCATAGAATTATTTTCAAAACCGATGTTACTGTCTATTGAACGCTGTATCATGGTCAACCGCATGACCGGCAAAATGCTTAGTCCTCACAGAAAGCACAACGCCTTAGTTTCCTCAGATTGTTTTACTCTTGCCTTCACACGCGTCAAAACTGTTTTTGGGCAAGAGAGCTTTTTCCTCAGCCTGTCCGTTCTTTTGAGTTTCTGTTGTTTTATCCGATCTCGGCTTGAGACCATCTTGTTTCAGCGTGCTTGTCCTCCTATGCCTGTCCCTCTCTCGCCGGAACCGAACGGATTACGAATAGAGTTGGTGCTACATTGATAGTGCATTACAATCACTAAAACGGCCTTTAAGAAGCTATAAGATTGTATTTGACTGACGACATTCAGTTGTACTCTGCTTGATGTCAGTCTAACATTCCTTGTACGTCGTTTGCGCGGGATGTTGTGACAGAAGTAGAAGCATGGATGTCTTCCAGTCGGTTCTGGTTGAATCCGACGAAGACGCTGTACATCTGCCTAGGTACACGCCAGTCGCGTCTAAAAATCGATCACGTAGCAATTCTAATACAGAAATCAACAATCTGTCGTTCGTGACTTGAGAGTACTCTTTGACGGAGGGTTATCCACGGATGAGAACGTTAATTCTGTAAGCAAGTCTTGCTTATATCAACTGCGTCAGATTGTAACTGTAACTGTATTCGTAATCACGACAGTTAATATAGCATCGTCAGTAGCAAGCTACTTCAAGAGTGCTTTATAATGTCAGATGTCAGCGCCCACAAGAGTACAATAACAAATAATATATGGATGATCTAGGCCTACAAAATCAAATGCTGATACTAGAGTTAGATAGTAAACAGGAAATTTAACTGTTAATAGATAATAGATAGGATCTGAACGGTCTCTTAAAACGTAAATATTCTCGGCTTCTAGTATGGCTACAGGAAGACTATTCCAGGCACGCGGACGGGCGACTCTAAAGGCCCGATCACCCAGATACAGGTCACGGCGCAATTGGTCGTTCAGCACTGAAGTGACACCATGATCATTCGTTCTCTCTGACACGGCTTGATGACTGCAACTCACTCTTAGCAGGCATGCCAAAGTTCTGGTTATGTCAGTTCCATTCCGTCCTCAACTGCGTTGCCCGACTACTGGCCAAGCTGCTGAAGTCCTCGCGTATATCTGATCATTTGAGAGACATGCTTCACTGGCTTCCAGTCGAGGAAAGAATTAAGTTCAAGATTCTCCTCCTGGGACGAACCTCAGTGGTTGGCTCTGCCCCGGACTTACATCAGACAGCTGTGTATTCCGCTATCGAGTCAACTGGGTCGGCGATCGTTGTGCGCTGCTGTCCCTGAAGATATGCAGAGGCCGCGCTTCTGCATATCAACTCGTGCTCATAGTTCCTTCTCCTGTGTTGGCCCTTCCGCTTGGAACCGTCTTCTGCAACATATACATACTGTAGCACGTAACTCTGTTCAGTAAAACATCATCAAACTTTCTTTTAAAGCACCTTTTTAGATCTGTGAGATAGTTCGGTGTGCATGGCGTTTGACGAGGTACTAAAGTGCGCTATATTAAATTTTATGATACATAATACATCGTCATAATTGTCGTCGTCGTCAATGTTATTGCTAGGTTGGTTGGTCTAGTGGTGGTGGTGAGGATGACGATGATAATTTGAAGGTGATGAAAAGGTACTTGAGGACTTTTGAACTTTCAGACGACGTTAGCACTGAAACGCAGATCACAGTGACTCAGACAGGAGTCGGATTGGCCTGGACTTACTTCTACGGATACCTGGATATCATTCTTCCAGGTGAATCAGCGTAATAGGATCCATCCCTTCTTCCCTCCATCACTCGATCCTTCCCTCCCTCCCTCCGTCACTCACTCACTCAATCAATCACTCAATCACTCAATCGCTCATTCACTCAATCACTCAATTTCTTCATTCCTTCCGTTTTCCTTTATTCTTGCATTTCTTCCATAGTGCGTTCGTTCATTCTTACCTTCCTTTTTTCTTTCTTTCCCTCCTTCTTCCTTTCAGCTGATTTGGCTACGAAGGGATAATTGTTGGATAGATGCTTTTATGACTAAACGTTCAGTGTATTTCCTCACAGGACTCGAACGGCGGGTCAAGGAATGCACTAAATTCAAGATTCCGGTCTATCCGAAGATGGTGATCATACTTCCGGTGTCGTGTCGCTGCCCGGAAGTGATGCCAGAGGAAGAGAACTTCCGCCACATGGGCTACATTGAGTACAAAGTCAGCAGAGCAGGCAACCGTGAAAGATGCTACAAAAGCAGCGTCTATGATTTCACTTTCACAAGCAGCAGAAGCGGAAAACAGGTACATGCGTCTGTCTCTCCCTCTGTCTTTGCCTCTGCCTCTGCCTTTGTCTCTGTCTCTGCTTCTGTCTCTGCCTCGATATCTGTCTCTGTCTCTGAATAAGCAAGGCAGCAGAGATCTCTCTGCGTTAATGTCTGCATATGACCCTGTTGTTTTATTTTATTCTTCCTTGGGATTAATGCTTATATCTGCGTTTCTGTTCTTTTTCTTTCACTCGTCATTCGGGCTTCGAACCGTAGACTCGCCCAATATGTATCGCAGCGATAACTCCGAGAAAAACACACAGTCTTTTATTCAGTTTTTAACTTATGTTTAATTAAATGAACAGTACTTCAATCGCCGATATTAAATCCTCTACATGATTACATCTACTAATCGCTATCGTCAGCCATAATCAACGACATTTGTAACTCGATCACCTGTGTACACGACGAACTATTTCAACAACGTCTTTCGAGTGCTGTCTTCTTTAGTTTTAAGAATTTAAGCCATTTAAACTTCTTCAGTTCTGCGAAGAGCCAAACAGTAGAAATTCGGTTTTCGACCGGTTAAGGAGAAGCTTGTGAAATACCGCAGTTCAAGATAGCTGGAGCCGAAGTTATTTATATGAGATACTGTCTGAGCAAAAGGTTGCAGGTAAGATGCGAACTAGCTACGAGCAGGACTAAAAAGACCGATTCCATCTTGGAGACGGTAAAGAGTATGTCGTGATCTATCACTATTTCTGCCTCTACATATCTCTATCTCTTCCTCCAGCTCTACCGTATACCCTCACCTCTAACTGTATTAGTATCTGCATCTCTGTCTCTGTCCTTTCTCTGTCCTCTAGCATATGCTGATTATACTGCCTAACACTGCTCTTTCAGGTGCATTGCCACCTGTTGATGGAGTTTGCCACGCCTTTGCTGTCGCTGCACCAGATGTGCGAGGGCAACATCGCCCAACTGTCGAAAGCCCAAATGACGAACGAACGCCATACATTCAAAGAGGTTGTCACCCAAATTCTCAACTATGACTCCATGAAAAACTGCCGAGGGAAATACCTTCTTATCGACTATCGAGGTAGCGCACAATAAATTTAAATGTGCATGTTTTCTACAGCGGCCGTATGGCCTCGACCCTGCTCATTTTTCAACGGTTGAGATCCTTCACCAGTGTATAGGTTAAACAGTACATAATCTGATCTTGTCTTGTCTAATCTCGAATAGTGTAGTACGTAAGTATGCATAATTATATATGTATGCATGTATGTATATACGTGTATATGTATGTATATATGTACGTGTATATGTATGTATGTATGTGTGTATGTATGTATGTATGTGTGTATGTATGTGTGTATGTATGTATGTATCTGGCTATTAATATAGTGCCATTTAGAACCTCGCCAAGGTGAATAGTGGAGTCTAACATAGTCCATTTAATTAAATATGGTTGAGTGTTACTGTCTAGTCCGGCCCGTTCCATCTTGTTCAGTCCTGCTCGCCTATCCACTTCCCTCGTCCTTTTCTTTCTTGCCCTGACATTTCCTGACCGAATCGTCCAGCAGAATTGTCCTCTGGCTGTTCCTATCCTTCACTGTTCAATTATGTCATATTTTGTACTGTGCTACAGAAAGTAGACGCCTCGCCGACCTTTCCTTAGAGCCAGGGCCTGCCTTAGGGGAAGTTCATCGAGGCGACGGCAATAGACAGTGGCATTGAGTCACAAAGCCGTGGAATATTTGTAAGATGTGATATACGGCTATAATCGCTTCCAATGAAAGAGCAAAACGAAATGGGAAAAGTTTGGATTATTCTTCAGTTCGACTGCTAAAGTACAGATCATCAGTGGGAGCATAGGCAAAACAGACTTTAGCCACAGTATCAGTTGTCAGTATCAGTAGCGTTTTGTGAACTTTCTTTCAGCAAAAGACATCAGATCCTGTTTACGGTATACAATGTCACAAGAACAAACATAATGTTCTTTTCTTGAGAATAATGTAATCGCTTTCGTCAATTTTTTTTTGAAGCTTCCAAAGACTTTGCAGTTATCAAGGCTAGCAAAATGTTTTTGAGTTTTTGGTGTCATAATATTATATAATTGATTAATGCTCAACACATGACGTTTCTCTAAAATGTTTTGGTTGTTAAAATTCAAAATTTATATTGGGGTGGGTGATTGCCATCTCTCGCCCTGGACATCAAAATACAACGCTACACCACTGGCAACATATGCTACATTTTGTCTCTCCAAAAGACTGTATAGAAATGCATGCGCTAAATAAATCGACCGTTTGCCGCCTTGTAGACGAAGACGAGCAGACGACGTCGCACAAGTGGACGAAGGAAATTCTGTCCCAGGTCGTCGCCCGTGAAGTCGAGAACGACATGATCGCCAGCGACTGTGCCGACAATTACCTCTTTCACGTCGAGCAAAACTCGGCTCCAGCTGAGTCATAATGAGCGCCGGTTGCAGTGAACTCAGCGCTGGCCTAACCACTTTTATCGCTCGCCCATTGGGACCAATCGAAAACTGCCCAAACCCAGAAGCTTTCTTGGGGACTAAGGATCAAGAGCAGAAGACCATTGAAGGTTGAGATCAACATTTCAAAATTTTGTCTATTGTGATGACATATAGCATAATAAGTAACCCGCCATTTTGTATTCAGTTTTCCAAATATGCAAGAGCTTATATCAGTATAGACGTTATATTTTTAGTTCACGGGAATGTGCAATATAGCAGACATTTATAAGAGCCATTTTGAAATCCTCTTATGGGAATATATTTTAGTACATGTACTTTATCAGATAGTGTGGCTGTATTTTCTGTGCGTAACTCGCAATGCAACTCTTTGCCTTTACCAATGGTGCTACACTATTATTATTATATTTTAAATTATAAGTCGTTATTATTATTATTATTATTAGGCTATTATTATTATACTGAACACTGACAAAAACAATTTCATACTCTTTCGCTGTCTTCGTAAATTCATTCCTGATTACTGAGATTTTACTGTTAACATCAGCGACAAAACTATCTCGCAAGTATCGTCCTTGATATTTTTAGGTGTATATCTGGATCAACACCTTGCTTGTAAAGATCGCATAATTCAAATTGCCAAAGAATCTCAAAAAGCACTGGGATATTATCCCGCATTGCCAATGTTTTTACTGAAAAACATATCAATTCATTTATACTATTCCACGGTCTATCCATATCTCTCATACTATAATATCACCTGGAATTCTAATTACACCGCTCGCTTAAAATGACTGATTACTCTGCACAATCGGTAGACTACATTTACCCGCCAGGTCAGGATCAATCTTTGGCAACCTGGAAATATTGCCACTTGACAGTATTACTAACTAGTAAAATTAGTGTGTTTATTTACCGATTCATTAACAAACTGCTTCCGTCTCCCTTTACTGATTACTTTATCCCTGCATCAGATGGATGCTATTACACAAGATCCTCAGGAAAATAACATAAGGAATTTGCTCACACTAACACAGGATAATTTTCTCTGGTATATGCTGGAACAACCATATGGAATTCCCTAAAGACATTTCCTGTACAACAATTCAAAAAATGCATACAACACCATCTAAATAATACGCATTTTTGACCCAAACAGATATGAATGACACCATTGCACCAATGTTTATGTTTTTTATTTCGTCTTTTTCTGTTTCTTATTTTGTTTGCATAATAAATTGATCTCTTGTAAAACGTAATTAATTTTAAGCTGGTAATTGTTCGCCACTTTGGGGTGTTTTTGTTATTTAATTTTTTTCGCGTAACACTGCACCTATAGAGCAAAAACTGATCAGACATGTAGCATGCTAAATGTATTGTTTTGACATTTGCTTAAGAAATTAGGTGACCCTGTTAGCGGGATTTGTTGTCTTTTTCGTCTCTCTTTTGGAAGCCTATTAATACTCTTTTTTCTTTAAGTGACTGTAATAGCAATTGTTTCTCTTTTGTGGTGTTTAGTAAACGTCTAACCTAAACTAATCCGAGATACATACGATGACTCTTCAGGTTAATAAAATTTATGGACAGCATTTTTGGAATGGCTAGTCTTCGTTACTATTAACTGTTTTTCCCGAGGTACAGATGATCCCTCGGGATTTAAAAACATCTTGGAGATGAGGAACATCATCTGGAACGGCAGCTTCTCATCAAGTTCTGGCGCAGAGCATGTGCTGTGAAAATCAATTGTACTGATGCGCGTAGTAGTAGTAGCAGCAGCAGCAGCAGCAGTATTGGCATTTCTGTATACATGCATCTTCTCAAGATTATGGTCATGCCTTTTGTTGAAAGTCCAGACTTGGCCGATAGGACTTCTGAGCAGATAACTTGTTAAGGCGCAATATAACCAATATCACCTATTACATTACAATGTCCAGTTGTGACATTTCAATCGATTCTAATCTATTTAATTTAAGCAGCCGGCATCAACAAGGAAATTGGCTCTTCATAAAAAGTAAAGATGAAAATTCTTCTTCTGTATCGGAAGTGTGATTAGAATATAACAACGCATTGTTTAAAACAATGTCTGTGTACTTGCAAAAAACAATGATTTTCTTCCGCAATAAAACATATCGTCTGCGAAACAATTACAGTGCTTGAATAAAACACAGGTCTGTCTTTTTCGGTGGCCAATGTGGCTCACACTTACACGTCTCAATGACATCTCTTACAGCAAATTTGGCAGTCGCTTAAGTCTATAGCTTCTGTTAACGTTAATGAAAGATCTTGCCCTATGCTCGCTCGCCTTATTTGTACAACCTTTCTTCTGCTTCATATCCTCTTCCTCTCTAACTGTTCCCTCCACATTCACCTCTCTCCCATTCCATAGACTCATTTTCCCCGTAGCTCATCGTGTGTATTGTTTTGCTCTCCGTTGCTCTTTCTCAACCATAGCCTAAATTTTGAATAAAACACCATTGCCCCGAAAACTTTGTTCACGAATTCTTGCTGAATTTCGGAACTTCTATAGCGCCATATAGTAATACACAAAGCGCACTAACTCCTATCTACAATCCGATTTATTCAAAAAGGTCAATCTGAAGAGAAAGAGACACCGATTAAGGAGGATTGCTTAAGTAGCTACATTGCAGGTTTCAAGATGAGGCGGGAAAGATAATAGATACTCAGGAAAGTGGACAATGGAATAATTCGAAAGCGAGTTCGAAAAACGTGGCTGGCAACAGAAAATCGTCATCTTGTCCAGAACTGTCTCTCCTCGTATCATCAAACAAGGATATACTGCTATCCACTCTCAAAACGGTGCCTAGCGCAGAAGTAGCAGTTGCTAACGTTAATTGTCTTCATGCTTATAAGAAAATGCCTCCTGAGAATTAGCCTAATGGAGTTGTACAGAAGAATTACTTCTGTTACAACTCTATTAGGCTAATTCTCAGGTGGCATTTTCTTATAAGCGTTAACACGATCAACGTAGCAACTGCTACTTCTGCGCTAGGCACGTGGCTGGCCCTTCCTTTAGGAGGGATTAATTCCAGTCACAAGGGGAGAGAGAGAAGTGTTAAGTAAGCGTTAACTCCAATTCTCTATTCACTTTATTACCTCAAGCACTGATGTTCCAACTAACTTAAACCTGCGAATATGTCCATGGTTATCATGGCATAATAGCGATGATAAATAACCATTAACCATATTCCACAGGTTCGAGTTTTCTTTCACCACCAGTTTGGTTTTGACTTTCTGTGCTTACTTACAATAACTGCTATTAACATACTTGTTGATGACTGTTGAAAAGTATATTTTAATGGTAAAAGTGTAACCTAAAGCCTTAGCAGAAGCGTAGTGCTTAAAATTGACAAATAAAAACACAGAGCATATGCTATTTTTCTTTTATCGGATGACATATCACATATTATATGGCGATTAGTTTGCACCGTTTCAAACATGGTACAAAATTATAAGGCAAACATCATAAGTGGTGGCTGGTGTAGTGGCATATATGATCAGGGAAGTTTGGTGCCGTCGCAATTCGGTTCTCAGCGCTTATAGACTGTTTGATTGAGTGTGGTAAAATTACGGCTCTGGTAAAATACGTGCCTTTAAAATTACCAATCATTTTTCACGTTACACGGCGACAATTAGAACTGACAGAGGCTAACTAATTAATATACTGGCTAATTAACTATTTATAACCGAGTATTTGGGCATCAACTGTATATTTGATACATAAGTATAAATATAGGCCACAATAGTTATCCTTGTCGGCGTATTATATAATTACTATGCTAACTTTACATCACACCAAACCTCCAGAAAACGCGAAATGTTATACTCAGAACGATCGCCACTACAGATCCGATGGCGACACCTAACGACAGACTAAGAGCGAACGTCTGCAGGGGGACAGATTTTCGACGAAGGCCGTCCACGTAGCGTTTCTCTCTCCGGTGGAAAAATACGAAACGTCCAATATCGTCTGCTTCACCAGGGCTCTGTGTGACATCCGTTGGGTCCGGACTTTTCCTGGGAATCGACAGGAACACCCCGGTTGGAGAACTTGGTTTTTCCGGAGTTTGGAAGGAGGTAAGATGGCCGGAGTTTTCAGCAGGTTTTGACGACGACGTTACCAATGTTACAAGGTCTGAAAACTTGCTCGACTTCCGCCAGGAGGGAGATTCCAGTTTGGTTTCGTTGGTGGGGGTGGGGGTGATGGGTTGGACGGGATTGCAATCTGCAACAGGCTGTTCAGCCTCTTGATTGGCATCGGCCGGTGGCGAATTCATCGTTTCAACCTGAAAAATTCTCATTGTTAAATGTTAAGGTAAGACAATTGTTAATTTATCATACTCTTCAGTAGGTGATATGCGATCAAATAACATCCAAAACACAAATTTAAAGCACAAATACAAGATTTATCGAACAAATTCCAGACACGATGAACTATTCAATTCAAACGAACAAAGCGCATAAACAACGGCCATCTTGACCCCTTCGCACCTAACGAAAGGCGCGGTCTTAATGTTTTTTATTCGACAAATTTTTCTTACAGGTTGCACTGATCGACACGAATAGGCCGAATGAGAAATAACTGTGCAGAAAATAAGTCCTAAGGGCGGATCCAGGAAGGAAACGACTTCCAATGGCCCCCATATAAGTTTAGGGGCATGGCTAAACGCTACTTGATCCGCTGTTGCACGACTACTGTTTGTTCCTTACACTGGCTTCCACATTCAGATGGGTTATGGTCGAAGCATCCCCAGAACTCGAATGTGAGAGCAATTAGATCCACGATCAATTAAACATTATGTTTTTATAGGTTCTTAAAGCCCTATAGGCCTATGATAATACTGGTCTATAATAATAAAGGCCTATATAATAAGGGAAGACAGAGGAGTATATGGCAGATGAACAGGCAGGGTTCAGAAAAGATAGAAGCACAGTACAACAAATACTGGCACTAAGACTGATAGGAGAAAAAGCGAGAAGAAAAAATATCCCAATATATAACTGTTTCATCGACTTCAGTAAGGCTTTTGACAGCATAGATCAGAACATAACATGGGCGGCTATTGCATCATTTGGGGTGGACAAGAAACTGACACGCCTGCTAAAGGAAATAAATGGAAACGCAACAGCGGCAGTACGGATTGGGAACGAGAAGGGAAATTGGTTCAAAACAAGCAGAGGTACAAGACAAGGGGACCCAATATCCCCAAGCTCCTTCATCATACTATTGGAAAGAGTCTTGGATAAGATAAGAGGTAAAGAAGATGGGGTAGTAATAAGCGGAACAGGAATCAACAACCTATGTTTTGCAGATGACATTGACTTGATCGAAAGAGACGAGGAACGACTGGAAATAACAGCGCAAGCTCTGAATGAAGAAGGAAAGAGATATGGGTTAACCATGAACTTCGAAAAAACCAAAATTCTAGTATTCGGAGAAAAGGACCACAGAAAGAAACTAGTAATTGATGGAAACCAACTGGAGAATGTGGAAAAGTTCACATATCTCGGGAGCAACACGACGTATGACCTAGACAGTAGAAAGGAAGTTTGGACAAGGATAGCAAGGGCTACAGCAACACTAAAGGCTATGGATAAAATCTGGAGAAGTAAAGCGATAAAATTGGAAACCAAGTTGAAGGTACTACAGACGTGCATCTTCAGCGGAGTGCTCTACGGGTGCGAGTCCTGGGTGGTAACAAAGGATATAGAGCAAAGGATGCTGTCTTTCGAAAGAAAATGCTATCGAAAGATTTTGGGAATAGGCTGGACACAAAAGGTCACTAACGCAGAGCTATACAAACGAATACGCCCTAAGGAAGCCATCATGCAGAATCTGATCAAGAGAAAGCTGAAACTTTTTGGACATATCTGCAGAATGAAGGAGGATAGGAAAATAAAAACACTGATGTTTGGCAGGATGGAGGGGACAAATCGAAGAGGAAGGCCACACAGGGAATGGCTGGATGACATCACCGGATGGGGAGGAGCATCACTTCAGGAGCTGAGTCACACGGCGATGGACAGGGAACGATGGAGGAACTTGGTGAAGACGGCAGCGGACACCTACGGGCGCTGAGCCCATGGTTCTTGATGATGATGATGATGATATAATAATGTGCCTCTCAAACTTTGTTCTTGTAAACGATTCGGACAACAAGGAATTTGGCAAATGACCGAAAATGGAGATAATTCATTCGCACCAATCTAATCTAACATAATCTTACATGTAATCTAATCTGAATTTATATAACGCTATTATCGTAATGTACAATGCCACAATTGATGGCGGCCGCCACCAAATGACTGAATAATGATAAAATGGTAACGTGTACCGAAGGCTGACATGCATAAATTTTCTGGTGATATAGTCGTTGCGATCTACGTTTTGGCTTTCAGTCTTATTATAAACACAAAGGCCAAAGTAGGCCTAAAAGGCTGAGTTTAGGCCGAGCGATTGTCACTGACTGGCGAGCTTCTTCCAAATGTACTGCCTACTGATGTAGGCCTATGTCGCCGCAGCGTTCGGATGATGTAGGCCACACTAACTGTTTGCAAACATACAGGCAACACCAATTTTCTGCTCTTTCTGTTGGCTAGACTTGGTTTAATTGTCTTATGATATAGGCTGCATTAACTTCCTGCCGAAGCATAGGCCACACTTCTTGTCTCCTAATCTAGGCCAAACTGTTGATCTGTATACAACCCAATTACCTGTTGCTCATGTAGGCCATTACTGAGGTAAGGAAATGGCTAATTTATTACACGCCTCTATTAGAATTAGTTAGTCCTCATGCATAGACTTTCAAGAGCGGATCCAGGATATTAGCACGGAGGGGGCCAAATGGCGAGCGCTGAGCGAAACTTATGCAGGGGCCTGGGATGGTGCCCCAGTAGGGTCCAGGGGGTTAGAGAGCGAAGCCCCTCTGCAGCCGAGTTTTCTTTACCAAAATACGTCATTTTCGGATATTTTCCTTGAACAATTTTAGCTTTTTACATTGTAGTCTAGTCCACGGTTTGCAGCTTGATACACAATGTGGTGCACAACCTAATACAAGACGACAACACTCGACTACAATAGTGAGACAAGTTAGAAGGTTCGCCAAGAGAATTCCGGGCAGGAGACTTGAAAGCCCCATAATTAAAACGAATATTTAAAATCTACAGTAAATTAGCCAAATTTTTATTTGTATGTGAATATCGGTAAATGGGGTGTAAACAAGGGTATTCACTACTTGTAATGTGTAAGCCCTACTACTAGCATAAGTTTAATTTCTCATAGGCTGATTGTAGAAGTGAATTTGAATGATAGCTCCTGCTGCAAAGTGATGTCACCAGCAAAATGTAATTGGCGCTTAGGCCCTACTTCACGAGTCGTCATCTAGAAAGCGTAGACAATCTCCTTTACCCGTCGCATCAGCCTCATGAAATATGCTTACAGTGCCAGTGGCATCACGGACTATTTCAGTGCCAGCAACCGTGATCTGTAGACTTTCAACTGAAAGAGTTGTCGATGATTCTGAAGGTAGCTCTTCTTTTGACCCAATTCCAACATGAAATAAAGAACGCCTGCTCTTTTTTGCTTTCTTAGTTCTATTCGCTCTACGTTTGCTTCTGGACTCTGATTTGTTATTTTATTATTTATGCATTTACTAGGCTCCACTATCTGACTTAACATCAATCGATGGCGCCGAGCAATTGTGAGTGAAGGACTTGCTCAAGGTCCATACATAGTAATCGTCTCGGAGGAGGCTCGAGGCCGTACTCTCCGCGTTACAAGCCGAGCGCTCTTCCAATATGCTGCCGTGCCTCACCAATTTCAAAATAACGGTATAATCTCGGCACAGACCTATAGACCCTACGAACTCCGCTAGTCACATTTCCACACTTTATATACTGGAACATAGGCTTCATCTGTGGACATCTTATAGGGCCTATAGATGAGGCTAACACAGTCAACCAATACTCCTTCACTCCAAGTTAAGGATATAGCCCATGTGAAATTCCTCTTTCCTTTCTACTGGGATCTTAAAGTTTCCATAGGTCCGGTTAGCATAATTATAGTCTATATAGGCCTACTGTGTTTGTTATGGCGTTTTCACCTTGTTATGAAGGTATCGTTAAAAATAACTGAATTAAAACAGGAGGCGAAGATCAGATTGAAGGCGGGTTGCAAGCGGATTGGAAACCAATTCAGACCGGGTTACGCAGAGACGGTTTGTACGAGAACCTAACAGTAGACAGCAGTAGAGTTAGATAGAATACTTACTAGAACACGATTGGCAGTAACTTTGACTGTGTTTTCCTGCAAGATACGGATAAATATCTGAGTGAATCCGTCAAATGTCGTTTCTGTCAGGATAGAGTAGGAGTAGGCCCCTACTTGTGGAAATATTATATTGAAAAAAAACAGAGACAGCATATATAATGTTCAGTATATCCTTTGTGAAATGAATGGAACTGTTATTTTAACGTTTTCGGGGTCCTGTTTATCCCTAGTTCGGGTCTTCCAGCCAATAAGGCAGACATCGGAGGCATGGCTCCACTGGCCCAGCCCCTAAATCCGCCCTTGGAAATGTCCTGTTGTGGTTGAAGAATATTTCGGCTGAATGGCAAACACGATAATAGCAATTCAACAACCGCACAGCTTTCCTTTTAAGTTACATAGCTCGGCAACGAACTGTTCACATTGCAGTCAGTCTACAGAACAGAGCGGCCAGATCGAGTGACCCATCTTAGAAAGCAGACCAACTACCTGTCCAATAGCAGATACAATTTCAATGCTTGAATTTTACCTGATAGGCGCCAGTTTTCGAGAAGGCCAACACCTGGTTTTCGATACGAGACTCGTCTCTCACGAAGACCTACAACGCAGGAGTGAAGCGAGTAAATCCCTCGCAAGGCCCCGGTTGTTTGCCTTTCTGAGCATTTGCCGCCAGCAAGAATTTCATTCTATTCACCGGCTCTCACAAGTAAGTCAACCGAAGACTAAGGTAACAACCTACTAAGGCCTACATAGCCCACGGGTATAACGAAACAATTCAAGCGCACATCAACAAAAGAATATACATACAGGCCCTATCTTACATATATATGTATATATATATATATCATTATATGTTAGTATGCATGTGGGCACTCGGGTAGCCTACGTCTGTATACATTATGCGCGAGTATAAAAGAATTTTAAGTGTTATAGCCGCCAGGAATATGACTAAGGCGCGTCATAAAGTCATCGGCCAACAAAAATTACTCCAGTGATACAAGTGGCTGCATGAATAATGTGAGCACTCATGCCGAAAACTGAATGACTTAACAGACAGAGAGACAGACAGACAGACTACCTATTATTCTCCATGAAACTCTATTGTTTTACTTCTGTGTGCTTCCCTCTCTCTATCCCCTACCTGTCATCTCTCTCGTTTTCCTTATCTCTGTCTCTCTACATACCTATCTCCCTCCCTTCCATTATCCTGCAATTTTGCTTATCTGTCTCTTTATCTGTCTCTATCCTTTGATCTCTCCTCTTTCACGCATCTCTCCTCTACCACTTTCTCCTATGGCCATCTAATTCCCTATGCCCCTCTTTCTATTTGTTTCTGCAACTTTTTATAGCATATCCAGCATCCTAGGCCTAATCATAAACTCGAAATTTCTAAAGCGTTACTTAAAAACTAAGCGCAGGACAGCTTATTCACGAGCGCTGCGTCAGGTCAGTGGGGTTGTCCAAAGATGCCATGTCAAGAACAAAGTCCGGTTGCCAGAAGACCAGAGAGAGAAGGTGAAAAGAAATGTTAGGATGGATTGTGTTTAAGCTGAAAGAAATGGGAAATCAGGGGATTTGATGGATGGCCTAATTACACGAAGAGAATCTTAAGATCATAATAAAGGTTCATTAATAATTCATCTGAAGGCGAACTCATCAGCGACGTCGTATAGGAATTAATCTCCTGTTCAAACGGAATTTCAATTCGAGACTCGAACTTTCGCCCTAACGACAAATTGCAGCTGCGAAGTCACGAAATTCATTTGAATCGTCCTTGAATTCAGAATACTGAATACACTGATCACAAACAACAGTCAGCAAGAACAACCGGACAACAAGAGAACCACAGCAACAACAGTTCAGACTAGAACAACTGGATACACAGCCAACAACAAAACAATAACAAAAAGCACATAAGTTAGGTGCATTATAAGAATACACCAATGCGTCTCCCACAGCAATTTCTTCATAGTTACACAAAGCTCATCCTCTTACCTCACTCATCCTCTGTAACTACTCATCTTAAGTTTTCTATCCGATCCATATACTACACTACACCTTGACTCTGGAACAAGACTCCCTTCAGAATCTTGCAATTCTCTGCTATTTTATCCCTTCTGTTGTTCACTCTGCTCCTCAGGTATTCCATTCAAACTAAAGTCTCACCTTTTCAAGAAATCCCACCCTGATCAATCTGCCCATTTCTCTCAGCTTAAACACAACCCACCCTAGCCTCCTCTCCCTCCTCTCTCAGGTCTCCTAGCAACTGGACTTGGTTCTTCACACGGCATCCTTGGACAACTTCACGGACTTGACGCAGCGCTCGTGAGTAAGCTGATGCCCTGCGCTCAGCTTTTAAGTAGTGCTTTAGAAATTTCGAGTTTACGAAAGCACAGAATCTCCAATTCATCAACAACAATGGTAGTTGCATCAAGTGGACCTGCATGGCATGGATGGTCACCCATGCAAGTACTCACTGGGCTCAGCATTGTTAACGACTGCATATACCAGTGACGTATCTTGAGTATCAACATCATAAATTATCTACGGCAAAAATCAATCAGTTTTTAGGATCTGCACAGGCACTGAAATTCTGTGAAAGCTTCAACAATGACAAGCAAAGGTGAGTTAAGGTAAGCTAATTTATTATGTCTGCTATACCCTGCAACATATGCAAAATATTATTAGTATATTTACTATGCAACAATATAGAACTGTGTGTGAAAGTGTTACAGTCCTTGTAAAGTGAGACATAGGGGAGGCACTCATTTCCTTTTCTTTAGGCCCTTGAGCTGGCAATGGACAAATCCCAAGGTCCTGGACCTGAGGCCAGCACATCGCAGGATTTGCCGTTTACTTCCCAGCTTACGCCAGTACCAAATTCTACTGCGACAGCTGGACAACCTTTCCTAATGGTTCAACAACAAACTGCAAATCTGAAGACTTGAACCCTCAATGCAGAGCAGATATGATGGGTAGCAAAGACCAGAATCACCACTAACATTGGTTTGACTAGAAACCCATCTGGTAGGGTTTTCGTTTTGGTTTAATGGCTAGAATTGCATTAGAAGGTCTTGACAGAGGAACCTGAAAAAAGTCAAACAAATCGTCTGCAGGTCTACGCACTGGAGATGATGCCGGTTGAACACGTGACGGGGTGACAAGAAACCCGGGCGTATTCGATAAAACTGATCGGACACTACTCGTAGACAGATGGCGCTGTCGCGGAGGAGTAGCATCAGGAGGGTTGCTCGGGGGCGAGTGGCTCGAATCTAGTCGCTGTCGTTTTGCAGGTGGATCACTTGCATTTTCGTCCTTGTAAGAACCTTTAGAGTTTTCATCTGGAAATGGATCCCTAGTATCATCACTTGGCAGAGAATCCTGGTCCGTTAGATCCAGCTGGTCATCAGGTCCATCACTTAAGCTGAATCTGTCGCTCAGCTGACCCTCAGCACTGTCCGAGTAGTCGAATTCGTCGTTGTCGTTTTCGTTTTCTTTTGAGCCGACATCAGGATTTTGTTCTTTTTGCTGACTGGCAAAGTTCTGTCGATGTTCCTCCTCCTGAAATAATGACACGGTTCTTTGATAAAAAAAGTAGTGGATAAATGTTCCATTCATTTTGGTTTGTAGAAATTTGATGCATATATATATATATATATATATATATATATATATATATATATACACACACACACACACATATATATGTACAAAGAGAGAAAACTGAACGAAAGGATGGAACATTTAGGGGGTTGAAGCAAATTTAATTCACAAACAAAATTGCTTGTCTATCTGTGTGCACATGACTATTAGTATAGATTGATTGACTTACTGTTTGACTGATTGATTGATTGGTGCAGAGTGGTACTTACTCTCTGGATAAGCATTTCTTCAACGTCTGTGTCTCCTCTCCAGAGCTTCCGTAGCAGCTGGCTTTCCGGGTCATGGAAAGCTTCGACATCCAGGGAAACCAGGATCTCATCCAATGGCTCCGGAGCGTCCGTCTCATGGACGGGGATAGGAATTGCACGATCCTGTTAATCAAAAACCAACAAAGCCGATGCAAAGCTAGTTATGATCAAGTGATATCCAGTAAAACAGGCTAAGGTCTAATCTAATCTAATGACTTCTATAGCACCATTATCTTACATCTCATTATCTCAAAATCTTAATACACATAGCATCAGTCACTGGTCACTTCAAGTGAAATCCTAGTCAAAATCATAATCTGTCAGGAAGAGCTTGGTGCAAGGTGATGGACTGTGCAAGAGAAGAGCATCAGGGAATGGCTTTTGAATTTTGCCCCTTGTAGTTTTGAAATTTACTTCAATGACCAAGCCACATAAACTGGGTTTATCCGTGATTAAGCCAAAGACGGTCTGAGTGCCTCCAAAGCCCAAAATTAGCTTCTGCCATAAAAATTGCACTAAGCATCTGGGCCATGAATGCAGCCCTCAACACAAGCACAGATTATGCGAAATTCTATAAAGAAAAGCCAAAAGGTTTTAGAGAAACAACCTTTCTAAAAAATATCTGTAGTTCAGTCCAATAAGTGCTGACCTGTTGGACAGCTTTGAGTGTTGCCCGGCTGTCTGCGAGAGCCAAATTGCAGGCCAGGCAGACCTCAAACTCATCATCATCATCCAATTCTGATGACAATTCATCTCGGTGCCGGTTACAGAGGCGACACTCTTTGATTGCAGCAAATTTTGGCTGAATATCTACAAAGGACTCAACGTTCAGCCAAAAACCCACAAAAATAAAAACCATAAGCAAAAATATATTATATAAATTTAAGCATGATATATATATATATAATGCATATATACATATATATATATATAAGGAGACAAAAAAATAACACGACCATTACAAAACAAGGAATTACACTTAAGTAAAACGTAACAGTTTGTTACATGATCACGAAAGGACAAACCACCACATTAGACAAAACTGTACTTATCATTACCGTGTATCAACCGAATTAAGAGTACTCTGTAATACTGTAAACCACATTAAATTATATTTCAGCAAATTAAAGTATAACGAATTACATTACATCACTAGTAAGTGAGTAATCCATTTGCTAACGTGCCATATGTCCACTGACTGAACAAGAGATCACAGGCAAACAATACATTCAATTTATTTACAATATCATTTGGAAAAAATTATCTTCCATATAAAGTGTAATGTAATAAGTAACAGTATCAATAAAGTTACATCAAGTTACAAAACTTACATTATTCTCATCATTATCTCAGATGTTTAGTAGAAAATAAGCTTTAATTTCAAAAACCTCAGATAACATTACTACAAAATTACAAATTTTCACCACCAGAAGTAATTAAAAATTTCTTACAACACAGTAAATGAAAATCTCTGGCTGTTAATCTCTACATTATTTAATAATCTCTACATTATTTAATCTCTACAGAGGACGATAACTGCTTCTGTTGTAAGCAACAACACCTTGAAAACATTCACTGGCGTCGATGAATTTTGAAAAAGTCGGGACCTCGTCCTGGATTCGCATGGAAAACTGTGTCCTTGCTTCGTCAAGCCATGTCCCCATGGCCTTGAGCTCCTCAAGGGAGAGCAGGATGTCCTCACTGCCTGGACCAGCACAAAAAGTCTTCTCCCTTTCTTCATCATCGCACTGGACCTTGTAGTCTTGACAGAAGAGGTCACCAAATGAAGTCATCTGCTCAGTATTCAAACACAAAGGCAAATTAATATATATTTTATGGACAGCCATTTACTTGTTAATACCTTTATTATTATTCAGTTAATATTATTATGATGAAGTTTACTTTATGCCCATTTCAACTACAATAACTAATACTTGCCTAATTATATCAAATGTTGCAAAAAGTCAATTAATAATTTTACACCAAGTCGAATTATCTTCTCTTCCTACAGCAATGCTTAGAAGTTGCCCAAGGTCATTATACAGTTTGCTCAGCAGACTTGAACTAGCAATCATTAGTAGGCAAGTCAATATTTGGAATATCTCATCACACAGAACCAGCACACATGTTACGTACTGTCAAGTATCTGAATATGTATATAGCACTTGCGTAAGAAATTCTTGAACACTCTAGAAAAGCCAGATAAACTAAAACAAGATAGAAAGCTATTAAACGATTGGTAAATTTCTCGATTAGACTAATTTTAATCACCTGCACAACTGATAATCCAGCTTCAGAACTAGTGGCACCATGGGCAATGCCACATACTCCTGCCAGAGGAGCCTGAAGCCTCGTAGAGATCAGCGAATGATATCTTCCATGACCTTGCTTAGCTGCAAGCCTTGCAAAACAGCTGCAGTGCAAATGAAATGTAATATAACCAGCCATTATCATACCAGACACTGTAATATAACCAGCCATTATCATACCAGAAACTGCAATGAATACCAAAAAGGCTTTGCTTGCACAAATGTAAGGCAGTTTTTTTAAATTTCAGTTTTAATTTTTAAGACCTTGAGTGCACAATAAATGCAATAAATACATAAAATGAATCTTAAAATTTAGCAGCCTTTTAGAAACTTTTGAAAAATATGCATAAGAAGCAAGTTAGCAAAATAATTTTCAACTCTTCACTACCCTGGACGCTCTAGAATTTAAACCCGGAACACTGCCAATCTTTCTCCATCCAGCCACTCACAATTTCAGTTTAAAACAATTGATGCTAGTAAAATTACGTGATCACACGCCACTCTAACACGATCCTAATGAAACACATAGGTCATCAAAATATCAACCCACATCTCATGAACCACTGTGAATTTGGAAAATGTGGCTGAACATAAAGTGGAGAACAGTCTTCATAACAGCCTCAAGTGATGACCATCACCTGACATTTCACTTTTCAACAGCTCACTCAGTTGCACAGCACAGTCTTCACAGCACTTGCGAGTGAGGCTTTGTTTTCAATCCTCACAGTAATGATAATTACTAGCCACACATATAATGCTGGAAGACACTGTTTTCACTTGTGAACTGTTCTCATTTGCCGGACGTGGGCTAGCAGTGACTTGGCTTAAATATCTTTAAGGGTGCTATATAAATGCTCTGATTGAATGAATAGATAATCTTGTATTCAATAATAAATGCTAATGTGGCCTTTTACAATAAGCATGCAGATGTGTCTAATGGTAGGCCACAACAGATGTAACAATAATAACAGCTAGAATGATGATGATAATCAAAGAATCAGACTAACTCCACTTTGGATGTTCTCCAGTAGTTTCCACATGCCTGCCACGGATACGATCCATTTTCTCCACTGTGCTTTGGATGGAGTTGGAAGCAGATTGTTTCTGCTGACTTCTGGGTCCCCACGAGCAGCAGTTCATCAACAGCTGGTGATGGAAGTACTCCAGGCACAAGATCCATATACTGCGGAGGAGATAGGAACCATGGACTCCATTGCAGAACCTGAAATACAGAAATTAAGGTCAGGCAAAATCAAGAACTAGGTCAGGCTACAAAAATCCCAACAATCACATTAACAGAAAAGAATGTCAAGTTACAAAAGAAACTGGGTCAGATTATCACAATCTAAATAATCAAATGAAAACAAGGCAATTTGTAATTAATAAAGTATATAAGAGAATATAAATTTTAATCCGTTTTATCTGCTATTTATAGCTGAATCCGAAAGAAGGCATTACAGAAAATATAGAACAACATTGTTCTAGTTGGGTTTTAAACCTGTGACCTTAGGGTCACCTGGCCAGACCACCGACCACTACAGTAGGCTTACCGGATCGTTAGGCTTTCGTTCGTCCATCAGGACAACATGTGATTCCGTTGCCACAAAATGGTAGAACATTGATGGGTGCTTGGTCACAATCATGATTTTCTCTGACGGATCGAAGGATCGATGCGGCAGACTGCACAGAACAAGTGGTAAATGTGACCTCTAAACAGAACATTAAGTACACGTTGTTGCTTATTATTATTATCTCAGAGACCAAAACCAAATCTGCGATCATCAAAGTAATTAAAATTATCATAAGCATCATAACTTAAGGTTACATTGTCATCATTAACTTCATGGCAATATCATCATTTTCATCCTCATCCATACTGTTTATGAGTATATATATATACACATTTGCATATTGTTGTAGTCATAGTTATAACTGCCACCATCAAAATCCACCTGGATATTGGATAAAATTAAAAAGTTCTTCAAAAAACAAAAACGGCATCAAATGTGTCTTACCCCAATGTCCAAAAGGGACACAGAAGTTCGATTTGCGAAAACTGCCAGTCGAGGGTGTCCCCCAAAATGGCAGCTTGTCCACCCGCTGTTGCTCCCTTCATCTTCATACACTCGAACTGGCCTAAAAGATTAGTCGATTTATTGAGAAACGAATAATTTGCTCAATAGTAAAAAATCTTGTTTGTGTCCTACAGTTCAAAAGATCTGCCAATCAACCCAGAGTCTTTACCTGCAATGATCATTAGCATCACTGTGATCCTTATAATCACCACCATTACCAAGGTCACAACTATCATCACTCCATTATTATAATTATTATAAAGATCACTGCCAAACCTGGTAATGCAAGTTTAACTGTTTAAGCATTCAAAAGGTATCTCAAATGTTGCCAGTCCAAATTAGCACTTTGACAGCTTCAAGGACAAAAGCCTGATACGTCTGCACAAACTTCAGCACCAAGAGTTCGACAGAAGCTTCATCATGATTCAACAGTCCTTACTCACTTTTGTTCTCTGGAGTGAGGAGACCAAAGGTAGACTGAACCGGATTTCGTGGACACCAAATGTTCAGATGCAATATAAGGACTGTAAAAAGAATACAAGAAAGAATTTGCATCAGTGCATGCGATGCAAGATTGATGAATGATGACTGGTTCTGTACAAAAGATTGTGATTATGGAAAGTAGCTTAGTTAAAAGTGATCGTCAAATGATGCGTTGTGCATTATGATAGCGGTGCCACAGCAGAAGTTATCAGATCAAATATTGTGTTTGAATTGAGATTCGGAGAAAATGGATTAAACAATCATGATTAAAAACAGGGGTTCAAATAACAAGACTTACATGATTAGTGTTCAGAGAAATAAGTGAAAAATTAAGGTTTAAAGGTAAAGCATTAAAAGATTTATTTTCAAAAGATTAAGGTGGAAAAACTGAAATTAAAAGAAAAAGAGAATAAAAGTAAAGATGTGAGAAAGCCTAGAACACTTTACAGTGAAACAACTGTCAAGGAAACTACCTGCCAGTCCACGCTAACTCACCTGAGACTGATGGATGAAAGACAGTCATTAACTCACCTGAGACTGATGGATGAAAGACAGTCATTAACTCACCTGAGACTGATGGATGAAAGACAGTCATTAACTCACCTGAGACTGATGGATGAAAGACAGTCATTAACTCACCTGAGACTGATGGATGAAAGACAGTCATTAACTCACCTGAGACTGATGGACGAAAGACGTTCATCTTCAGCAAAGGTGTGTGATGTCACAAGATGAATGTTGGAACTGAAGGAATTATCCAGACTTCCAAACTGGAAAATACTGCAACGTTTTGCCTGTCTACACATGGCTACATAGAAATACAGTCGGTGTCAAATACGTGTCGGAATAAACAGGCACAAGCAAAGCGTTAAACTAATCTAGTGCTACATAAAATTCACAAGTGCTATCATCAAAGACATAAATATATCAATCTTTGGCACAACAGCGACTGCCACGCATGGTATTCCTTTCACCAGTATGTCCTCACGAATAAATTTGTTATCTGACAACGAATCTAAAATGCAGGGTAAGTAATAACAACACCATGCGTGAGACCATCAGGTTTTCCACACAAGGTCATAATTTACATTCAACGATCAAAGGTTAATGTATGCAGTGTCACATAGGAGAACAGCATCTATTTGAAACACCACGCATATGGCATCCCAGCATGTGCACCTTAACGTGAACAGGAAGTTTATGATCAGTCGAGCTGTACAAAGCGGTATGTACACGAAGTGCTAAATTATATCAAAAGGATGGTCCAGTCCACAGAAAGGCACAATGTGCTCAGGCTGATGTGTGGAAATGAGGCACTTGCAAATCTCTGAGGGCAGCACAGTGTGGCAATTGCTGGCCCAATGCCTCAAACACAGCTCCCCGAAGAATGCTGGGGTGGTACTAAATAGCTAATCCTATCTCATGCAGCAGGATCTGTTCCTCAGTAGGAAGTCAATGCAGTGCTTCTCACAAAGATTAATGTGCCAGTTAGTGCATCACTAGGAATAAGACTTAAATAATTAGGGTTCAGAAGTCACTGCATAGGAACTTTCAGCATCCAATGCAGAAATGCTGACAGCCCCTGGTCAATGGATGTTTCGAGCAGGACGTAAATAAGACCAGCTTACCAAAATTTTGGTGCTGAGTTCTGGCAACTTTCGTCTCAAAGATACGTCCGCAGTCTTCAAGGTTTAACTCTGACCTGTTATCTGTCAGACGAAGTCGATTCTCATTAACACAGACCTCGTTAAATGCTGAAATACAAGAAGAACATTGAGAAAACCTATCATGTTGGCTTTATAAGTCTCTAAATACTGAACTCAACTGAACAAATTTTATTGATCACCAACAGTCTAAAAACAACATAAATAATCACATAAGTGCAACATTAGAAGTCAAAGTAAAAACAAATGCAGTCTATTGTAAAAATAGAAAGTTACGTCACAATACATTGCATAGCATCTAAAAGCTTCTCAAACAGACTAGAATGGCTGAAGAGTGCAAAATAAAGGGATGATTGTCAAATCTTATTGTAAGACTGAATAGTTAACCATAATCAAATGCAAAGGTCAGAATAATACAATTTTCCTCCACAAGACTCTATCTTAAGAGATGATACATAAATATGAATTTATGTTTAGCAAAAGCTTTTAAGCAGGGCTAAGTATATTACCAAGTTTGCTTAAGTCTCGTCCGCTTGGGTGAACCAGAATTCCCGTTGAGTTGCCCGAAGACGTATTCTCGTATGGCATGTAGCAAAGGCAACCACCTGTATAATCAGAGTTGACATTCTGTAACCATAGCAACATAAAGAGCATGTAACTTCATGTATCCATTGTCTAGACATCCATAGCGCAATTAATTCACCTATTCATTAGCTTGTTTTTGTACGTAAAAACCAAATCATCAAGTCAATTAAACAATGGCTGACAGTGGCACTTTCTGATCAGTTTCCACATCACCTGACCACAAAGAAAGTTTAACATTCGAGATAGCAAGTTTTGTGCATATATTGATATGGAGAGTTTTGCAAAAAAGGAAGGCTTATATATTACAGGTATTCTTAGAAGCTATTATGTGTGTAATTTTATCCCAGTACAGACAGAACTGGAGGTAAAGAAAGAGTCTTGGAAATGAGCAGGAGATTAGAGAGTCTTAGACTGATTGACAAGTTACATGGAACCATTTCCGAACGAGTCTTCGCATGGGGCAGGTAGGAATGGATTGCTAACCCAGTCAAGAACCCTTCTTCCTCTTATTTCTGGGGCAAACTCCATGTGAGCATAGCCTTATCAATGATATGATGCCACGCCTTCCTGTCCTAGATTCTATTCCAAGCAGTATACAGTCCAAAACCATGACATTCCAGTCTTTTCCACTACTCTAGTCCAAGTGGTAGTTGGTCTACCACATGGCCTCTTCCAATCTTATGGGGCTTTATTTATTGCTGCCAGGAGAGTCTTCTATGGTCCTCATCAGACGTAGCATGCAACATGACCAGTGACCGTTTGGAATGGCTTAAACCACGGGTGAAGACAAAAGGAGCTGAGATAACGTCAGTCTTCTACTGTGCATGAATGACTGCAGTTTTTTGTGAGTATTTGTTTTTGAGTCTTTTCTGTTGTAGGACTGTACAACAGTCCCTGTCAAGTAACCTAAGAAGAGTCTTTGTAAGAAACAACCTGTAAATGGAACCATTGAAAATAGAAAGCTGGTTGTTTTGTCAATTAGTGTAAATGAATTTGCGACAGACTGCATCACTCAACAATTATCAAATTACATGATGCACCCATAATCTAAATGCATATATATGTGATACATATATATGCAAATTCCGATCATACACTGACCAAATCCTGAAGTTGTTTTCTGATGATTGGAGCACTGTAATTTGCTGTCTCACGTACAGACGTAGGAGCGTGTGCCTCTTTCTTCACATCAGCCATCAGTCTCTGGAACTCGTGAACCATATCTTCCTCTTCCAGGTCATCAAGGTCTTCCAGGTTTTCCAGGAGTTCGCGAGCACAAAATTGGCCAACTGTGGTCTGGAAACACAAAATTAAATTACTTATTTACTTCCAAGAGTATATAGAGTGCAGCTGTAAAGTCCAGTCAAGCACAGACCAAATGAGGTCTTGTGCATTTTGAGCTTTCCTTTGCAGAACATATTACACTCATCACATAAACTCACCAACACTTCACCTCTTGCAATTTCTGTGCAGGTCTTTCATTCATAACGGAAAACATTCCTCTTCCATGACTCCTATCCTGATTCTTCCTCTTACCTTATCTCACTTTCTGTTCACTTCCAAAAACCATCCACTGTAGCCATCTGACTGTCTGCTTGCCTGACTCTTGAACCTTGTCCACGAACCGAACCCTTCCTGCCCATCAATTTTGTTTTAACTGAGCACCTGTGAATAAGCAGGGTCCCACGACTTAGCTTTCATTGGGTGCTGTAAAAATCTTGAGCTTATGATTACAATACCCTTATTGCATTCATTACACTAGCCGCACAGTTCACAACGCTTTACATTTAAATCAGCCAACCTCTCTGCCCAATGCTTACCTCTCATACCAACACATAATGTTCTCCAAAAGCAGACACTTGTTTTGTTTTGGAATTCACTGCCCAGTTCTGTCCATTCTTTAATGTCACTCAGGACTAACAAATGCATTACTTACTTACATAAAAGTAAGACTCATCCGTTTCAACTTGCTTACCCACCACAGCCTGACTTCTGCTTTCCCTTAATTAATTAACTTAATGGTTTCAACTGCACTTCTCCAACACATTACAATTTTTCACTATAGTTCACTTGAAGCAACCAGGGCACCATGTAAGTCATTAGATTAGAAAAGATTACCAATTCCAAAAGCCTCTACCTTGCACATTCTGTTACAACCTGGCAAATCCTCAGTTAATTAGTCAAAAGTGGCACTAAAGAAAACAGGAGTTCTGTGCATATTTTTCCACATTTGTAAGTCGTATGGGTGACATGTCAAGTACAGCATATGCTATATACACTGGCAGAGAAATAAATTAGGAGACGGTGGTGATATCAAAATTCAACGTACTGCCACTGATGTTTTATCCCTGGCGACTCTGCGCAGCAGGAGTTTCAAATTCGTCTTGAGCCTATTCTTATCTTCCATGCATGGTTCTTTTTCTAAGTCCACATCTGGAAAAAAAACAACTACTGCAACTCATTCCCAAAAAACCACAAATAATCTGGAAAATACCACAACACTCAACACTGCAACTAAAATATAAGAAATGGTTAGACGTTATAGTTTTCATTGAATTCACTAGATGTCACCACCAGCTATCATTATTATGCCAAATGGTTGCTGAAAAAGATAGTCAGTTCCAGCCTTCTGACACAATTGCTGCATAAGGACCTTGAGCAATGCTTACTACTACTGCCTAACACTGATACCTTGTCGTTAGATAGTTACGCTATATACTACTGGAATTCGATACAGCTTCTCCAACATAGAATCACCAGAAAGCGAACTATATAAGTAAATAAAGAAACATTGTCTTTGATTACAATTTCAGTTTAAGTGACCATAGACTGGTGCCTTGATCACTATGACAATGGGGCTGTATAAGTCATTAGATCTGAATTGGATTCCTCTGGCCAACTGTTTGTCCCATCTTACCTAACAAAGACTTGTGGCTTCCTTGTCGTTTAGTACACTGTTGCACAGCTCTGCAACTCACTACCATGAGTTTTGCAGGACCATACTCTTTCTCCCATTTCATTTTACAAACAATGGAAAACTTATTTTTGTCCTGCTATATACACCTGTGCTTTGGAGGTGAATTCATAAATCAGTGTGATATAAATATTTCATTAAGAACAATAATAATTACTGACAGAACTTGCCTAACCCAAACAAATCCAATCCAACCCAACCCAACTCAACCTAACTCAGCCAAACCAAACAGACTTTAATCCTACATGTCCCTAAATATTATGGTTCAATTTTGTTGCGACCAAGTACTGTGTCATGATATCGTTGCTGCAGAAATCATTAGATGGTTCAAATTTTCTAAAAGTAAATATGCACTTACAGTTGTTTGGTGGCAGCAACGGTAGCGTAGGACTCGATGAGAAGAGTCCCATACCGCTGGGACACTTCAAACACTTCTGCAGAATGATTTCGAGCTCTCCAGTATTTCCGGTTCTTATATCGACCGCAAACGTTGTTCCATAGTCCGTAAACCGTTCTCTAACAAAGTCCTGTACAGGAAATTCCATATTTAACCTCGATCGAGTTTATTTCGCATAAATAAGACAACTTCTCGTTTTCCGTCTTAAAATTATGCCTAAAACATAACATCAGTACTCAGTATTAGATAAATAAGTAAATAAATCATCGTCAACACAGTCGCCATGTGCCAGATTAAAAGATTACACATCGTTGAGCTTCGCCTTCTCTTTCATTTGCCTAAGTAAGTACGTACATACGTATATATATTAACTGTCTTCATTAAGCAGCAATTTACTTATTTGAATGTGGCACGTCAGAGAAGAGCCAAAGCGTCGGATTTTAACCTTCGTAATCCCAAGATTTCTACAGCGCCCAACGAAAGCAGCGCCGCGGGGACCAGCTTATTCACAGGCGCTCAGTCAAAACAAAATCGATAGGCAAAAGAGTTCGGTTCCGGGTCAAGATCCAAGAGTCAGGCAGAGAGACAGCGTGGCAGCTACGGTGGGTGATGTTTCGGGCTGGAGAGCAGAGGCAGATAAGAGGAAGAAGGGGTGACTTTACCCTCCGGTAAATTGTGAAATCGACATAAATTGCAATATTGTGCCGTGTGCAACTCTTGTGTAGTGATTCAGTAATGGACAGCGTATTAGGCTAAATTTTTGGCGTATTTCCTTATTTATTTTAAATTGTTTTAGTCTTTGACCTGCATAACCCATAAGCCATTGCGAAAGTAGATTATCGAGCATCCGTGCATCTCTTTATTCATGAAGTTACCTGAGAAAGGAAAAGAACTTCTTGGGCGATAATAGAGTTTTACAATTATCACTGATCAACAAACATGGCTGCTGTGGTGGTGCGCGAAGCGGTGAAGCAATCTTTACGAAATTCGTCGAAATTAATTGGCGTTTTTCATGGAGGGGAATGCGGGTTTGTGCCAGACCGTTGCTCACGACGGGTCTTCTCCTCATGCTGGTCGCTCAACCGGACTACGAAGGGCCTGCTCTGCGGACGATCGCGATCACAAAACCGTCGACACCACCTTGGCGTACTACGCGTTTGCGTCGCCGGCCACCACGGTTCGGAGTGCATCACTCATCAGGAGTGCTGGAAGTGTGGATCGACGATTGACCCGAACAAGGAACAGTACTTCTGTGGGTGTGGCGTCGTTCAGCCGCCAATTGAAAAACGAAGTCTGTTCCAAGTGATGGGTTTGGACGAGAAATTCGACATAGACCTAAAGTTGCTCGCCGAAAAGTACCGCGATCTACAGCGCATCTTGCATCCAGACAAATATTCGCAAAAGTCAGAGGTATTTAACAGCTTAACAAATACCATTTAGCAATCTTTAATTTCAGTGTACCCGATTATAGATTGCTGACACAGCTGATATTATTTATACTACAGTATTACGGTTATTATTTACATTACATTCAAGATCCTCCACTTTGGACAAAATGCTTTTGAGAGCTGTGTTAAAGTCTCCAGCCGGGTGATGGATTTAAACATTGCTGTCTGCTGCTTGTGAGCATATGTTGGTCCTGTGTGCTTATGTACTGGAGAGTCATAATTGTAAACTTGAGATTTCTACAGTGCCCAAAGAAAGCTAAGTCGTGAGAACCAGCTTATTCACCGGCGCTCAATCAAAACAAATTGATTGATAGGTAAGGTCAGATTTGGTTCCAAGATTCAGTCATGCAGACAGTCTGATGGCTACGGTGGATGACGTTTAGAATTGGAGCGACAAGAGAGATAAGGGGAAGAGGAGGAAGAAATATAGGATTTGTGAAGGAGGAATGTTTTTAGTTTTGAGTGAAAGATCTGCACAGAGATTGCAAAAAGTGGTGGTGTTGGTGAGTTTGTGGGATGGATCAGATCATTGTCATAATTCTGGAACCATTATATCATCAGCTTTGCCATATATACATTATTACTGTAAGGCCGATATATCAATTACTGATGCTAAGCTAAAAATTCTATTAAATGTTGCTTCCAAACCCAGATTTATGGAGTTGTAAATGATATAAGTTATAAGGGCCAGCTGCTTATTCAACTTTCTGTAAGTTTTCAACATATTCTTTGCAAACAATGCTATAGAATGTATGATGGTAAAACACAAATCACTGCTGTACAAATGGGAATTATTTCTCACTTTTTCACACAGCATTTAGAAATTGCACCGTCTGTGACAAGGACTTAAAGGGCAATGCATGTAAATGTCTGGTTACGTTACAGTTTGACCTGCCATTTGAACCATTTTCTAATTTCAGACAGAGAAAGATTTCTCCATTCAGCACTCATCAGTCGTTAACAAGGCCTACAACACGCTTCTGAAACCGCTTACCAGAGGCCTATACCTGCTTCGCTTGACAGAAGAAGACTTAGAAAAAGAGTCGCAGATGGATCTTGAGTTTCTTGATCAGATCATGGAGATCAACGAGTCAATCATTGAGGCAGATTCACTCGAAGCAATTGAAGGACTGCTAGTAGAAAACCAGAAAGTGCTGGACGGTCTAGTCGCTGAAATTTCGAAAGCTTTCCAAACTGACGATAAGGTGCTTGCAAAAAAGCTACTGTTGCAGTTGAAATATTATGTGAACATTGACGAAAAGATTAAGGCTTTCAAAATAAAATACTCAGAGTGATTTAAGAGCAAATTTTCTGTATAATTTTTTAAATTTTGTTGCAATGAAAATTTGAGTCTAAATAAACTAGCTAAATGCGGTTTGTTTTGTGGTGTGACAAAGTGAAAAAATATTTTAAAAAATGATATAGTTTTAAATATTTGAGAATATTACATATATTTTGGATCAATTGTATAGCTTCACAATACAGATTGTATTGGGAGACACTGCATTATTTTCCTTTCACGGAAAAAATCTTATTCAAGATCATCATGTACTGTGAGGGTTTATACCTCACCTGCATAAATCATGGTGTGATTTGAAAGTGTTTATTAGTCTTGAGTTGCTCAAGCTGACAGTCGTTAAACTGATGCTGTTATCAGTGCTTTTATAAGTCTCTTAGTGATGCTGTTAAATGTACTTGTAGCAACAGAATGTTCATTTGTTTTCAAAAGTCTAGTGATGTTTTGCAGTAATGCAGATGGCCTTCAGTAAGCTAATATAAGTTGGAATTATATATATATATTTTGACAATATCATAATGCAGAAGGCATCAGTCATAATCTAAATATTTCTGCAGTGCCGAGTGAAAGCTAAGTTGCAGCAACCAGCTTATTTACAGGCGCGCGGTCAAACAAAATCGATAGGCGAGAAGGGTTCGTTTTCAGGTCAAGATTCAGGCAGGTTGACAGACAGCTATGGAGGATGTTTGGAATTGGACCTGCTGTATTGATAAGGAAAAGAAGAGGATGGTTTCTTCTAAGCAAAACCGGATGGTCTCATCTAAGCAAAACTGCATTCCAAAATCACGATCAGTTGTACAAAACCAGACAAGATCCATGGGGAAATTGCCTTCCCTCAGAGACTGACAGATGATGTGATCAACTTAACTTTTCTAAATGATCCATATGCCACAGTGCACCTAAAATCTGACACAATCTTCCTCCTGAATTTTTGTAAATTCTCTGTTCCGCTATTCCTTCCATCGTTCACCCACCATCATCTGTCTTAAACCCTTCTGTTTAATACTCCTCAAGCATTCTACTCAAAACTAAAGTCCTATCTTTTCAAGAAATCTTCCCTGATCCATGCAATTCACTGCCTCTTTAGTTCTCTCTGTCTAACACAACCCACCGTAACAGCTCCTCGGTCCTCTTCCTTCACTGGTCTTCTGGTAACCAGACTTTGTTCTTTACATGGAATGTTTGGACAACCTTTGCGACTGGATGCAACGCTCATAAATAAGCTGATGCCATGCGCTTTGCTTCAAAGCAGCACTTCATAAATTTTCGAGATTACGATTATCTAAGTGATGTCGCGATTTCTCATTATTTTTGCATTTAACCATGCGAAAGTTTGCAGGTACATGTATATAATTATTACAGCTACTGTTTTTAGATACAGGCCTAACGCTTTCCGTACGGAACTCTTATAAAATTGGCAGCGACTTCTGACCGTTTTAATTTAGACGATGGTGCAACCTAAATTTGTGTTAAACGTTTTCCTATAGCGACCGTATGGCCTCGATCATGTTCATTTCTCAATGGATTTATCGGGTGAGATCCTTCACCACCGGTGCCCGTTTGAATGGGCGCCACGCCATTTAAAGTCCCTGTTTACGGACCGTGCTAGCCTGCGATTCAAATCTCTGAAATAACCTACGATCGGTTTGCGAACCGCCGAACTCACTCACATAGGCTCTTGACATAAACGTTAATCAATGTAGCTAACTAGGCTAATGTACATGTTATATAGGCCTAAACAATATTTTGAATAATTGTCGTAAATTTAGAGTAAAATTGCAAAAATAACCAAAATTGCAATTCTTGCAGCTATAACGGTAACCGACAAAGTGATGATAAAGACGATTTTAGAAAATCGGTGAATGTTGTGCACCACTTGTTTACATAGGACATTGATCCGCATCTGCTCTGCTCAAAATTCCTAACTGCTAAATCTAGGCTATCTTCTGGATTCCGAAGAGGCCAAAAAACATACATTCTAACTATAGAGCTGTGCCGCAATATGTCTGCCATGCCAGCCTCTTAAGCCGCTGACATACCATCGGCTTGGACAAGGATGATCATGTAGGAGTAGGGGTGGATATGTGTGTGTGTGTGATGTTTAGTCCGTCTATGACTAATATGCTCTAATTTATAATGTCCGCTTTCTGTTATTTTTCGCTGCAAAACTTCCCGTTTAAACAATGACCAAAGAGTACGACCACCTGTTTAAACTTCTCATAATCGGAGATAGCGGTGAGTGATTCTTCTATATTTTTATGCGCTCGTGTTCACTGATATTTTTTGGTCCCCGCATACTTTGTTTCGCTGTGCTGGCTAATCTATGTGAATGACTTCTATAGCGCTATTTTTGAACGGAGGGATTTGTACAGTGGGGTTCCATGAAGTGGCAGTGAATCTTTTGGAACTGAAGACGGCGGTTATGGGAGAAAGAGGAAAAGTGATGTGTCCTGGTCGTCCTGGAAATGGCGAAGCCTGGAAATTGAAAATAAGCGACTTTTTACATACTGGTAAAAATGGGCTAAAATTTGTAGAAATGAGTTTCCAATCATTCATTTGATATTTATTTGTCACCGTATCGCTGTATAGCTTTATTAAAACTGCTAATCTAATCAAGTCTAATGACTTCTGCAGTGCCGTTACTATATTGTTCAAGGCATCAGTTGATGGCTGGTTCAGGTGAAATCGTAGCAAAAAATCGTAATCCTCTGGAGAAGCGTTCTTGAAATCTGATAGATCAGGAAAACTAGAAACCATAACGAAAATGCTTACTGTTTCGTAATAAAATAATTGTTTACCATGAAGCAACCTGGTCAGGAAGAAAGTGGCATTAAAGTTGCCTTAAAGTAAATAAATGTGAGGTTTTATCATGTTAATTTAAAAGATTCTGCTTGTCTTCAGGTGTTGGGAAGAGTTGCATCCTGCAGAGATTTGCTGGTGAAAATTTCTCAGGTAGATGTAAATGCAGTCAGTTGCTTCATTTAGTCAGTCACTAAGTTACTGAATCTAATCATTCAACAAGTTATTCACTCACTCACTGATCTGCATGTGTCACTGGTGTGCCTGACTGAGCAAGAATGTAAATGGGAGTGTGTGTGTGTGAGTTTAAAATTCACATTGTCTTGATAAATAATGAATGCGCACTGCGTTGAAACTTCAGGTGTGGGATAAAGTGGGCCAACAACAGTTTTCCACAACAAATTAGATATGTTGCATAATCTGAAATCTCATTCAGTCAGTCAGAAACCAGTTGGTTGGTCAACAGGTCACCATTTCTTCCTTCTTACTTCCTCTGTTTTCTTTTCTAGTGAAGTTTCCTTCCTTTCTTCCTTCCTGCTTTACTTGCTTCACTCCTTCTTTCCTTCCTTTCTTCCTTCCTTCCTTTTCTTCCTTCCTTCCTTCATTCCTTCCTTCCTTCTACAAATGTTATTTGCATGTTCTTTGTTGTTATGTTGGTTTCCTGTTCATTCTCCCAACGCTGTGTAGACTGCCTTTTTATCTCAACAGATGGGATTTAATGACGTTACATGTTAAGAAATCTGCCAGTTATTAAATGCTTTAATAACATTTGCATTAACCTTCAGGAGTGTATGGTCCTGGAATTAAAGGATCATTTTATGATTATAAGAATCATTGAATCAGATTAGAGTTTAAACTTAAATAAAGTTGTGATGCCAGAAGTAACTGCATTTCTTAATTAGGTTAGCTTAAAGATTGTTAATAAGATCAAACCTAATCTCATGGCTTCTCTGATGCTGTTTTAATAATGCATGCAACATATATCTCTCCAGACTCCTTCCGTTAATCTGTTCGATTTCTGAAGGTTAATCATAGTAAGGATTGAGGAAGGTAAGCATGCTAAAACTGGATTGGTCATTTGTCCATATTGGAAAGACACAAAGGATTGGGAAGAGCAGACAGGTGGAGGCGAGTATTACAGAAAGTAGTTTTCATCATTATATTACAAATCTAGGGCAATCAGATCATTTATTGCTGAGAAGGGCCCATCAGATTTGTTAACCGTGTTTTATAACTAGATTACTATAGGTGAGAGAGTGGTTTTATGTCATGAAGCCAACACTGTCATGCTTGCTATGACCATGTTCTGTACACATTTCAGGCACATATATTAGTACAATTGGAGTCGACTTTAAAATCCGCACTGTTACGGTAGATGACGAACGAGTGAAGCTTCAGGTGTGGGACACAGCAGGCCAAGAGCGGTTCCGCACAATAACGTCTACGTAAGCTACAGATCTCTAAGAGATTTGCTATGGCATGTATAGTGTCTTGGAGACGTTCTTAACTGGTCTCGTAACTCAAGTTAGGACATTTGGGAGGCGTGTATTTCCTTACTGTAGGTCCTTTATGTGCAATTAATGAATGCAAAACTCATTAGCTGAGTCGTGATGCAGAACTGTCGTGGGCTATCACGCATTCCATGTCGCTCTCCCAGGGAATTGAGTCAACTGCCTATTCTCTGAAGCTCTGATTCCTTTCGTCCTCCAGGAAATCCCTCAAAGCTCAATGGATTTCAAGCATTTCAATTTCTTCTGTATTACCACAGAGCAGCTTAGTAACTCTTGCCTTAGATTCACGCTGCTTTGTGACTTTGTGCAAGTTAAAAATTTCTGTAATATTGATAATAAATTGTTGTGGGACTCGCGTGTTGCCAGAATGCAGTTCTGAGCTAATATAGGCTCTGACTTATATTGAGTTGGTTACTGTGTATTCACACTGATAACTTTAGACATACACCAGGTATACAAAAACCACTTTATGCCAGTTGTTTTGTTTCTGTGTTTTCTTACTATTAGTTCAGTAAATTTAAAAATTATGGGATTAACATTTATTCAGTTTTATTTTGTTAATATTATTTTACAAATTTAGAACTTTACGTGCTATGGCTTGTATAGAGTCTTGGAGATGTTCTTAACTGGTCTCATAACTCAAGTTCGGACATTTGGGAGGCGTGTATTTTCGCTGCCTTTTTAAAAAAAAACATTAAGATGTTAATGTCAGGTTTTATCGTTAGTGGAAATTTAACAAGTTCACTTATGTAGCACCTTTTAGGCGTTTTCAGACGTCTTGCATTTCTCTGTGTATATTCTATACATATGTTGCATTGTCTTTTTATTTATGTAGTTGATGACTTACATTACACTACAGAGGTTCTCACTGTTTTAGCCCTTTGTCTGATCGCAGGTACTATCGAGGTACGCATGGAGTGATCATCGTCTATGACGTTACAAACCCTGAATCATTTGCCAACGTCAAGCGATGGCTCTATGAGATTGATCAAAACTGTGATTCTGTGAGTCGCATTTTAGGTATGTGGTAGTTTTTCTTATTCTTCATTAGGCAATGAAATTTGCTTTCAACCACAATGAATTGCGAAGCTGCAGTTTGCATTAATCATCATTTTTAGTAACATACGCTTATTTTGAAAACTGCTGTTCTGGTTTTTGTGGGTTTCAATTCTTAGGAATCGGAGCAATTTTACCGTTGCTTAAAAAAATTTTTGTTGTTTTTTGCAGTTGGAAATAAAGATGACATTGTTGCAAAAAAGGTTATCCAGACGAGTGATGCTAGAAAGCTTGCAGACCAGCTTAGCATTCAACTCTTTGAGACAAGCGCTAGAGATGGCAAAAACATTGAGGAAGTGAGGACTAGCTAGGCACCGTTATTGGCATTTTAGTTTCAGTATGATAATGTGACAGAGTGGCTAAAATGTGATGACATTCTGGTTGATTGTAAACAGTAATTATTTACTGCTAAATGTCTGAAGACCACATGGTATGTTGTGGCATTTAAATAATTTTCGTATGATTAGCATAATTTATTACTGTTCATATGGAACATTTTTTGTATGAACAGTTTATACCGCTATTAATAAGCTAATTGAAGTTATTAAAACAAGTGAATGAAGAAATCTAGTAAATACAAGTAACCATTGTGTGGTGAGACGTCATCTGTTTTTTTTCAGATGTTTATGGCTATAACACGGCTGGTATTGCGGGCCAAGAAGGACCAGCAGGCTCGGCTTCAGATGCAGGCGACTGACACATTACGGTTGACGGCAAAGAGTCCTCGATCGAAACGCAAGAAGAAATGCTGCTAGTCTGTTTTCTGATTTCCGCTTTTTTAGTCGTTCAGTCAATGCCCGGGGCAGCAGACCACCTCCGCAAGAATCTTCTTCAGACTAGGAGATTTTACTGTTTATGCAGGCGATCTTTTATTACAATCATGCATGATTTGGTTAAATTATTAGGATCATTTATGATCATTCATGATTGCGATCTGCTACGTTTGATTAAAATCTTTTGGGATTGTATATGGTATAAGACTTCTGATTATGCGGGATTGTAGTTGATCGATAGCGATCATACATAATAATATCAATCTCTTCTAATTGCATTTGATTTTTGAAATCATATTTGTTGATTTTAAAATACTACTGTTTGCTGGTGTATACAGTCAGTGAGGATCAATTTTGGTGAAATTTTTTTTCGTGCTTATGATCACATTTGAGTGTTTATAATGATTTTCGATTGAGGGGTTTAGTTTATAAAGTATGCCATCCAAATGGTTGGCACATTTGGCACAGTTTGAATCAGTTATGATCGTTTCTATTCATGTTTGATCAATCATGATCTTGATTGGCAACAAAGATCGCATTGTTGATTTGCTTCTTGCAGTAGTCAGGGACTGAAGGTGCTGAAGTGTCTGAAGCAGAATTCTGAATGCGCTTTGGACACTTTGGAGTCTGGAGAACTGTTTTTGTATGGCCCTGTAGCATATCAGAAAACTTCAGTGTATTTTAGACGTACTTTGAAAGCGTAGCTGTGTGTGTTTCTTATGTAATTTCTGTTGAAGATTATTCCTTAAGAAGAAACACGATGTTAATATCTAAACGGCATGGTAGCTATAATATTTATGCATAAATGATGTTTTACAACCACATGGTATGTCTGAACGATCTACCGTGAGGGTTCATTAGATTTCGTCTGCAGATTCAGTGCGAGACACTTTCTCTGCTATGTTCAGAGTTCAGATCCCCGTAATTTTTCAGAAATTGACAACAGGGTATGGTTGGTTGTTAGAATACCATTGTACAGCATTGACACTTTGATTGAAGGGTCATCACCCTTGAGAACTTTGATGGAACTTGGTGGGAGTGTATAACAAACGATTACTTTACTGTAAATGAATTCCAAAATTTTTTGGTAGTTCTGTTGACACTCAGGTGATTCAGGGAATTTTTAAATGCTAATATTTCTGAACTTATTCAGAAATAATATGAGTTAAGTCATTTGAAGGAAAGAGTAATTTTCGGTGAAAATGAGCTGTTTTGGATCTGTTATTATTGGAGTATTACATTACCTTAAGTTAAACTACTGACTGTTTTTTCAGACCTGCATCTACCTTTATCTTGGTGCTTTTTTGTGGCTCTGTATCATTGTTTGATTTTTCAGTTTTACATTAGAGCGCAGTTTTCTTGGCTTGCATGTCAGTTTGTCCATTAACGTCTTTATTGTTCTCTAATTTACTGTTCTCAGCCATGTGGCCCAGTCATAACCAACTGCATTACATCTGATTGGAACAGGCCACTGGTGCCAGTGGTTGGTGCAGAATGAGCAACATGATGCTGTTCTAAATTCTCCCTGCAGAAGATTGCTTGGTGGATGCAGGTAAATCAAATTTTGCAAGGTTCTTGAAGAGCTACGATGTGTTGAGGATTTCCTGTAGATGTGTGAAAATTGAAGAACCAAATCCTGATGTCTAAATGAGATATTATCCCTGCAGTACTGCTTGTGAGGCTGTTTATAAATCTGTTTTTGTTGCATTACATTACGCTCTGGGGCATGCACTCGTATTAAATTAAGTCTAGGTGTTTGAAAAACGGACCGTATTATGTTGGCATTATGCACAAGAAATTGAAAATTGGTTCTTTAAGAACTGCTTTACATCAGAAACTTGCAACCTTAATGCAATTCTAATGGTGACTTGTAGTAGAAAATCTGGATATTTGTAAAATGCTTATTTAGAACCTCCAAAGGGTGCTACGTAAGTGTAAGAACTCTGTTTCCATTGTTGCTTCGCTTTCTCTGTACAGGCGACTTACTGTGACATACTTGTGCTTAATGGTTTAACTGCTTCTATTCACGTTCTCACGTACGTGGGTTCAATTTCCAATCAGTATAGCAACATAAAATATGTAATTCTTACAGGATATGGTTTATTACATTTAGTTACATGCGTTTGTAATATATAGACTTTTGTGCGCTAACATTAGATATTAATGTGGCTAAAAGCCCTTCAAACAAACTGTCCAGAGCAGTTGGTATTGTGAAACATTGGCGTTGTTACTGTAGTCAGACAAAAGTGTTTGGCTGTGTGCCACAATAACTATCCCATATTGTCAGACAGCTTGTTTCTTTGAGCATTCAAGCTATGGTGTTATCTGGTGTTTGCAAAGACTGACATTAAGAGTGTGCTTGTATGATCATGCAGTTGTTGTCAACAGTTGGCATTGAATGTGGTAATGAGTTGACTTGAATTCTTGTGGCCAGAACACTGTATGATCAGAGAGCACATTCACTTCAGTGGGACAAGTGCTGTGTTTCTTTGGAGACATCTCAGCCTAAAATTAATCATTGGGTGAGGAGTTCGAATCTCGTTTAGGTAGTGCCGACTGTGCACTTGTAGTTTCTGTGCTGGAGCCAAAGGTCTTTCATCTGGGACTGGGTTTTTGATCAGCTTCCATAGGAACACTTAATAAATGTGCACCCTACATTTTGATCTCAGGAAACAGAGATTAAATTTACCAACCGGCTCTGTCATATGATCATGGTAAATACTGCCATCGATGTTCTGCCCTTCCCTGGTTTGTATGACAGATGGGGGCACAGTGCTTCAGTTGAAACTGTGTACTGTCTGCCCAACTGAGTCATGTATCAGCATTACATATAGAGGTACATCGCAGTAACAGTAATGGTAATTTTGCTGCTGTTGTTGATATCTTGTATGCTTACTGTATGTATTCCTTGCGAAAGCTATTTAAAGTTTAGCATTTTTATAAGATACGAGTTTTACATTCATGCTGTCGATTCAGTTCATTCTTGAACCATGTAAGAACATGTGGTTCTGTCGAGGGATTGCCGTTGTCTTTGCTTTCTGCATTCACGGGTCCATTTGGGTGGAGGATCCCTGCCGAATGAGGTGCATACGGAAAATGCCGTTAAATAACCCTGCGTCGTTGTGCGCAGTGACGCCATGTAGTTGCATCCCAACACGAAAGCCAGAGGTAGCATTGTAACAGGGGTCCTTGTTCCCAAAGGGCAAGTCAGAGAAGTATAGGGCAAGAGAAGTAAGAAGAGCTGAAAGGTAGGGGCTGATTGGATTGGCTTTCTTAACTGGGGTAGGACAAGAGAAGGGAGAAGTGAAGGGAATGGGCTGGTGACAGAAATGTCTTGCCCAACTGGGAAAGGACAAGAGAAAAGAGAAGAGGTGGAGGGGAGGAGCTGGTTGAGAGGAATTGTTTTGGTAATAAATACAGGGTCGAGCTGGAGAAACTGGCAGCGCTGCCCCTGTTTTTATTTTGGTTTCAATACTACATTCTCATTTGGAGTTCATTGAATTCAACAATTACAACACGGTTCGTTTTGTGTGGAATTTGACACTCTCTGATTGGTATCAATCAAAGCCTGACTAAGAAACGACACTGAACGGGACAGGCTATAATGTGTAGGCCGAGGGGTCGTCCATAAAGGACGTCCGCAAAAAATGACCTACTTTTGATCCCTCCCTCCCCATTTGGCCTTACCCTCCCTCTGCCCCCTTTGCAGACGTCTGCACGCCAAAGCCAGTGAACAGTAAAAGACCAACACTCTGAAAAATGTCATTAATAAACTACTCGTTCTATCTTATCTAAAAGAACCTCACAATGGCACCATACATGGCAGATCTAAAAATAGATGCAACTTAAGATAGGTTGAAAACTTGAAATGTTTCTTTAGCTGTCTGCAAAGAAACGTTACTATTGACGAACCATCGCAGTACAGAGTGTTTGCGATATGACTGAAGTTTGTGTTTAAAGCGCGGATTGTACTAAAATATTTATGTACCAAATTTATATGCGGACGTCCGCATAGGCCATAACCAACCCTCCCCTTGTCGGTATTTGCCTCCCTACCTCTGCGAACGTTCTTTATGGACGTCCCCTACTGGCATTTTGGAACGAGGTGTTACACCAGCGGCGGATGAGCCCGTGGGCTTAAAGAAAGAAAGAAGTTACTATAGCGCCGCTATAGATGTTCACATTAAATGTGAAACCGTTAAGCGAGACGTAGTCTAAGTGTGATTAAAGTTCAACAGAAATTCGTAGAAGTTAGAATATTCCTAGGGATTGTTTTCGCAGTATACGCCTAATTACGCCCACGAACTTACTCCCACTCGCAGGCAGCCTGCATACGGAGCTGCGGCCTATTAATAGCACACTGGTAATGTTTGGCAACAGCCCCTTTGCCTTCTCAAAAACCATAATTAGCATATATCGTCTCGTTCACCTAATATGGTGTAGAACCTTGGCATTATATCTACTTTTAATGCATATGTGTTAGAACATAGGTACGTGGGCGTACGATGACATCCACTTGTGACTCACGTTGACACGCTGAATGCAATAACCAGGTTGATGTTCAGGGTTATTTTTAACGCCGAGGGGTTTTCCGTTCCTTCGGGCACTCGGGTGAGATTTGGAAAAGTAATCCGTTAATTTCTTTCAGCAGACTGCAGTGCACATTATTTTAATTCCACACGTATCAGTTACATTCTGGTCTTGTATATAGTGGATGGGTTGATGTGTTAGAGCCCGCAGTTAGATAAGATATCATTCATGAAGAAGAAACTGAGGCAAATCGTAATGCTCAGATTTCCACAGCGCCTGACAAAAGTCACGTCACGCGGACCAGCTTATTCACAGGCGCTCAGTCAAAACAAAATCGATAGGCAAAAGGGTTCGATTTCAGGTCAAGATCCCAAAAGTCAGGCAGAGATATAGCGCGGCAGCTACGGTGGGTGATGTTTGGGGTTGGAGCGGAAGAAAGATGAGAGGAGGAAGGGGAGGAAAATACTATTTATAATAAATACTACAATACTAGAAATACTATTTGTAATAAATCATAGGCTAACTCTATAAAGCAGTCCATTTTAAGGAACAACACCGATGTTAGAAAGTAGGAATAGCCAATAAATTAGGCTTAGGGTTCTTTTGCAGTGCAGTTGTCTTAATTTTTGTTGTTCTGTATTGCTGAGGTACGCATAAGTCTAATGAAACTTTAGAACACTGCAGGATGACAGAAAGAAACTGAACAAAGTATCTGAAGTAATCGTAATCGTAATTCCAAGATTTACATTAAAACTTCCTATAACGCACCGGCGTTTATTTGTACAAATCGTTTTTACCCTCCAACCGACGGCAGTTGGAGACTGGCTCTGAATTGTCTAGTAAATTACGATAAATAATCTTATCGAGGACGTTTGTTTATGCTGCTTAAAGCGATAATAAGTAATAGTCTACATATATACTGTCGACGATCTTTCCAAGTCTTCGAACTGTCGACACTCGTAAAGAAGTTTAAGACTTATTTGTACCGTCTTACTTTTGTTGTCTGACCTCGGTGACCCATCCATGCCCACGATTCCTCTCTCAGCCGATGGACATATGGCGTTTTACCAAATCTATTACTTACTTACATACTTACTTAATATACTAACAGTTCAATTTCAACAGTATTTGAAATCTTAACATACTGTTACTAAAAGAACGAATTTTCCAACGACATTGCAACTCAAAGTACCAACTGCAAAAACTTTCTCGAGCTCTTCTAACAATGCATTTGCCACTGTATTTATAGGCTCTTTCCAGCCACTTTACCTCATGATTTATCCAACGTACGCTCGTCGGTTCTCTCGTAAGCGCCCACGTGATAAAATACGCGCCAGCTTACGTAAAACCAAAGCCCCAGTGCGCCCTTAATGCGTGGGAGATACACGAATCCAACAATCCGAAGCACGTGACCGTCGAGTGTACATATAAATCAGCAACCTGATTACTCGTCGGCTTGACATCACGGAAACATCCAATACCATGCGGGATTAAAATATGCTGAATTATCATTGGAAAAATCACGCTAACATATTTTATCAACACAAGTAGGATATTATATTGAATATACACTTATGTTAAACTTCTCGATTTGGAGTTGTTTGAGTTGTGCTGGTGACTGTCCTATCATCACTATGCTTGTTGTACATGGGGAATGAATTTAACGGGTTAATGTTTCTAATATTCCCTTTAACTTTTCGGAAATCCGGTAACTGCGCACTGAAGCCTGCGTAGGATGACCAACCAATCCGACCACGGTTTCGCTGATTGCTAACCAATGGAAAGTGGATTACGTCATTCTAAATTTAGCCACGGCTACTATTTAGTCCGGCTCACACAGGGCAAAACTTTAGTTATAACAAGCCGAAAGTAGCGTAGTGTTGTTGGAATTTCAAGTCCTTACGTTAGACGCGTTAAAGTGTATTTTTTATGACCCGCGACTTCAGTTGGTGACATTTTAAAGAGAAATGGATTTTCGCGGGATGGATAGCGTGTGTTTCGAATCGAGGTCCAACTGGCATGACCTGAGGCTGGATCTGCCGGATGTATCGATGCAGATGTTGCCAGATCGCCTGCCTTCTCTTTCCGAGTACGTTCCAGACGACTTCCCGTCTCCGCAGCTCAAGGAAGACCTCGAAGGCAACCTTATAGTCCAGCTGGACAAGGTATTTCCGAGAACCAGCGCTCAAGATGTCCTTCCACGAAGTTGCTTCGATGTATTGAACAGTCAGGCCATGACCACTGTAGCCGCACATTCACACATCTCCACTTCTCTGGCCACCGTCGGAGACTTCCAGTCAGCATGGTCCCCCTTAGACTGTCTCCCGGCCGCTTCGGGGGCACACTCTTCCGTTTGCCAGAGTACCAACGTATGCCAGAATTTGACCCAAGACCGGAACTCGCCATTCGCCCCTAGCCTTGCAAAAACGGCCGTTACTTTTCGAGAACTGAGCAGCGGTCATCACGTTTCCACACAGAATTCATCATTCCCTTCGACCGTTTTCCCGATGCAGGCCAACTTCCGGGTCTCATCGATCGACAGTCATCCGGTATCAAACTGCTTACGGTCCAGTGAAAAGTCACTCCTCAGTTCCTCTGCGGCCAACTACTCCGCCGAAGGATCACTTCCTGTTGCTTGGAGTGGCTTACAACAACAACAACATCCGGGATCATTTGTGAACACAGCAGACCGGAAACTCACGAGTCTAGAGGTGGTTGCCGCACCGGAACTCTCCAAAGAATGCAGCGGCGGATTTCCGATACAGGACTGTTCAGTCACGTGGTCTACCGGAGGCCCGATTTCGTCGGGAATAGGGAGAGCGGATAAGCCGAAGTTCAGCGCCTCTTCTGCGAGGAAACGGACCTCAGAGTGGACAACGAATCTGGAGGATGTGGAGGCAAAGAAGCTGGAGCTGAAGAGAGCGAAAAATCGCGAGGCAGCGCAGAGATGCCAGCAGCGGAAGCATGAACGAATTGCCCGGCTCGAGGGAAAGGTTGGCAAACTCAAGGAACAGAACCTCGCCCTTGCGCAGACGGTGACAGGTCTGAGGGAACAAATCACCTGGCTACAGAGGCAGATCGTCACACATACTAACAATGGATGTCAACTTCCAATGTCAAGGTTTCTTGCGTAGCAAGAAGCGGCTGCCGCTAATAAAGTTTGTCACTCGTTAGATGTAACAGACAGTATAGTGTGGCCACAGGTTCTACCGGCATAAATGTGGCCTTTGCTGAGACAAAACTGTCTTGTGCGGGAAGAACAAGAAAGAACAGCCTATTATTATGCCTCTACGTGTAGTGACCACATATGGGATTGGACTAGGGAGGATCTGCAATGATCTGTTTATCACCTACATGGAACCAAAACGGCAGTAAAACGTTCGTGTGGCACACACTACAGTCACTTATCCGTATTGACGTTATTCCAGTTTTGACATAAATGACGCTCGTCACGGCAGCGTCAAACGACTTAGGAACGACTTGCCTCGTCTCTGAGGGGTGGCAAGGATCTTGGTTCTTTATGTCATGTCGAAACATGTTGCCCAGAGTCACTGCATTTTCAGTTATGATGGAATCGAACTGAAGATGAACTTGGAGTGGTTCATAACCATTATTCAAAACTTACTTTCTTGTAATTATTAGAGATAGAAGGTGCTGCTGGCAGCAATGATCTCTCTACTGTTTTTAACTCAGGGTATTTTCTTGTTATGTTGTCTTTCTTTTAAATGCTGTTTTCTTGAAGGATTTTAAAGTTGATTGAAGTATGAGACTATGCATGACTATTTAAATGGAACACTTAAAGATTTTTAAAGCTTAAATATAATTTCAAAGTTCGTAGCACACTGATAGTAGGTCCAAGGACAGTAGCAATGTTTGTGGTACACTTTAAGGCAACTGGTATTGAGGATAATCTGATTTCATGAGGGATTATTTTCATCTCAGGTCAAAATTATAACCTCATCCTTAAGACCGTTTTCCAAGACAGTCTTTTGGACGTGATCTGATTTTCCAGCAAGCCAGAGAGTTTTTCTACACCAGGCCTAAATTTTTATTCCTAAGAAATAATTTCTACCTCGGTTATAACAATAACAATAACAGTAATAACAATAATAATATGCATATGATCACCATTATTGTTAATAAGAAAAGAAACTTGAATTGTAAAATATAGTTTTTTTAGGTCACATAATGTTTATGTGTAACTGAATTTTTATATGTTTTCTACACCATTAACAGAAGCACCATTAGAGCATAAGAGCATTAGAAGCACCATTAGAGGCTATATTTAGATTATCAGATGTCATCTTTGTCATCACCATTAGTATTTTCTTATTCTCGTGATGTCTGAATTGATATTCAGAGCAAAAGCTTAGAAAATCTGCCTCAAGACAGTCGAGATTGTTTCTGTATGTAACTGATAATTGCATGTTCTTTCAGCACAAGTGTGCATTAGAGTTTGTGTGTGTGTGCATATGTTGTTTCGTTTGACTGTTTCTTTGATACAAAATAAAATTTAGAAATGAAATTTAAACTTTTGATATTATTCAGCTTAGCTAAAAGCACCACCTGTTTGGCTTTTTGGATTTCTCATAAAGGTCCAAGACAAAATCCAGATACATACATAGACAGTCCATTTATAATCGTAATCGAAAATTTGTAAAGTGCCGCTTCAAGATAGCCTCATGACAGGTGCTCCCGGCCCGTCGTCCCAGAACTGGGGAACTGGTTTGTATGACCAGGGTCCTTATTGATCAGTCAAGAAATAGTTTTTGAGGGCTTTGGAAAACGTTCTAGGCCGACTCAGCAGGTAGTGTCATGTAATATAAGTGAACATAAATCTGTTTAGATATATTACTTTACAGCTATAGAGAAAGTGTACATTTTATTTACATTACTAGGGTAGCGTTCCCAATGTACATATCAGAGATAGCCAGACTTACAAAACTTACATACTTACATGCATACATAATCAATCATTACAGAATAAGCTACCAGTGTATTACTTTAAGTTTTGAAAAGGATTTATGTATGTATGTATGTATGTATGTATGTATGTATGTATGTATGTATGTATGTATGTATGTCTGTATGTATGTATGTATGTATGTATGTATGTATGTATGTATGTATGTCTGTATGTATGTATTTATGTATGTATGTATGTCTGTCTGTCTGTATGTATGTATGTATGTATGTCTGTATGTATGTATTTATGTATGTATGTATGTATGTATGTATGTATGTCTGTATGTATGTCTGTATGTCTGTATGTATGTATGTATGTCTGTATGTCTGTATGTATGTATGTATGTATGTATGTATGTATGTATGTATGTATGTATGTATGTCTGTATGTCTGTATGTATGTATGTATGTATGTATGTATGTATGTATGTCTGTATGTCTGTATGTATGTATGTATGTCTGTATGTATGTATGTATGTATGTATGTATGTATGTATGTATGTATGTATGTCTGTATGTCTGTATGTATGTATGTATGTATGTATGTATGTATGTATGTATGTATGTATGTATGTATGTATGTATGTATGTATGTATGTACAAATAAACACTGTACGCTGTCAGTGAAAAGAAGGGGAGGGGAGGACAGGCCACACATGCACATATGCAAAGACTAAGAAAGTTGCTAACACTTCAAACCCAAGGCTGCTTCTTTTAAACGAGAGTTTTTTTGTGAGATTTTAATTGGCAATAAAAACATTGCACAAGGTCCTGAAGTGATTCATTCACTTCCATTCTGAAAATCAAACAAACCACAGTTCAGAAAGGCGGAAGTACCAGAATCGTGCTTTGGAATACAATTTAATGTTGTCTCATAAAATTTTACAACATAGTTATAACTAACTATGACAAGTGAAAGCATTATGCATACGAAATGAGCGATATTTCGTTTCTCACTTTCACCCTATTCCCTGGGTTTCTATTGCTCATCCTACGTCACATCTGTCCTCCTCATTTCCGTGCTGTGTCGTCCTTGCGACAAACGACTTCTTTCCGTCTTTCAGTTTCGTTCAGTCGCCAGTTACTAGGTGGCGTGATCCTAAGGTCCGCGCCACTGCCTTCCACCGCGTCACCATGACAACGGTTGCTAATCGCGTGATTAACCCTGGAGACCGACTCACCCGAAGCGTCTGATAAGAACGTGATCGAACGTAACTTAGAGACCCGATCACAGTTCACTTCTGACTCCCTAAAACCTGGCTCTCGGCACAGCTCGAGGTAAGCGCCGGCTGATGTGAGCTCTCTTGATCTGGCAGCTGACGTCACTTTCGGATGTACCGGAAATGTGGTCTCGCCGGCGACGGTGAACGGCTCCAAGATGGCGTCCCGGTCTTTTCCAGTTTGGTTCCACTTCCCCGTCCCACGTGATCTGTTGCCGACGATCACATCCGGTCCGGAAGCGGTTCGCGGTAGATCAAAGGAGTCCTGAAGGTCGTCGTAAGAGCGACTGAGCGGCTGGGTTCGTGACCCCGTGTAGCCCCGTATGACTTCTGTCCCGTCTGTGTCCTCGCCTTCGTTCAGCAGGACAGCCAAGGTGAGCTTTCGATGGGGAGTCGAAATTTCACTGTCGTCGTCGGTAATGAAGGGCGAGAACTCGGACGGGAGTTGGCGGTAGCAATCACGTGAGGGCGGGTAACGCTTGACTACCCTATCGTAGGGAGCCATCCAAGCTCTCTGTGGCGCCCTTTCGTGCAGATTGGAACCCCACTTTGGTTCTTGGAAATTGGACCACGTGGATTCCATCAAGGGCCACTGAAAATCAGGCCCCCTTGGCTCAGAAATAGACCCGTGATACTCTGAGTCCGCGGCTTCGAACTTGGACCCATTAACATGGGATCCCTTGGGTTTGAACAAGGTCTCGTGAAATTCCCAGTCCCTTCGTTGGGATAGGGAGTCGTGATGATCGGACATCCTTGGTTGAAGCCGAGGCCCGCCGTGGAATTCTGACCCCCTGGGTTCACTGGTGGCGGCGTCAGCGGAGCAGCCCTTCAGGTGCGCGGGCCAGTCAAAGGTCCCAAGGCCGAGAAGGTCGCCCCCCTCGGTGCGACGGGCCTCCTGCTTCAGGGCGTGGCGTCTGAGGCGGCGCTCTTGGTGTCTCTGGCGACAGGCGACGAAGCAGACCACGACCACGATGGTTACTATGGCACCAGTTACCATGGCGACTGCCAGGGTTTGGACGCTTGTGGAAATTGGCACCGACGTAGAGGAAGAGGCTGAAAGAGAACAAACAAGAAAAGAGTTATATATTCAGTGATGATTTCAGATGGTTTAACTTTAGTGGAACATAGATGACACGCTCTTGAATGTGTATGCACGTAAGCACCGTCGTCGTCATCTAATCTAAATCTAATCCAAAGACTTCTGTAGCGCCGTTTTCATAATGCCCAAGGTATCAGTCGATGGTCGCTTCAAGTGAAATCGCAGTCAAGTGCAGAAGCCAGATTGAATGCCAATGATTCAGAGAAGCCAGAAGCCAGGCTACGGTGGAGAAGCAAGTTGAAAGAAAGGAGACTTTAGTTTCGACCTGAACGACATCAGTGACACCTTTGTGAGTTACTTAAAAGGCGCTATACAAGTTTAGTGTTACATACAAAGAATTGACAGAACGAACTGAACTGGGGAGATTGGATCTGACGGAAACACGGTCCCAACAGGTACTTCATATATAGAAAATTTGAAACCCATATGGCAATAATCCCAAATGGGTTCATTTGTCCTACATATGCTGTTGGGAGTGATGAAAACGGAGGCAGTGTCTTACTTTCCGTTGTCGGTCGACAGATGGCCTCATCCAACGAGTAGTTACAGTTGACTTGTTCGTTACAGACGAGTGACTTGTTGATGCAGGTGTTATCGCCGCAGTGAAAAAGCGACGCCGGACACGGACCTGCAATATAACGCACTGGCAAAACTAATATAGCGCCATAGTTCCTTTGCAACTCACGATGTCTGCTTGTGTCGAAAGAAAAATGATTGCCGAGGTCACATAATTAGAATCATTGGATTAGAAATCATGCTTGTATGTCACGTGTATTAGGAGAAGCGCAAGTCTGCACACTCCAGTGACTTTGTGAACCATTTTAGGCGCCATGATGTAACTGCAATCGCAGAGAGTGGAGTTAAGATTGTAACGTTGTAGCAAGCAAAACTTTAATGAATTATATATTGTCACAAGGTGTCTCAGAGATAAACCGAAGATAGAAGGACCGACGCCGAAAATGAACTGAGCTTGCGATACTTTAGCGGACTGTTGGAAAAGCTTAGAAGGACTGATGTTCGCAGGAATGTAGAACAGTAAAACTGAACCAGAACAATGCGGTCGTTTGCTGTTATTAGTCTGGGAGGTCGAAAGAGACGATTATTACACGTGAAGTTTAACGGAATAACAAAGAAATTTGATAACGAAATTATTCGCGAAGCTTCAGTACCACGTCGAGCCAAGTACCAAAACGTTGTTTGTCAAGAATGAGTTTTACAGTAGGAAATAGTCGAAATCAGTGGCAGTGGGAAATTTAGTGACTGACATTGATTACAGGAATCCCAAAGAAAGAGCCTGTGAGAGTACTGCCACCAGTAAAACAACACGATCAAGCAATATGCTTTAAAGTGTACCGTGTTTAAATACGGTGAAGAGAATTCTGAAGGCGGGCATCAGGGACGGTGTCTTCGAGAACATTCGCAGATAGACACGGTTGCTGGTCAACTGGAGTTCTCTGGCTATGGCGCCACAGAACACTCGGCGCTTGTCCGACTCTGCCGTCGTCCGCTCGTATACAGACAGGTAACTGTCCTCGCACGCGTGCGGAGTCGGCATCTGATAGGCCAGCCACCTCAGGTATATCTTCAAAAACAAGGCTCATTATAAATTAATATAGCACATAATAATCTTGATTACCCCAACGCCTCATGCACAAATAATATGCATGCAGGTGCGCAACATTCTAAATGTAAAATCGCCTCCCAAACGGGTTTATTCAGAAGTCATAATGAGTTGAGTAACCTCTTTGCAAACCACTGTGTAAATGATCTACCATAGTTGCTTCATAGATTATACAAACCCTGTTCGTAGGTGGGCTGTAGACTAGCCAGGTGCAGTCAACAGGAGTGGCACTTTGGTTGGATCGATCCAGAAATGCTGGTGCAATATCCTGATGAGAAAGGATGCCCTCGTGTTGAGACGTGTCCACCTTAATCCTGCAAACTTCAAATGTAGTTAGCGTAATTATGCGCAATCAGAGGCGCTAATTTCTTTAGCACAAGCATCATCTTTCCAAAGACGCCACTTTCACCACAAACACTACCTTCTCCAGAAAATTCTTTCCGTACAAATACGATATTGTCACTTGCAAGACGAAGAGAACTACAGTAGAGAAGAAAATAAATAAATTACGGAAATTATAGAAGGCGATGAAATTAGGTAGAGTATTGAGATGAAAGAGAAGTTTTCTAAGGTCTGCGAGAAGTGTTTCGCTTCAAACCAATTATGAAGAGATAAAGAACAGACGCGGACTCATTCATCTACCTACCTTCATCATCTGAAACTCCGAAGTCCAAAACCTGAGCTAAACAGAAAAACAGAAATTGGAAACGTGATTAAGAAATGATTTATCTGAAGGCTTACAATCTCTAAGAAAATTAGAAGGCAGCAACTCAGGTTGCAGGAAGGATAATAAAAAGTAGTATTTACTTGCTATCATATTATCTAAACATAGGTTACTTATAGGGAATTTCAACACTCTTCGTGCTTTAATTTTTGAGCTGGACAAAAAATCCCTTACAGTAAATAGCCTAGATACTTATACCTGCCTTAGAATCATGGGACATCACAACTTCTTTACTAATATCCATGACAAGCATCGGCACAAATCGCTCTCCATATAACCAGTGCATTGAATCTTTAATCTCTTACACTGAGAGTAATGAGTTTGAAAAGAAAATAAACTAAAGCTTTGTACATACCATAACCTGGAGTGGTTCGGTTTTTGCCTGAAAGGAAATGTTAAACGTTTACACATTTCTTCAGATGGATAGATGGACGGACAGGTAGACGGACGGACGGACGGGTGGATGGATGGATGGATTGGTGGATGGATGGAGGGATGTACAGACGGACGAGTGGGTGAATGGATAGACCGATCGATGAAGGGTCCATGCAAATATATACAATTGCGCATATATCTCGATGCATACATATCTGTCTTACAAACGGGGCTAGCATCAAGCAATCGCCAGCATGCTTTGTAAGTATTAGTCAGCAGTTTTTCAGGGCTATGCCTGGTCTGTAGGTTCACTCATCTTCGGATTAGGCACAAAAATAACAAGAGCAATCTAACAATACGATAGCTTTACCACTCAAGTTACGCTTGAAACGAAACCTGAATTCAGCACACACAACGGGATTCGTCTGATACGGTAGTCGATTCGTTTGAGCGCACGCCATAAAATGCGGAGTGTACGGATTCGAATATCTCCGAGACAATCGTTGTGTAGAGAGATATTGAGCAAGTCCCTCCTTCACTCACCACTGCTCAGCGCTATTGAAAACAGAGATAGTAATAGTGGTAGTAGTAGTGGTAGTATTAGTACGAAGAAGAAGAAGAAGAAGAAGAAGAAGAAGAAGAAGAAGAAGAAGAAGAAGAAGAAGAAGAAGGAGGAGGAGGAGGAGGAGGAGGAGGAGGAGGAGGAGGAGGAGGAGGAGGAGGTGAATCGATTTCGGCTGAATTAAGTGAGTAAGTAAATGAGCCTGTGCCTAAGTCTTGCCTTCGCTGTCCAGCTCAAAGAAATCGTAAAACGCCTGGAAACCCTTGTATTCGATGTACTCGTCCGACTGGAACCTCATCCACAGGTACCTTCCGGTCGATTCGGTGACCGGCGGTCGCTGGCTGCCGCAGTACCTCCCGAGGAGTGGCGAGTAACCAAACGGACCGTCGCGAAGTTCCACGTAGTCGAAGTCACAGTCGTTGCTCGACTCCAGATGGAAGTCATCGCTGAAATCCAGCCGGATGCGGTGGCCTCTCGGCGCTAATAAGTATTTAAGATTATGTAGAGCCTATTGAGGTAAGATAAAGATAAGGTAAGGTAAAAGTAAGATAAGGCAATGCATGAAAAAACTAAGGCAAAGTAATGTAAAAGTAAGGTATGGTAAGACGTGGTAAGTCAAGCAAGATAACGTGCAACTACAGTAAGGCGAATTAAGGTAATATAGCGTAAGATAATCGCTACTGTATTACGCGCCTCTATAAAGAGGACAGTCCTCAGCATTGAAAAACCTTTCGGCTGAAGCACATAAATGACATCTACCGTCACCCAAGAACCAGGAAAACTTTTCCTGCCGTAAATCGACACTAATTCCAAGACTTCACTGAATGCGCCAACATTCGAACCCAGCTGCTGAAATGAAAGGGTCACTTGATAAAAATCGGTATCATGTTGATGGTCGCGTTGACTCAGGTGTAGGGTTTCATTTGAAGTTTGCAGGGTTAAAGTGGACACGTCTCAACACGAGGGCATCCTTCCTCACCAGGATATTGCACCAGCATTTCTGGATCGATCCAATCAAAGTGCCACTCCCATTAACTGCATACTGTTCAGAATTAATTGAAAAGAGTGTGTCCAACAGCTAGAGAAAATGATCTGCTAAAACACACAGCCTAAGTAACGTCTAACGTCAAACCGCAGAGACTCCACTGACAAAACAGCCAGATGCAAGTACAGCAGATATTAGAAGAGTTCAAGAACTTCAAGGAAGCCCTGGTAAAGCTCCATACCCTAATGTGGTAGATCGTAGGGGAAGCGCCCAGTTCCTTCTCTTAGGCCCTTTTAAGCCGGCAATGGATTAACCTCTCAAGGCCCTGGGCACCGGCCAGTACATCGCAGGACTTGCTGTTTACTTCCCAGCTTACGCCATACCATATTCTACTGTTTAGAGACGGAGGCACGTGTGCACTAACAACTTGCCCAGGTCGTTACAAGCAGTCAGCTCAGCAATCTCGAACCCATGGTCCTATGCTACAACCCGTACCAAAAAAGGCGACCCAATACCACCGACTACGTTGTAATGTACCTAGCACATAGGTTACTTGGAACGGTTGATGAATGCCATTGAACACTGACACTGATATATCGATACATGGAAAGATCGCTCACAGGATTTGCAGATGGCACGGCTCTCCTTCAATGGGAAAGCTGCAAAGCGCTACTACTGATGCTGCTGCTGCTACTGCAGGGAAGTGTTTCATTACTGGACATGGCAAGCAAAGATGATAAATGTAGCAAAGACAAAGACGGTGATTTTTGGATGGAGAAATGTTGATGGAAACGCAAAATGGAGACGGACTAAGAAAACTGAAATCCGTTATCGATGCCTCGGTCTACCCTATCTTACCCTACTGCGCTCTATCTAGTGCAGGTCGTCTTGGCTAGTTTGTCCCATCCTATCCAATGCAATCCAATCCAATCCTACCCCATCCTATCCTATTCAACCCAATATAGACTATCCAATCCTATCATATCCCACCGTACCATACTTGACATATCCTATCTTATGCTACCCTCCCATACCATGCTATACAATGCAAAATCATATCATGTTGTATCATATCATATTGACCTATTCTATCTAATCCTACCCTTCCGTGTCATGTCTCACCGTTTCTCGGTTTATCTCACCAATCGACTGACCTGCAATGACCTCCAGGCACTCAGATCGGTTGGGGTAGTTCCGCGGGTAGTTTGGGCTGGTCATTAGACGGTTCATGCCATTCAGTTGACCTTCAAGGGTCATATGTGATACCTCCTCCTCTTCCTTGTCCTCTCCCTCCTCCTCCTCCCAAGTCGAGTTGCTGCGGCAGCTGAGATGCAGGTAGTCGCCTGCTGCCCTCTCGGGAACACCGACGTCATCTCCTACACATCACATCACAAACACGGTTAGTAGAACCGAGATGTTCCGTTTCCCTCTTCTCTCCCTCTCTCTCTCCATCAGTTGTAAAGTGAAAAGCAGTCATCAAAACTAACGTTAACGAACTTCATTGTTATAAGTGACAAGGTCAGGGAAATCCTTTAACCTAATTCTCCACCAAAACAAATCTAAAATGTAAATGTACATGTTTTCCAATAGCAACTGTATGGCCTTGACCCTGCTCATTTTGCAATGAATTGATCGGGTGAGATCCTTACCGCTGTCCGTTTAAATGGGCACTACGCCATGTACGGACCGTGCTAGCCCGAGATTAAATCTCTGAAATACAGCCACTGTCGGTATGCGAACCGGCATCCTCATGCACAGAGGCGCCTTGACGTACGCTTTAACAAATGTAACTAAACAAAGAGCATAACACCATTGCGTAACGCAGTATAGCATATGATGATGATGATGATGATGATGATGAGTTCTCTGACCGAAGGCCGGTCCACTGGCCTTATGCCACCCGGGGATGAGATGAATGAGGTGTTTCCCGTTGACTTCCTCACAGACAACTGTTGGTGAGCAACTTGTCCAAGATCGCTACTCAGTGGCTTAAGGCAGGTTCGAACCCGCGACCCTCCGGTTACGAGGCACAGACCATACCACTACACCACTGCGTCCCACTGCATAGCATAGCATAGAATAACCAAACGTAACATAACTTTTATCGTTTTACGTTTATCTCTCCCGCCGGTGTGCAGTGCACAAGCCATCAACCGATGGCGCACCAAAAACCAAGGTGCAATCAGGTCAATATCCAGAAGATCACAGTATAACGTAACATAAGATAAGATAACATGATACAAGATAACGCAACACAGATGAACGTAACGTAGTATATCGCATTCGTTCTCTTTCGCTTGCAAATGTTATACATTGTAACTGGAAATAGAGTAGTGTAACGAAACGGGGCCATACAGCTACATGACATCGTCGAATCTGCAGTTGTTGAATCTTCCTGCTGAGGCGCATATGCGAATATCAGTCGAGAGACAGGACAACCTTTAATTTTGTTCACAATTTCATCGAATGATTACAGCGCTCTAAATTATTTCATAATTTATTAAACGGCAATTTATATAGCGCGTAGTGTGAGGCAGCACCAAAGTCGTCAACAATCCGACAAAGGCCTTAGACAAATAGTTGATTCCAAATTCGGGCACAAGTCTTTGGGGAAGTAGGGAGCGGGAAAGGAACAGAGGGCAGACAGAGAAACTTGAGGGTGCGTGAGGAGAAGCGAGAAGGAGATGGAGATATAGAAGTAAGGACTAAGGAGGCGACGAGAAGCTAAGGGAAGTAATCAGAATTGTGAAGGAAAGTAGGGACTTGAAAAAGAACGGACAGTGCAGATAAAGCCGAGGAAGTGAGAACAAGGGAATGGATATATAGACGGAAGGACAGGTCGAGGAAAGAAGGGCGTAGTCAGTAAAGGCGTAAAGAAGATGGGGTGCGAACGGATGGATGGATGGATGGACGAACGGATGGGAAGAGGGTGGAGGAAGAGTGCTGTCTGGAAGCGGAAGTGAAGGACAATAGTGAGACAGGGAGTGAGCGCGAGATGTGGACCGGAAGCAAGGCCGAGTGGCGATGAAGAAAGGGACCGAGTCAGGCGAAAAGATGAATGAATAGATGGTCGATAGATGGATGAATAGATGGTCGATAGGTGGATGAATCGATGGAAGAGGAAGGAAATGAACAATAGCACTGAATGCTAATCATTGCTGGTGCACTGTCCATGCGTCTCCCCGCCCTCTTCCCTACCCTACCCTCTATCCGTCCATCCCTCCGTCCGTCCATTCCTTCCTCCATTCCTTCTTCTTTATTCTTCCTCACCGTCCTATATGTCTTTCTCTTTGTTCCAATACCCGTCCGCCATACTTCACGTGATTTGCCTCTCTCTCCTTCTCTGTCTGTCCTTGTGTCTTCCCATTTATCAGTCGAAGTATCATCGTCCGTCTCCTTATCCTTCAATCGGACGAAAAACGGCAAAACAATTCCGCACACTCTTAACAGTAACGTCTGCTATCAACAGACTATCATCATTTTGTGGATCCTAGATATATTTTTATAGGAGCCACATCGTCACTTCACCCCCTTGCAGTCTCTGTGCAGGTCTTCCATTCAAAATTTAAAACATTCCTCTTCCGCAGATCCTATCCTGATTCCTCATCTTCCCCTTAGCTATCCTGCAGATCCAATTCCAAACACCACCCGCCGTAGCCGTCTGACTGCTTGCCTGCATGCATGCCTGACTTTTGGATCTTTAGCTTGAACCGAACCCTTCTTTCCCATCGATTTTGTTTTTGACTGAGCGCCTATGAATAAGCTGGTTCCCGCGACTTAGCCTTCGTTGGGCGTTGTAGAAATCTCGAGCTTACGATTATGATTTGAATACCGATAAAAACACAGCTGCAACTGAAATTGTAACTGTAATCACAGAATTTGTATAGCGCCTCTTCGAGAGGCGCTCCCAACCTAACAACACAAAACCACGATCAATCAGATCGGAAAAAGGCAAAGAAAGCAATGGCCAGACACTTATAATAGTGCGGTCTTCATGGAGACCAGACAAAAATATCTTTTGCTGTAGCCACAGTGATTGTGCCTCATTTACAAACAGCACATGTTTCAGGACACACTAGTGAGCAAGTGGACGTTGCTGTGACGACAGAGACAGTAGACCTATCTGAGAAACACAAAATGTCTTGTGCTCGATTTACAGACAAGATATGTCTCTGGCTATACTAGTGAGCATGTATACATCTCTGTGAACACAGAGATAGTTGACCGCTATATAAATGTTCACATGCCTACATACATGCATACATACATACATACATATATAAATACTTACACATGCATACATACATACAAACATACATGCTTACACATACATACATACATGCACACATACATACAGACATACATATATACATACATACATACATAGCTACATAGATACATACATACACACTAAGCACAGACGCATTATAAGTCACGCTTCCTATGACTATAAGCCCTAGTTGACTTTTACTGTCAGATAAATTATATTCAGGAGTATTCTGGACACTTTAATGTTTCACTAGACATTGCTTTATAGGCTTTGGACTGTCTCGTTTTGCTTTATGAATTGTGGCTTGTAGGCATAATTTGTCAGGTGTGAAAGAGAGCAATCGCTGTGGCCTGCAGTAAGACATTTTACATAATTACTGTCTATCATAATTACTGCTCAAGATCTCTGCTATATACTGAATATTGAATAACTACGCTTTTCAGAGGCGCACAATCAATTCCAGATTACATTACGCTACATTACATGTATTATTATATGAGCAAAACACTGTGTCTGGATGTCTATGTGTTTATGTATCTGTGTGTACTGTCTAGTTGTTCTAATGGCAGGAGTGGAGTAAGGTGGTGTGGTTGGAAGGGGGTGGAGTGTTTCGCAAGGGTTTGAACGGGGTGGGCACTAAAGTGTCAGGGATATTTTATCGTTGTCCAAATCCCACCCTCATTCACCCTAATCCTCTTCACTGTTTCATTCTTTCTTCTTCTTCCTCATCCTATTCCTCCTCCTCTGATTTTTTCTTCTCTTTCTTCTCCTCCTTCTCCTCTTCTTCTCCTGCTCCTTCTCCTTCTCCTACTCCTTCTCCTTTTGCCTCTTTATATGACTGCACCGGAACAGGACGAGTAATTTGTCTGAATAAACAAAACATCTGCGACCAGACACTGGCAAACACAGACACACGCATACAGATAAACATACGCATAAATACATACACACATACACGTGTGCATATACACACATGCGTGCACATATACACACGTGTATACTACACAGACAAAGGCAGGGAGTAAACAGACCTCCTTGCATTGCATAGATACGTGCGTTGATATTATTACAATGTATTAATGCATTGTAAAAATTCGAAAGGGCTGCTTTTAACATAAAATACCAGATGTTCTTTAAAACGAATCAGGTCGTTGATATCAAGTGATTTTTTCATTTTAATTTCATTTTATTGCTCCACAAAAAACAACAACATGGTGGGAAACATCGGAAATCTCCACGCCGCTGAGGAGACGCTGACAGGTTAAATCCAGAACATGGTTGGCAGTAAACGCTGCCTGTGGGTCCTTCCATAAGATGGAGGAAGTACTCGGCAGAAGTCGCCAGAAACAAGTCTCCAGTTGATAGCCAGTTCCGATGGTTGAGTACGCTACCTCCGTTAAGTTATGCTGAGTACAGATGGTGAGTGAGTAATAGTAACATAACATTCCTCTTATCTCTCTCTCCTCTCCAACCCCAAACACCACCCCCGTAGCTGCCACGCTGTCTCTCGGCCTGACTTTTGGATCTTGACCTGGAACCGAACCCTTTTGCCTATTGATTTTGTTTTGACTGAGCTCCTGTGAATAAGCTGGTCCCCGCGGCGCGGCTTTCGTTGGGCGCTTTAGAAATATCGGAATTACGATTACGATTACGAGGCTTCCATATCCTGTAGTGGGATATAGGGGAGACGCTCACTCCCTGCTCTTCAGACCTTAAGCCGCCGGCAATGGACTAGTCCAAAGGTCCTGGACACGCGTGGCCAGTGCTCTGATTCGCGGAGTGTTGGAAGGAATCGTCCCATCAAGCTCTCTGCCCGCTCGTGCTATAAAGAACATCTATACGTGCTATAAAGAACAGACTTATCTCTGTTCACCGTCCAGAATTTCTGAGCCTATTCTTTATCGAATTATGATCACACGCTAGTCTCTCTCTGCTGTTTATGGCTTTAATAGTATGTAGTCAGTCTCTTAACTAATGACTTCTATAGCGCCGATATCATAATGCATACAGCATCAATCGATTGTCACTTCGAGTGAACACGCAGTAAAAATCATAATCCTAAGAGAAGCCAGGTCTAAATCCAGTAAGTCAGAGAAAGGAGAAGTCAAGCTAAGGCGGGTAGGCAAACTGAAAGAGATGAGCTTTAAGTTAAGCTTAGATCTGGAAGCCACTCGGGAACTAACAGAACACACAGAAATACGCAGTGAATTCCAAAGCCTGAGACCACCCACCATGAATGCCAAAGAACCCAACTCTGTTCTGCTGCATCGCACAACAAAAGACAAAGTATCCATTGATCGAGTGCTATATTTCCTAGTATGAGGAGTGAGTAAGGATTGGAGATCGGTCGGCTGATTTAAATGCAATGCTTTTTGAAGTGTAAGACAGATTTTAAATTAAATTCTTTGCTCGATCGGCAGCCAGTATAATGAATGCAATGTTAGTGCTATATGCTCGTACTTGGGTGTTGTCGTTATGGCGCTATAGCCAGGGAATTTTGAAATTGTGTAAACCTCTTTTAGCAGTACCAATGAAAGTGAGTTGCAGTATTCGAGTGGGCAAGAAACCAAAGCTGTTGCTAGTGAATTCAAGACTCAAATAGATTCTCTTTGTTGTTACTTTGTTGTGTTGCAGCTCATACGATGAACGGATGGAAGAAATGGATAGGAAAGAAAAGGGAGGATGGAGACAAAGGTGCCGGGAGAGAAGACAGACAGATATTAGAAGTAAAGGACGAATGGAGGAAAGAACGATAAAGGAATGAATGATGGAGGGAAGGATAACGGATGAAAGAATGAGGAACAGGTGGAAGGATGGACAAGGGTAAGCACGGAGGTTGGAAACAGGAAGTGAGAGAGACCTTAAATTCCAATTTGTCTTCATGGTTGGCTTTAC